>CAUDMG010003851.1:1257500-1465000 GCA_958450375.1 Homarus gammarus
AATAATAATAATAATAATAATAATACTAATAATAATAACAAAGGGGACGATGGAAGGGGGAATGAGGGAGAGAAGGAGAATGGGAAAGGTAGGCGGGAGAAGGGAACTGGAAGAGAGAGAGAGAGAGAGAGAGAGAGAGAGAGAGAGAGGAAAACACGACAGGTGAAGGTACAGTACAGAGAAAGGTTTTGGCCCGTGACCCCCTGAGTGAAGCAATGTGGCTCTCTCTCTCTCTCTCTCTCTCTCTCTCTCTCTCTGTTATGTGCGTCTATCTATCTGTCTGTCTCTCTCTCACCTGATCACCTATTTGCCTCTGTCTACCTGTCAAACCGTCTAAATTTTCCTTTCTCTCTCTCTCTCCTCTTATGCCTATCTGTTTATCAGTGTATCTACCTGTCAAGCACTAAATTGTCTGTCTGTATGTGTGTGTCTCTCTCTCCCTGTGTGTGTGTGTAGGTCGGAGTCTTCTGTGTACACTATACCGACCCCTGGCACCTGGCGTAAGGTAGGGAGAGGTACGCGGGGGTTCACTGGCTCAGGTGTGTCCTAGACTGTACGAATTCCACCAAACCGAAGTTCTATCTGGTTGGGGCCCGTTAGAATAAGGGTCTATTAGCACAGGGGCCCGTTAGATTAAGAGCCTATCAGCACAGGGGCCCGTTAAGACCGAGCCTCTATCTTAATGACTACTTTGGGGTGGGTCAGCTAGAGGTGGGGCCCAACAGGACTAGGATCTAGCAGAACTGAGGTCCACCTGACACTTCACCACAGACAGACGTAGGTGGCGGTGTGTACGTGTGTATCATATAAACACGTCACTACAAGCAGAAACCTGGCGTACTTTCGCCTGACGCACAATATCATCCACAAGGCGTGTCATTGTAGTTTAGTGAGGAACGCCAGGCTCTGTTCATCTCCCGTGCTGGCTTAAATACACGACAGGTGTAAAAGGCCCCAATTAATAACCTTACCTGAATATTGATATTGGGAGGCAGTTGAATTGGGGCCTAACAGGACTGCATGGGGCCCAGTTGACCTGCATCTGTTGTCATGGTCAGGGCCGTGGCGAAGAAGGTGTGGACTTGCTTATACGTCGACACTATCATCGCCCCCGCCGCCGATGATGCCTGCGGGCGTAGAGGCAGGAGATGGTGGGCGGACGAGCTGGTGGATCTTACCATACATGGTCAACGGCAGGAAGGTGGGCGGCGGGCGGCGTCCAGTGGGTGGCTGGGTGGCCTTATTAGGTTATAATCATCACCACCACCACCACTACCACAACCGCCTACCACCACCACTACTACCCCGTACCACCTCCCAACACATGCCTTTGAGCCCCCCCCCCCCCCTCACACCACCCGGTCGTGTACACATATTTGATTTCGACGCAGCAAATCAGTATACGTTCCTCGCCAACCCGCATTTGTAATCCAAGAACGGTGAGGTCGTCTCGGGGATGGCACTGTAATATGGCACCGAAATTTGGCACTGTAATCTGGCACTATAACTTGGCACTGTAACTTGGCACTCTGGATATAGTGCCTCTATAGTTACATGGTTTAGTATTGGATCAGTGATAGGTGACCTCTGACCTTTACTCTGGTGTGTGAGGGGGAGGAGAGGTCAGGTAAGGTCGTGATACAGAGGGAAAAAACAGGTATAGGTTAGGTACAGGTACAAGGACAGGTAACGTTACAGGTACAGTTAATTATACAGGATGTGTGTGTGTGTGTGTGTGTGTCAAGGAGAGAGAATTCATGTTCATAACCCATTCTCTCTCTCTCTCTCTCTCTCTCTCTCTCCTGTTATTTTCCCTCGCCATATGGGAAAGGAAATTAATCTTGTTTGCAGTCTGTCTGTCTGTCTTATCCGTCTGTCCATCCATCCGTCTATCTGTCCGTCCGTCCGGTTGAGAATTATAAATAAGATAACATGAACATTGTAATCTAACTTGATATCCAGATATATCATTACAAAATCTTACCTAAATATCATAATTAATATTTTAAGTCATTATTGAACACGTTTATGGCCTCTTGGACGAAACCTAACCAAACCTAACCAAACCAAACCTAACCTAACCTAACCTAACCAAACCAAACTAAACCAAGCCAAACCTAACCTAACCTAACCAAACCAAACCAAACCTAACCAAGCCAAACCTAACCTAACCTAACCTAACCTAACCTAACCTAACCAAACCAAACTAAACCAAGCCAAACCTAACCTAACCTAACCTAACCTAACCAAACCAAACCTAACCTAACCTTACGTATATATGTCTCAAAAACAACCATATAATTAATGTAAGAAAGAAATTAAATAAAAGAAATTAAATGATTTTCTCTGTTTTATTCCCCAGCTTCTGTCACTCAAGGCTCCTGTACATTGGACGGCCTGACTTATCCCAGCGAGACGGCCATTCCCCGCGACCACCCCTGTCACTACTGCATTTGTTACCAGAGTCAGGTGAGTGTTATATCTGCCTTATACTGACCCTAATACTCCTGATACTTGGTACAGCTGCGTAACTTTGACTCATACTAACCCTCATCTAATCCAACCTCACACTGGCTCCTACTACCTCCCACTCCCTCACACTGCCTCCCACTCCCTCACACTCCTTCACACTGCCTCCCACTCCTTCACACTGCCTCCCACTCCCTCACACTGCCTCCTACTACCTCCCACTCCCTCACACCGCCTCCTACTACCTCCCACTGCCTCCCACTCCCTCACACTCCTTCACACTGCCTCCCACTCCCTCACACTGGCTCCTACTGCCTCCCACTCCCTCACACTGCCTCCCACTCCCTCACACTCCTTCACACTGCCTCCCACTCCCTCACACGGGCTCCTACTACCTCCCACTCCCTCACACCGCCTCCTACTACCTCCCACTCCTTCACAATGTCTCCCACTCCCTCACACTCCTTCACACTGCCTCCTACTACCTCACACTGGCTCCTACTGCCCCCCACTCCCTCACACTGGCTCCTACTGCCTCCCACTCCCTCACACTGGCTCCTACTGCCTCCCACCGCCTCCTACTACCTCCCACTCCTTCACACCGCCTCCCACTCCTTCACACTGCCTCCCACTCCCTCACACTGGCTCCTACAACCTTACACTGGCTCCTACAACCTTACACTCCCTCACACTAACTTAATTAATTATTACGTGACCTCGAACGACAATGAACCCAAGTCAGGTAACATGAACTATGACCTCATTAACTAACTACCAATTACCACTTACCATCAAAAGCAATTAACCAATGAGAGCAAATATTGGTTCTAATTATGATAATGAGACGTTCGGGAGGAATGAGGGGAGGAGGGAGGAAGGGGTGGAGGGGATTAGGAGGGGGAGAGAAGGGAGCAGAGGAGAGGAGAGAGGAGGAGGGTAGGAAGAAGGGAAGAGGAGGAAGCCGGAAGAGGAAGGAGGAGGAAGGGCTTGACTTGGTGTGATCATGTTGAAGATGGAAGCCTTTTAGCCAAGAGGGTAATGGTTTACTTGAGGTTTACCTGAAGTTTACCTGAAGTTTATCTTGAGTTTACCTATAATTTAGCTCGAGTTTACCAGAAATTTAGCGTAGTTTACCAATTAGTACCTCTCCCCATCACAAGTAGCGTATTATAAGTACAAGGCTTATCTATGGAAATTGTAAGTGGTTAACTATAGTAATAAGTGCCTTCTCCCCTACAGGTAACGTTTTATAAGTGTTATAAGTAATGGGCTCTACTTACAAAGATCTTCTCGACTTCTACTTACAAGGTCCTGCTCTTCTTCCCCTACAGGTAACGTGTTATTGGAAGCAGTGTGCAGCGGCTCCCAGGAACTGTGCCATCATGCATTTTGAGAACGTGTGCAACCCCTCCCTCTACATGTGCAGTGAGTACCTCTTATGGTGTGTGTGGTGTGTGTGTGTGTGTGTGTGTGTGTGTGTGTGTGTGTGTGTAGCCCTAGTGATAGTGTGGGCTAGTGATGTGTCCTAGTGATGGTGTGTGTGTGTGTGTGTGTGGGTAGCTCAAGGCCACACTCTGATATATTGTGGCCCTTTCGTGTGGCCAAGTGAAAGTGTTGACTACTGATGAATGATATGGCCACGGGCTTGTACATGGAACAGAAAGTGGTGGTACTGTGGCCTACTGACGGTGGTACTGTGGCCTACTGACGGTGGTACTGTGGCCTACTGAAGGTGGTACTGTGGCCTACTGACGGTGGGAGAACCTCACTGCCAACACTCAGAGGTTAGGTTAGCTTGGAGCATCAGTACCAGCAGGACCCACGGTGACCCAGACAGACGGTGTGGAGGAGAAGGCGGCAGCTCAGGACGACTAAGGTAAAAAGTGTCCCGTCCCGTCCACCCTGACAACAAGGTCACCCTGCCCACGCCCTCACCACCTGACTGATACACTATCTCCGCATCCTCACCACCTGCCGCCCCTCCCTCACCTGTTAGGGTAAAGTCTCGCGGTTCAGTTCTACCATTAATGCCATCACTTCTTGTGCTTCAGGTTAGGTTAAGTCAGGTCAGGTTAGGTTAGGTTGGGTTTGGTTAGGTTAGGTCACGTTGGGTTAGGTTAGGTTCTCTTAGGATAGCGGCCATGGGTCTCTGAGTCTTGAAGGGTTAGTTAGTTTGTTTTTTACCAACACTTCCAGAATGTAGGTGTAGTACAAGGCCAGAGGGAACTTTCCATTGTTGTGATACACCTGCTGTAGCGGGGTGTAGTGAATGGGTATCCTAGTCAATAAAACGGATGTATACAGAAGATATTCCCCGTGTGTGTGTGTGTTCTGGTGGTGCATGTGCTTCTTCCATAACAGCGCCAATGAAGGCAGAAGGTAAAATAAATCTTCGTCTGGCGTAGCACCCATAAACGCGCCCATCGTCCAGGGTGAAGGGAAACGCCTGGCGATGTTGACTGTTCGTGCTGGCGCTTTGTTTATAGAGTGTCAATGTTTGGTCCAAGGTTGGCGAACGATTACTAAAGTATGAAAGGTGAGAACTCCTGGCGTTACTAAATGCTCGTGTTGGCGTTAATATGACCCAGTACCGAGGGGGGTCAGCCTAACACTAGCCTAACCTAACCTAAAACTAGGGGAGATATACCACAAATACCTTATACGAGGATATCGATCATTAACGCCTTCGTCAGTAGAGATTCCAACCCGGAACGAATAGGTAACCTGCCGAGGACCACAGCCACTCAGCCATCGTACCTGTGTAAGAGAAGCTAATTACGTCACGGTTAATCAGCCAGGCTCGACCACGTCATATTAATAGTCAATAGTGTTTGTTATCGTATTGGTGATTCAGGTCAGCTGTTTACAACCTCTCCTCCTGCCCACCACTGTAGCCAAGATTGTTGTTGTTATAGTTGTTTGTTCCTGTTTGTTGTTGTTAGTGTTGTCTGTTGTTGTTGTTATTATCGCTAGTAATATTAATATTTGTTGTATTAATATTATCATTACTACTACTGCTGTTATATCCTAATTATTATTACAGTATATATATATAATGTTTAGTATATAAATTATCATATTTATTATTATTGGTATTATTATTATTATTATTATTATTGTTATTATTAATAATAATAATAATAATAATAATGATATTATTATTATTATTATTATACAGGCCAGCAAAGGTCAGGTAAGTAGAACTAGCTTTAATTTCTATATAGGTCAGTAACTAATTTAAAGAACGGGAACAAGTACAGTGTTCATACTTGTTCAATATAATACCAAGACCTGACACGTTCATAAGGTCAATGTTCAAAGGTGATTAACTGTAAGAGGCAGCAGGTGACTCAACTGTAGTTGTGTGTGTGTGAACAAATACAATAACAAGGTCAGCACACGACCTTATGGTTCTCAGCTAATCACAATGAAGTATGTCACGGGGTTTATGGATCGTCCAATTACGTCACGGGTGCCAAACTACACAGCAGCCAATCATAGCAAAATATGTCACGGATACCGAACAACAAAACCAATCACAACAAAACACGTCAAAGATACGAAACAACACAACCAATCTCAACACAACACGTCAAAGATACGAAACAACACAACCAATCACACTGTTACACGTCATAACCCGCGTAGGAAAGCAAATCGAATGGGTTTAATTAGCTAGCTTAAGGTGTGGCGTAGGTCAAGGCCGGCTAATGGGACCTTCACCACTACACCTGTTAGGCGGACGGACGGACGGACGAACAGACGGATGGGACTTGATGGTAATGAGTGTGAGGTCATAAGAACATAAGAAAATAAGGAGTCTGCAATAGGCCGGTTGGCCTGTGCATGGCAGCTCCTGTCGAGAGTTACTACCACTCTCTATCATCCATGAATCTATCCAGCCTCCTTTTGAAACTTTCCAGAGTTCCCGCACTTACTACAAAGTTGCTAAGCTTGTTCCACTCGTCCACCACCCTATTTGTGAACCAGTTCCTTCCTATCTCCCTCCTAAACCTAAACTTATCCAACTTGAATCCGTTGCTCCGAGTCCTATCCTGCTCGGATATTATAAGAACTTTATCTGTATCCCCTTTATTGATTCCTTTCACCCACTTAAATACTTCTATCATATCTCCCCGCACTCTTCGTCTTTCAAGGGAATGCAAGTTAAGTTTCTTTAACCTATCCTGATATGGAAGGCTTCTAAGTCCCGGAATCATTTTTGTCAGTCTTCGCTGCACCGACTCTAGTGAATTTATATCCATTCTATAATAGGGGCACCAGAACTGAACCGCATAATCGAGGTGCGGCCTGACTAGCGCAAGATATAGTTGCAATAAGACCTCTGCACTCTTGTTACTTACACTTCTAGATATAAAACCCAATACTCTGTTTGCCTTATTTCGAACATTAACGCACTGTTTTCTAGGCCGTAGGTCCGGGCTTACAAGTACCCCTAGGTCTCTTTCACAAGTCGACTCCTCTATGTTGATGTTGTTAAGGCTGTATACATTGACAGTATTTGTTCTTCCAATATTAAGTACGCTGCACTTGCTGGTGTTGAATTTCATTTGCCATTTTTCAGACCACCCCTGCAGTTTATTTAGATCCTCCTGTAATGCATTTGCATCCTGCCCTGAATTAATTTGCCGTCCTATTTTGGTGTCATCCGCAAACTTGCTTATGTCACTGCTGATCCCAGTATCTAGATCGTTTATGTAGATTATGAACAAGAGTGGGCCCAGTACTGACCCCTGGGGAACCCCACTGGTTACACGGCCCCACTCAGATTTAACACCATCTACGCTGACCCTCTGCGTTCTATCGGTGAGCCATGATTTTATCCAATTTAAAACTTTCCCCTCGATACCATGAGCCTTAATTTTTCTCAGAAGCCTCTGATGCGGTACTCTGTCAAATGCTTTGCTAAAGTCTAAGTAAATATCATGGTGACGCTCAAGGTCGACCTCCACACCTGAAGAGGAAATACATACATACATACATATTAATACAATCCTGAACAGTCAAATACACATATATACGAATGGGAATACATTTTGTCTATGAGAGAGAGAGAGAGAGAGAGAGAGAGAGAGAGAGAGAGAGAGAGAGAGAGAGAGAGAGAGAGAGAGAGAGAGGTTACAACAAGAGGCCGGAACTGAACAATCATTATATTAAGTCCTGTACACAATGAGGCGGATGAGTACGGTTGAGTCCAAGGTGCCTCGATAAATGCGTAAATAATGCGTAAATGAGTAACAGAATAAGCACTGTGAGTAAATGGCTAAAGAGTTTATGTCCAATAGTTGAATGAGTGAAGATAGGTAGTGGAGTGTGTCATTGTCAAGTGAGTGTGTCAGTGTCAAGTGAGTGTGTCAGTGTCAAGTGAGTGTGTCAGTGTCAAGTGAGAGTATCAGTGTCAAGTGAGAGTGTCAGTGTCAAGTGAGTGTGTCAGTGTCAAATGAGAGTATCAGTGTCAAGTGAGAGTGTCAGTGTCAAGTGAGTGTGTCAGTGTCAAGTGAGTGTGTCAGTGTCAAGTGAGAGTGTCAGTGTCAAGTGAGTGTGTCAGTGTCAAGTGAGTGTGTCAGTGTCAAGTGAGTGTGTCAGTGTCAAGTGAGAGTATCAGTGTCAAGTGAGAGTGTCAGTGTCAAGTGAGTGTGTCAGTGTCAAATGAGAGTATCAGTGTCAAGTGAGTGTGTCAGTGTCAAGTGAGTGTGTCAGTGTCAAGTGAGTGTGTCAGTGTCAAGTGAGAGTGTCAGTGTCAAGTGAGTGTGTCAGTGTCAAGTGAGTGTGTCAGTGTCAAGTGAGTGTATCAGTGTCAAGTGAGTGTGTCAGTGTCAAATGAGAGTATCAGTGTCAAGTGAGAGTGTCAGTGTCAAGTGAGTGTGTCAGTGTCAAGTGAGTGTGTCAGTGTCAAGTGAGTGTGTCAGTGTCAAGTGAGTGTGTCAGTGTCAAATGAGAGTATCAGTGTCAAGTGAGAGTGTCAGTGTCAAGTGAGTGTGTCAGTGTCAAGTGAGTGTGTCAGTGTCAAATGAGAGTATCAGTGTCAAGTGAGAGTGTCAGTGTCAAGTGAGTGTGTCAGTGTCAAGTGAGTGTGTCAGTGTCAAGTGAGAGTGTCAGTGTCAAGTGAGTGTGTCAGTGTCAAGTGAGAGTGTCAGTGTCAAGTGAGTGTCAGTGTCAAGTGAGTGTCAGTGTCATGTGAGAGTGTCAGTGTCAAGTGAGTGTGTCAGTGTCAAGTGAGTGTGTCAGTGTCAAGTGAAAGTGTCAGTGTCAAGTGAGTGTGTTATTAAGAAGTGTCATGAGTGTCAGGTGAGTCATATGTGAATCAGTAGGTCACGACTCCCCACCTCACCCCCGCCCCGCCCCGTGCCACCCAGCCTCGGGGCGGGGCGGGGGTGAGGTGGGTGGGTGTAGGGATGATTTCTACATACCTGATCCAGAGAGAGAGAGAGAGAGAGAGAGAGAGAGAGAGAGAGAGAGAGAGAGAGAGTTAATTACATAATAACAATAATCTTGACCTGATTATTTCAACTAGTTCATTAATTTGATCAGAGTAATTTTGTTCATTAGATAGATAGATTAAATAACTCAACCTTATACACATACTGGGACCTCATGAAGCACGCACACACACACACACACACACACACACACACACACACACACACACACAGTTCATACGCCTCTTACATACATACACGGGCGATTATCCACCACAATTACCACCTACCACAACTACCAGAAGGAAGGAGAGAGTGGGGGGGGAGGATGGAGAGAGGAGAGAGGAAGGTAGGAGAAAGTGGGAGGGAGGATGGAGAAGGTAGGGAGGTAGAGAGAGTGGTCGAGAGGTCAGTTCATTAGGAGGTCGAGAGGTCAGTTCACCAAAGATCTCAGAGAAACGTGAGAGTTGAGGGTCAGCGTCTGTATGTTGGTGTGTTGGTGTGTTGGTGTGGTGTTGGTGTTGTGGTGTTGGTGTGGTGTTGGTGTGGTGTTGGTGTGTTGGTGTTGTGGTGTGGTGTTGGTGTGGTGTTGTGGCGTGGTGTTGGTGTGTTGGTGTTGGTGTGTTGGTGTTGGTGTGTTGGTGTTGTGGTGTGGTGCTATTTTTTGTGGTGTTACTATGGTGTTGTTATGATGTCCTTTGGCTGTACACACACACACACACACACACACACATGTTGCGTGATCTTGCGTGAGTACTGTAATGGTGTCAGGGAGGGAGGAGGAAGTAGTGTTGCAATATGAGGCGCCACAACTACCACCATGATCACCACCACCACCACCACCACCAGTACTAACTACCACCACCACCACCACCACCACCACCACCACTACTACTACTACTACCACCACCACCACTACCACTACTACTACTACTACCACCACCACCACCACCACCACCACCACTACTACTACTACTACCACCACCACCACTACCACTACTACTACTACTACCATCACCACCACCACCACTACTACCACCATCACCACCACCACCACCACTATTACCACCACCACCACTATTACCACCATCTTTGTCTTAATGTATGTCTGTATGTCTCTCTCTCTCTTACACACACACACACACACACACACACCAGGTGGATCACATGTGTATTAACCTCACACTGATTACATACATGAGTGGATGATGAGGAGAGCGAGGTGAGGAACCGCCCGCCCCCACCTCACACCCACCCCACCACACCCCCCAGGTAAGACAGTACTTTCACTCTCTCACCTTTCTTAAGGAGTTCACCTGCCTTCTTAACCCTGTCACCCCCCCCCCCCCCCCCGGCCTCCACACCTGGCCTAGTCACGAGCCAGCTGAGGCACAGGTGGAGAGAGAGAGAGAGAGAGAGAGAGAGAGAGAGAGAGAGAGAGAGAGAGAGAGAGAGAGAGAGAGAGTAAATCATCACACACACACAGTTCCGGCAGGTAGAGAAGTCGGGTAAAGTTCCTCATTTACGCAACACATCCACATTTTAGTTCTACAAGACGGGGTGAATAGACTGGCTGGCCGGGTCAGTAAGTTGGGGGAGGGAGAATCCACACTGCTGTTGGCTTAACGAGGCGTACTGTATAAGCGAAAGGAGTTACTAGATTTTTTGTACAATTCTTACCTGTTGGCGACTAATTTATTTATTGAGTTTAGATTACAAGGTGAATGACTTTACAGACACATACACACATACATACATACATACATACACACACACACACACACACACACACACACTGTCTGTTTCTCTAGCTCTCTGGCCAGACCTGTACCTCTTATCAACACAATTTCTCCGACCTGGTGTTTGTCCGTTCATCTAGGTCACAAGTCCATTATTTTCACGGATCTGCTGTTTAATACCAGTTTTATACAGTATAAATCATAGGCTACATAAGGCTCAAGTCTCTCGGGTCACAAGACGAGACGCCAAAACATTAACCGGGTTACGACAGGTAGTAGATATAATGGGTTTTATTTCACCTGATAGATTAAAATAGTCTAATTGTTACCTGGGTGGGTTAGGTTAGGGGGAGGGTTAGGTTAGGTTAGGGGAAGGGTTAGGTTAGGTTACGTTAGGTTAGAGTTACGATATTAGATCATCAAGTGAAATAAACTTGGGTGTCTAATCTTCATATGATGCCATTAACACGGTGACCAGCGAGGCAGTCACACACTACTGTCGTCTTGTTGAGGTAAAAACATAAACCTTGGTCACTCAACCCTGGTCACTCAAGCCTGGTCACTCAAGCCTGGTCACTCAAGCCTGGTCACTCAACCCTGGTCACTCAAGCCTGGTCACTCAAGCCTGGTCACTCAACCCTAGTCACTCAAGCCTGGTCACTCAACCTTGGTCACTCAACCCTGGTCACTCAAGCCTGGTCACTCAACCCTGGTCACTCAACCCTGGTCACTCAAGCCTGGTCACTCAACCCTGGTCACTCGGGTGCAATAATCTGTGACGACCCAGACAACGTGTTACCTGAGAGCTGTCGTACCTTTGTGGGGTCTAATTAGTGTTTGTAGGTCGCCTTGTGTCCCGGTTGTATACTGTTAATACCCGCAGGTACTTGAAGGTGTGGATCAGGTACTACTCCTGATATGACACTTAACCTAACCTAACCAAATGTAAGCTAACCTAACCTAACTCCAGAGAGAGAGAGAGAGAGAGAGAGAGAGAGAGAGAGAGAGAGAGAGAGAGAGAGAGAGAGATGCTATGGTCCGAGGGCGTAGGTTGAGATACAAGGCTGACCGGGGTTAGGGGAAGTAGAAGTACTGTCTCCTTCGTCACTTTCACTGTCGTTCTCACCTTAATTGGGAGGGTCACTTTCCTTTCTTGATGACGTCACCTTACTTGGCTAGTCCGTCTGTTTGTTTTTTGTCCGGCTTACCTGTCCGGCCCTTACCTGTGACCTGTAGCTACCTGGAGGTCAGTAACCCTAGTCTTTAAGTGAATGTAGGGATTGTGGTAGTTGTTGGTGACGATAGTGGTAGTAGATTGGTTGGTGGGGATGGTGGTTGGTAACGATGGTGGTAGTAGTTAACAAAAGCATCACACAACGCCAACCATTCATGTACACATAAACATCACGTACACATAGACGTTACACAATACATACACACAACTTAAGAGTGTACGTCACGTGTGCTGCTGACGTCACATATCACACACGGGGCGAGATAAGATAAGAACACCTCCCAATACTATCTGGTTATACTCACAATCAACAACCGGTTATACTCACAATCAACAACCGGTTATACTCACAATCAACAACCGGTTATACTCACAATCAACGACCGGTTATACTCACAATCAACGACCAGGAAACACTAGATTATCAAAACGAGTACAATTACCACTCAGCCACAGTAAAACCCCACATACGTCACAAACAGTACAGTGAATGGTTCCGTCATTACAGAAGGTTACAGTCATCAGTGAGGGTAATTCAGAACACCGAGGTCAGTTTTATTTGTACTACTGTAACAAGAGGGTCATTCTATACACGACTCGTTAACCTGTGTTGTTGGAGGTCACTGATTGTTACCACCAAGGGCAGTGTAACATCTTTGTTTGTTTACATACTGTACATGTGAGAGAGAGAGAGCCAAGGCAACAAGTATGCAGAAATACATACATATATTAGTTCATATCCTCAACTTACATAAGCTTAGTTCGTACAATAAAACATACATACATAATAATGGTTCTAAGGTGTCCCCTCGTGTAACGAGGATGGCCGGCCCAAGGGCCAACTAGGCGTGAATTTGTTTAAGGTGTAGAAGCTGTCGCCAATACAACAACCACACCCTAAGTTAACGAGTTGTATGACCCAGTGTCAAGGAATAGTCCGAAAAGACCGGACAACTCGACAACTGCACTGGCTAACCATTACCCAAGAACACGATCAGTAAATCGATTAACATCCAGGTCCCCAATTACTGCTGGGTAGACAGAGGCAAATGGCGTAAAGAAACTTGCCCATCGTTTCACCCTGCCCGGGGATCGAACCCGAGGCTAGCATGCTGACCATTACACCACAGGTCACATATATGCATATACACATCTGCCGTATCAATGTAAAAACATAACCTTGAAGGCGATCTAGTCTAGTTTAGTTGAGGTTTGGTTAGGTTAGGTTAAGTTTGCTTAGGAAAATTTTACATTTTTAAGTTAGGTTACACTGGATGTTGTTGTTACGTCAGAGGCGATGTTTACTGACCAATCAACGGCCATGACAGCCTTAACCACGGCCTCACAGTGTCAACAGAGGGTGCAGGTGTGTCGTGGGTCTGTCCGTGTACCGCCACTCTCTGGGTGGTTGTGTATTGAGAGGGAAGCCACTCCTAAAACTGACAGTACGGCATGGGAAGTGACAGTATTAGAGCACTGTCAGTAAATTCCTGTCACTTTCTGTCTGGTCTTGTATATTGAGATTCAGCCCACTCCCTTAGAGGCTGACAGTACTGCATGGGAAGTGACGGTATCAGGGAAGTGTCAGGGTAGTACACCGTAAACGCTTTAAAATACTCGTATATACAAGCAGGTGTGTCTACGTGAGGGTGAGTACAGGCGATGTGTGTGTGTGTGTGTGTGAAGATTCCGAAAATAAAAGAATAAAAAAAATTACGGGAAAGTGTAAATTAACATCAGTACTTGACCACTTTCACCTTTCAATTAAGATCAAGTTTTTCTACACTAGTTCAGGGTGGTAAGGGTGAGGTGGAAGGTGCTGTTTATATACCTGGAGTGGAAATGACTGTTTGCATGACCCTCCCCCCCCCCCACACACACACACCTGTACCTACACACCTCATCCCACACTCCCTACCACGTGACACAGTGTTGACATCATCCCAGCTGATCACATGTAAACAAACTATTTTTACGCGGGAACTAAACCAGACTCTGGACTCCCCTAGTGTTGGTGCGGTAACTATTTCTCTTCTAAACTTGGTATTGGAAAGCGATTCTATTGACGTCGGAATCTTAGTGGGTCAATTCGAAGCTATTTTTGGGTGTGTTCGCTTTGTTTAACAACTTAATTAAAGGATTTAGCTTTGTATGTGTTAGGTTAAGTTAGGGTCAATGGTTAAATCCCAATACACCTCCCCAACTATAGAAGGGTGTACCTAACTTTGCAGTCTTGGTAGTGAAGGTGATCGTGTACAGTACCACCCTCACTGTGTCCATGTGTACCGAAGGCTTATCTAGTCTGTTGTGCCTACAATGTACCGGCCACACTGTACCCTGCCACCCTGGTCATGAAACGTGTGAGTCCAACTTTTAATAATTTTTTCTCTCTTTCAATGTCCGTCTTTTTCTGTGTCTTTGTTCTGGGTTAAAGACAACTGGCGCCACAGGATCACACAATGGCTGCCAAAGTACAGTAATTAATAACTTTCACCGACCTTTGCCTCTGTCACACACACACACACACATTCCCTGCTCGCTAGCTTTTGTTTAACGTAATTATTTAATTATCTCACAAAATGGAAGCTCCAGCCCTGTACGTTGCCTAATCTGCCTCCACCGAAGGTATTCGTACGTATTCAGACATAATGTGCGCTGATTGGTCCTGCCTATTATGACGTATAAGTATGGTTGGCACTGATTGGTCGTGCCCACCATGATTAGTCTGGCATACTTTTAACATAAGAGTATGACGGATGCTAATTGGTCGTACCCACCATGACACACGTTGGTGTGTGTGTGTGTGTGTGTGTGTGTGTGTGTGTGTGTGTGAGACCTTCAGTCAACCAAATTAAAGAATTAAGTCTGAAGAGTTGAAAAATTTGCACCATCGAACGCTACCATTTATTATTATTATTGTTATTTCTGTAACCCACTTAGAATTGTGCACGCTACTTGACCTCTGACCTGTACTGTACATGTGCAAGCCCCTCCTGACCTTTGATCTCGCTGTTAGGGGTCATTTTACAGGTGTTTTTTGGGTGAGTGTTGCTTCACCTGGTGTAGACAGTTCCCATCACAGGTAGGAGCTGTTATGAAAGGTCACCTGCGTCTGACCTCCCTGCTCTTATGTTTGACCTCTGGGTGACCTTTGATATTTGGGATGTTTTGTTTCTCTTAACAAAAACGCACGCATACACACACACACACACACACACACACACACACCTCTCTCTCTCTCTTTTTACATTGTATTATTTCCCCTTTTCCTTGTTTTCTCACTTTCTTTAAAATACCAAGTCTCTCGCTCACTACCTCTATCTCTCTCCCTCTATCTGTGTCTCCTCCCCTCACTCTCACACACGTCACAATGTTTCCCAGGTAAAACCCAGCCCAGGTGTGTGTTTACAGTACACCAGCTGGAGCCTCAGTATCAACACAGCCAGACCCGGACACGACGCTTCCCGCTGCCTGTGTCGAGGAGTTCTGTGTATCTACTAATGCCACCCTAACCTAACCTAACCTTAACCTAACCTAACCTTAACCTGATTTAACCTATCCTAACGCCAATTTAACCTAAGCTAACCAAACCTACCCTTAACCTGACTAAACCTAACCTAACCTAACGCCAATTTAACCTATACTAACCTAATCTTCAGGTGACCCATCGGTATTATTTCTACCTCCAACTTAAACGGGTCAGTTATATAACTCTCTCGAGTCTTTAATTACGAGAAGAAAAAAATCATCGTAGGAGTTTCTGAGACTCTTACTCCCAGCACAGGAAATAATAAATAACCTTTGATACTTTGAGAATACAGCTTTATGTAACAGCTAAAATAATTATCGAAGGAACCTTTGAGAATCTTTGCTTGGTGTCGTAAGTGAAAAAAATAAAATACTTTCTCACACAGTCACTTAGGGGAAGAATTACGTAGGATGATTTGAGGATGAGAAGTGAGTCAGCTACTTAACAAACAAACACACACACACACACACACACACACACACACACACACACACACACACACACAGTGACCTTGACTGCGTCGCTTCAGTGCAATTTGCTTTGTGCCTGTAATGTGAATCTTGTGTTACCTCACGAGAGAGAGAGAGAGAGAGAGAGAGAGAGAGAGAGAGAGAGAGAGAGAGAGAGAGAGAGAGAGAGAGAGAGAGAGAGAGAGAGAGAGAGTTTAAATAGTAAAATTATATCTCAAATACTTTTATTATTGAAACTCTATAAACACACACACACACACACACACACCATGTACGTGGGAGTCACTGTGTGTATACTAATGTTCCGGGAATCTTTGTCAACACATTAACGTGAGGTGACAATGATGTACACTTACACGCAACGGCCAAGTGATGTGACGCAGCCTCACACTATTACAATGTGACGCAGATTGACACCACAACAATGCGACACAACAGCACTAAAATAAGACGCAAATTCAATCAAATATGACGCAAACTTGACAATCTTAATGTGAAGCAATGACACACACACACACACCAGCCAGCAAGACTCGGGAATAATAAATATATGAAACAAGATTTTAATGGCTGGGCGTCACAAGGTCCAACCCCCCCCCCCCCCCCCCCCAGGTGTTCGTCTTTATTCCCCGCAGTAAAGATAATGCACTCGTCTGTCTGTCTGTGTGTCTTCTCTGTTTGTTTGTTTATCTTCTCTGTCTGTCTGTCCGTGGCCTACAATGAGTGCCAGGAGGGTCAAACTTGGATTGATTATTCCCCTTAGTGGTGCCAAGGTTAGGATAGGTTAGGTTAGGTTAGGTTTGGTTAGGTTAGATTAGGTTAGGGTAAGTTCGTATATGGAGATCACTGTCCCCCCCAAAATGTTCGCCTGTCTGTCTGTGTGTGTGTGTGTGTGTGTGTGTTATTATACTTTTTCTTGTTTTATTGTTTGTTTGTTTATTACCTGTTTCTTTGTTTTATTTTTATCGAATTTATCCATCTAGTGTGTGTGTGTGTGGGGGGGGGGGGGGGGTCCTTCAAGGTCGTGTGGATGTGACTGGTTCATCCTCTGCTTATGGAGGTGTGGAGGACAGCAAGGTGATGGTGGAGTGGAGGGTGGAGTAAGTGGAGTATGGTGGAGTACGGTGATGGTGGAGGGGTGGGTGGAGTAGGTGGAGTATGGTGGAAGTTGGTGTCTGATACACTTGGGAGAATTTCTCATAGTGTTATTGGTCAGTGAGTGAGTGAGTCGGTCAGTCAGTCAATTGTATCTCTCTCCTTGTGAAAGAGACCTAGGGGTACTTGTAAGCCCGGACCTACGGCCTAGAAAACAGTGCGTTAATGTTCGAAATAAGGCAAACAGAGTAATGGGTTTTATATCTAGAAGTGTAAGTAACAAGAGTGCAGAGGTCTTATTGCAACTATATCTTGCGCTAGTCAGGCCGCACCTCGATTATGCGGTTCAGTTCTGGTGCCCCTATTATAGAATGGATATAAATTCACTAGAGTCGGTGCAGCGAAGAATGACGAAAATGATTCCGGGACTTAGAAACCTTCCATATCAGGATAGGTTAAAGAAACTTAACTTGCATTCCCTAGAAAGACGAAGAGTGCGGGGAGATATGATAGAAGTATTTAAGTGGGTGAAAGGAATCAATAAAGGGGATATAAATAAAGTTCTTATAATATCCGAGCAGGATAGGACTCGGAGCAACGGATTCAAGTTGGATAAGTTTAGGTTTAGGAGGGAGATAGGAAGGAACTGGTTCACAAATAGGGTGGTGGACGAGTGGAACAAGCTTAGCAACTTTGTAGTAAGTGCGGGAACTCTGGAAAGTTTCAAAAGGAGGCTGGATAGATTCATGGATGATAGAGAGTGGTAGTAACTCTCGACAGGAGCTGCCATGCACAGGCCAACCGGCCGATTGCAGACTCCTTATTTTCTTATGTTCCCTTCGATCTGACGTCACGATGTACGTCATAATGTAAACAAAGAACGAGGCAGGACGACAATATTTACCTTCAACAGCTGTGACGTTTTTCTGTCGTCTTGAGTGTTGTTTGTCTGTGGTTCAGTAACTATGGTCTTCGAGGATAGTGTATTATCTTAGGTCGTATACACTAGAACACAGTAATTAAGGTATTTTCTAACCTGACCTAGCATGACCTGACCTGACCTAACATGACCTGTCCCTCAGAACAGGTCATGATATTTACCTCAGCCATTTTTCCCGCCATTTCTCGACGTTGTGGGTGAGGACCATTGTGGAGCATTGTTGGTGAGGAGGAGCATTGTGGAGCATTGTTGGAGGTCAAATATAAATGTTTCTTCATCCTAATTCTCACATCTACTGGAGGATGAAGACTGTGTACGTATTTCCATCAGTGTGTGTACGTATTTCAGTCAGTGTGTACGTATTTCTATAGATGGTAATAAAAAAAATAAACCAAACAGACAGACAGGCAGACAGGATGCAACACAGCGCCTGTTAAAGTATTGAATCCTCTTCAAAATAATCCTCTTACCGTCTGTTTCCCGTCATCTTGTACACACAGTAAACAAACAAACATTCAGACACAAACAAATATAAACAAAGCTAATATAAATACCTGTTAAAAGAGCCACACCTAACTTAACCTAAACTAATCTAACCTAACCTAATCTAACCTGACCTAACCTGACCTTTACCCAAACCAAAACTTAACCTAACCAAACTGGTGGGTAATATTTCTCATCAATATCTCTCATTAATCTGTGTTTCTCATCATCTGGTTAGAGACATAATTGAGGTCTTGGTGTTCAGTCCTGATTACTGTAGCCCCAATCGACCTTAACCATCCTGGGGCCCTCTGGTTAATGTCTCTCCCCTTCCTTACCTCCTCCTCTCCCCCTCCCCTCTCTCTCTCTCTCTCCCCTTCCTTACCTCCTCCTCTCCCCCTCCCCTCTCTCTCTCTCTCTCCCCTTCCTTACCTCCTCCTCTCCCCCTCCCCTCTCTCTCTCTCCACCCCCTACCTTTCCCTCCTCCTTCCCTCTACCTCTTCCCTACCTCCTCCTACTCCCTTTCCCCTCCCCTACCTCTCCCTCGCCCCCTTCCCTATAGCCCCTCCTTCGGCATGACTCGTCTCCTTCACCGCCCCCTGCTGGTCTTCGTCTGAGATTCATGATGCAATGTTTACCTCAGTCAACACTACAGTCTGACGTTGTTCCTGATGCTTTACAACCTGCATTTCTTAAACTTGTATGACTTGTAACCTGCACCTCTTAGCCTGTACGACCTGTAACCTGCACATCTTAGACCTGTACAACATGTATCCTGCATCTTTTACAACCTTTACATCGTATAACCTACACTTTTTAGACCTGTAGGACATAGAACCTGCACCTTCTTCAACAGGCAGGACGTATAAACCTGCAGCTGTTCCAAGGCAGGACTACAGGCACCACTCGAGTAACATTAAGTCAACACGTGTCCTCTCATGTAAGGTGTGTGTGTGTGTGTGTGTGTGTGTGTGTGTGTGTGTGTGTGTGTGTGTGTGTGTGTGCTCTACTTTATCTTTTATCAATTTCTCTTATCACTCCTTCCCATTTTTTCTGTAATCCTTCATCCACCTTTCACAAACACGAGACAGGGGGTAAAGATAACAGACACAGACAGACATAGAAAGACAGACAGATATAGACAGACACAGACAGACATAGACAGACACAGATAGCTAATCACTACATCTCCTTTTGTGAGGTTTAATGCTACCAAGGTGGGAGTCAGTGAGTCTGTGTGAGTCAGTGAGTCTGTGTGAGTCAGTGTTAGTCTGTGTTAGTCAGTGAGTCAGTGTGAGTCAGTGAGTCTGTGTGAGTCAGTGTCAAGGCTGAGTAGAAAGTAGATCTTGACTTTATAATCGAGGGAGGAGGAGGTGGATGGAGGAAGAGGGGGGGAACGGAGAGGAAGAGGAGGAGGAGGAGGAAGAGGTATCATCGGTAGGCTTGAAGGTCTAATTGTGAGTCAGGTGAAGTCAGTGTAAAGGTCAAGCACAAAGTAGGACCTTGACCTTCAACTCGAGGGTGGAGGAGGAGGAGATGGAGGAGGAGGAGCAAGAGAAGGAGGTGGAGCAAAAGAAGGAGAAGAAGAAGAAGAAGGAGGAGGAGGTATCTTCAGGTCACCTCAAGCGTCTACCTGTAAGTCAGTATGAAGGCTTGAGTGGGAAGTGAAGTTCGACCTCCAACAACCAGCAGCTGTTATCACGACCAAAATGTCTCTTGGATTATTTTAACTGAGAGGAACTGAAATAATTAGGTGACATATCTCTATTATTATCTTCACCGTGTAGAAACCTATGTAGGAGAAAGGTAAGAGAGAAGGTTATGCTTACCGAGTGGATGATGGTGGGGGGAGTTGTGGGGTTATGCTTACTGAGTGGATGGGAGGTGGAGCCACGGTGATGCGCTTGTTGAGTGGACCAGGTATCGAGTACTTGCTTATGATTGGTTACAGAGACAAGGTTACGCTTAATGAGTGGCCGGGGAGATAAGGGCCACTCAGTGAGTGACCCGGGTGGTGATTATGGCTAACGAGTGGAGTGTGAACGTGGCCAAGGAAATATCGATACTGAGTGGGTGGAGCCCTAGAATAATGCTTACTGAGTGGGTAGAGCCCTAGAATAATGCTTACTGAGTGGGTAGAGCCCTAGAATAATGCTTACTGAGTGGGTAGAGCCCTGGAAATACTCTGAGTGGGTGTGTGTGTGTGTGTTAATGACTCACTCACTCACCTGGCTCATCCACCTACGGAGAAACTACCACCAGGGACTTCTACAGGTACTCTGTGTGTTATGGTAGTTGATAGGTGTGGTCGTGGTGGGTCTGGTAGGTGTGGTCGTGGTGGGTGTGGTTGAGGTGGGCGTATGGTAGACATTCTTGTGGCGAAATAATGTGGCATGTTTTGGGCGTTGTCGTCGTGGTGGTAATGGCTGAGGGCCGTAGTGGGCGTGTGGGCGGTATAAACGTAGGTGTGACAGACAACCCCTTTACCGTTAGTTCCGCCCACACATAATGGTAAACCGAAGTATCCACAGTTGTCGTCACTCAAAGACTTCAAGACCGTCAGGGGATGGTCTTAGGCATTATCCAGACTCCAAGACCATCTCCCACTAAGACCCCTCCTTTACCACCACCTCCTTCAGTATAGGTTCATCTCCTTCAGGAACTCTCAGCGCCGTAGGACCTGTACACCTGCTGCTGCCGCCTCCGTCATAATTATCACACACCGTCTTTGTTTACTCACGTGTTGTAAACAGTGACCTCAGCACAGCCACGAGCACAAGAAATTATCATAACAGTGAAAAGCAATTAACACCAGGAGCGAATTTTCCTTTGTTTTTGTGACTTCCCAAGAGCTTTACAGAACGCTATGTGGCCAGCTAAGAGTTCCTTCATAATCCTCCTTCTCTTCCCATCTTCTTCTTCCTGTTTCAGCCGGACAGTCGCGTCAGGGCGCCAAGGACCGTCGCCTCACGAGTTATAACTACACACATTATGGGCGTGTGGGCGGCCAACTGTGATGGGATAGAGCTTAGCTTAACTTAACCTAACCTAACCTAACCTAACCAAATGCCTCCTCACGCCCATACTTTTAAAGGAAGTTATTCAGCGGAGGAGGAATTTTGGATGGTTAGGTTAGGTTCTTGAGGTGGTATTTCCTGGTGTGGAGGCGAGGGCGGTGAAGGAGGGCGTCTACGGAGGTCGTTGCACCCAATATGTTTATAAGGAAGTCAAGTACATAGGGCAGCATAACCTTGATCCACACACACACACACACGGTGGCTCAATGGTTATCGCAGTTGGTCGAGTGTTCAGTAGTCCCCGGGTTCGTATCTCTGACTACGGTCGAGTGACTGATAAACTATTCAGGTACATTACAGTAATGAGATGACTTACAGGTAATACAACACCTGTACCCGTGTGCTGTTGTGTCCCTTCCCTCCCCCCCCCACACACACACCCCTCCCCTCTCCTACAAACACTCCTCGTCTCCCCAACACCCCTTCCCCTCCCCCCCCACACACACCCCCCTCCCCTCTCCCACAAACACTCCTCGTCTCCCCAACACCCCCTCCCCTCCCCCCCACACACCCCCTCCCCTCTCCCACAAACACTCCTCGTCTCCCCAACACCCACTCCCCTCTCCCACAAACACTCCTCGTCTCCCCAACACCCCCTCCCCTCCCCCCCACACACCCCCCTCCCCTCTCCCACAAACACTCCTCGTCTCCCCAACACCCCCCTCCCCTCTCCCACAAACACTCCTCGTCTCCCCAACACACCCTCCCCTCCCCCCCCACACACACCCCCCTTCCCAACACCCCCCTCCCCTCTCCCACAAACACTCCTCGTCTCCCCAACACACCCTCCCCTCCCCTCTCCCACAAACACTCCTCGTCTCCCCAACACCCCCCACCCCTCTCCCACAAACACTCCTCGTCTCCCCAACACCCCCCTCCCCTCTCCCACAAACACTCCTCGTCTCCCCAACACACCCTCCCCTCTCCCACACACCCCTCCCTCCTACACCCCCCTCCCCACACAGTCATAGCTACAAACTTCACTATAACGTGGTGCCGAGGTCACCTTACTAAAGCCTGGGATATAGGAGCCGCCAGCCTCTTACTCACGCCAAATTATTTCTCCATTTTACAGAGAGAATAATTTAAGATAATCGCTTCTTACAATAATTATTAAGGCATAAATTTGTTATTTTCAGTAGTAGTAGTAGTAGTAACGACTGTTGTAGTTGTATTAATAGTAAATAATAATACTAATAATCACACACACACAAGTATTAACAAACATGGAAAGTTGCCCAAAAACGACCATTATGGGGAGGAAATAATGGGGTGCTAAAATATTCATGGGAGTATTTTTACGTTGGGGGGGGGAGGGGGGGGGAGGGGAGGAGGGAGAGGATGAGGGAGAAGAAAACGGGGAGTAGGAAGAGGAGGTCCTACAAGCAACATACGTAAAGGTAGGAAAGGACCAATCAGCACTCACTATACCCCCACGTAATGGTAGGAAAGGACCAATCACAACACGTCAGGCTCCCATAAGCGTGAAATCCTACCAAATCGGGACCGCCCCTTATGTCGAACCAGCGTCCTCGAGGTGTGAGGTTGCAACACACGAGCAACACAGCCATGAGGAAATGTGTGAGTCAGGTAACACAAGACTCACCGTGGCTAATGACAACCTAACCTAACCAAACCAAACGTAACCTAACCTAACCTATCCATCTACCTCCTTCTTCCATTATTTAATTTCTTCTTCTCCTCACTCCCCTTTCCTTTCCCCCTTCTGTCTGTCCTTTCCCCATCTCCCTTTCTTTCTCCTTTCCCTCTTCTTCATCTTCTCTTCCACCTACTCTTCTTCCTTTCTTTACATCCTCCTCTTTCCTCTCCTCCCCTGTGTCTCTTCCTTTCCTACAGACCGACAGAAACAGAGAGAGAGAGAGAGAGAGAGAGAGAGAGAGAGAGAGAGAGAGAGAGAGAGAGAGAGAGAGAGAGAGAGAGAGAGAGAGAGAGAGAGACGTACATAAGGGCAATTGTCAATCACTACGACCCCCCACCAAGGTTCGTCTCAGTAAACCTGACGTCGACGACCACAGTTTATATCCGGCTTAGTCAGCTTATATTCGTCTTACTGAGCTTATATCCGGCTTGGTCAGCTTATATCCAGTTTACTCAGTTTATAACCGGCTAATTGAGTTTATTACTGGCTTAATCACACACACACACACACACACACACACACACCGAAAACAACACCACTTTTCCACCGCTATGATAATAAAAATAATAATAATAATAAACAACAGAGCCACAGCATTACATTCGAGAGAGAGAGAGAGAGAGAGAGAGAGAGAGAGAGAGAGAGAGAGAGAGAGAGAGAGAGAGAGTCTTTGTTTTCCTCCTGTTCTGCTTTATTTAGGTCCTTCCTCTTCCGTCTTCTGTAACCCCTTTGTCCTCTTCTATCCCCTTCACCTTCCTCCTCCTCTCCCAGGCTCACTCTCTCCCACCACCACCACCACCCACTCTCTCCCACCACCACCACCACCCACTCTCTCCCACCACCACCACCACCACCCACTCTCTCCCACCACCACCACCACCCACTCTCTCCCACCACCACCACCCACAGCAGCATCCTGTACGGCTCTGGTCTGGAAGGTGGCCAAAACCTGAATGAAGTTTGTCGTGTCCTTCCCTCCTTCTTTCCTCTCTCCCTCCCTTCCTTCTTTCCTCTCTCCCTCCCTTCCTTCTGTCCTCCCTCCCTCCCTTCCTTCCTTCTTCCCTCCCTTCCTTCCTCCCTCCCTTCCTTCCTTCTTCCCTCCCTTCCTTCCTTCTTCCCTCCCTCCCTTCCTTCCTTTTCTTACTCTTCACTCTATTATTCTATCTCGCTCTCTTCCTCTTCCCTCACCTCTCTCTCTTATCTCACCCTTTCTCCTCATGTCCCGTCTTTTGTTCCCCTCGTACGCTTATCTCTCTCTCTCTCTCTCTCTCTCTCTCTCTCTCTCTCTCAAGGACAAGGTTTCGTCATCAAGGAATAAACAGAGAGAGAGAGAGAGAGAGAGAGAGAGAGAGAGATAATAACAGTAGATGGACCAGGATCTTGCAGGGAGCACATGGCAGTTTCTGTACTGTCAAGGTCCCTTTATTACTCTCCCTCACTCCCTCCCTCCCCCTCATCTGTCTTCCTCCCTCCCCCTCATCTGTCTTCCTCCCTCCCCCTCATCTGTCTTCCTCCCGCCTTCATCCCTCTTCCTACCGCCCTCTCTCTCCCCGTCCATCCGTTAAATCAGTCCTGCGTGGTAGTGGACAGTCATACCACCCTCTGTGTCAAGACCCGACTGAATTACACAGAATAGGGAACTGTACTACAAGCTTTGTCAATAAAGTTGTTAAACCTAAAAGAAACTCTGCACACACACACACACACACACACACACACACACACACACACACACACACACACACACACACACACACAGACTATGTAGGGGACAGACAGACACACTATGATTAAGTTAGCCTCGAGTGAGTTTTGCATCCTCCCATCTCTCTCTTTTTTTCAACATAATATACTGAGATCCGGATGCTGGCAGGTCACAACTTCCTCAACCAATGCGACAATCGACCTTGACCACCACTGACGTATTTATCTAAGTTTCCCATTGCATTAAGTGCGTTGAGGGATCGTTTTCTTTAATGTTTCTTCTTGATGGTGTCGCTAGTTCATGGACACACACACACACACGTATAACAGTACGTTGGGTCAAATGAACCCCATTCCCAATACAACCTAACCTAATCTAACCTAACCTGACCAGACTTCCTATTACTCTATACCGTAGACCTGCCCATTCATCCACACCACCTATCCCCCTTTACCACCCACCCATTCCCCATCCACCTACCTGTATTCTGTATATGCAACAGCCCATCCTTCCTCACCCAACCTCCCTTTCCTAACCACCCAACCAGCCCGCCCATCTCTACCACCACATCACCTTTAACACCCCCCCCCCCCCGTCAAGCCACGTGGTTTATGAGTCTTTCTCCAACTTTTTTTTCTCTCCCTCCAGCGCCATAAAAAACTACCCCCCTCTCTCTCTCTTCACTACAGGGACATCACCAGAACACATGACGCGTTACGACCATCACCACTCCTTTACTCTTCACCCTGACAGGAAAAGTTTTAATTACACACCAGTTCTCTACCCACCCAACTGAACTTTTGAACTTAATACTGAAACTTGAATTTGACCGTCTACAGAACTTAGCGCGAGCCTCCGAGTTCTTAATTGGTGTCGCTGGTGCGTTCCCGAGGCTCTCCTGGTCCACCCAGCTGTAAATGGGTACCTATAACTGAATTGTTTACTGTAATGCGTTCTGTATCCACAACGTACTGTACCCATACCGTCAGGGTTGTACGATACAGTTATGGTGAATCTAAGTAACAAGATGAATGTTACCGAGTATTACCTGAATATTACCGAGTATTGCCTGGATATTACCGAGTATTACCTGAATGTTACCGAGTATTACCTGAATATTACCGAGTATTACCTGGATATTACCGAGTATTACCTGAATATTACCGAGTATTACCGAGTATTACCGAGTATCACCTGGATATTACCGAGTATTAACCACAATCGTTCCTCCCGACAGAGATCCCGGAGAAGGCGCGGCCGGAGCCTAAGAGGAGGTATGGGGACAGGATCAACTCCCTTCGTCGCCGCCGTCTGATTCGTGAGGCCACGCCCACCTCCTCCTCTCTCAGGCTACCTGTTGACGAACCCTTCCCCGCCAAGGTGATTAATTATCTCCCTGTATTACCTGTTTGGGTCTGTCTGTCTTATTCTTATTTATTCTCATTATGTCTCATGTGTATGTTAACACACTCTCTCTCTCTCTCTCTCTCTCTCTCTCTCTCTCTCTCTCTCTCTCTCTCTCTTTCTTTCCGACATTCTTTTAATCTAATATTTGTGCTCTTCCTTCATTCTATGCTTTCTTTAATCCTCTCTCTCTCTCTCTCCCCTTCATCTCTCTCTCTCTCTCTCCCCCTACATCTACCTCTCTCTTTTCCCTACCTCTCTCTATCTCTCACCATCACCCTACGACTAACTCTCCCCCACACTCCCACAGTTCGATGAGGCCTTCGTAGCTCGGGTGGAGAGGTCAGTGAGAATGCGTCGTGCCCTGGACGGCTCCTCAGCGCATCACCACCGCCACCATGACAAGTCCTGTACTATCCTAGGGGTCAAGTATAACCTAGGCGAGGTCATAGGTGAGTATCCTGTAGAGTCCTGTAAAGAGTCCTATAAGAGTCCTGTAGGAGTTCTGTAAGAGTCCTGTAGAGAATCCTTTGAGTAGTCTGGTGGAGGTCATAAGTCTTGTCTGTCTATAAGAAAAATATATGTTGTCTCTCATATACAGTATGATGTCTCTCTGAGTCTAATGTGTCTCTCAGGGTTATATATGATGAGTAATGTCTCTCAGTTTATATGTATAAGTCTCTTTCTCTGTTGAATATAAGTCATAAGTCTCTCGGTCTTATACAAGTCTTCATCAGTCATTATACTCGACAGGTGTGGCATCAGATGTGTGTATGGAGTGCAGGTGTGCGGCGGGGAAGATGTTCTGTTCCCCGAGGTGCTGCTTCCTGCCCTCACCCTTCCAGCTCTCCCTTAACCACCAGGAGGCCCTCACCAGCAGGCAGCCAGGACCAGCTCGACCACACCCTCTCTCCTACGTCCGCAACCAATACGAGGAAGATCAGGTGCTTTCTTGGTTGTGATTGGTCTAATATCATCATCGACAGCCAATCAGAGAAAGTCAAGGTCCTATCTTAGTTGTGATTCGTCTATCGTCAGCCAATACCATCGTTGACAGCCAATCAACGAAAGACCAGTCCCTATCTTAGTTGTGATTGGTCGACAAGTAACTAGTATATCCGTCAACAACCAATCAGAATGGCTTTAAACAAGAGGAACAGTTCCTCTGATAAACTGGTTTGTCTACCAGTCAGTGCAAGTTAACAGTACCAGTTAAGAGGAACAGTTCCTCTGATGGTTGACTCGTCCACAACCAGTCAGTCAGCAGCAGTCAGTCAGTACCAGTCAGAGAGTACCAGGAGGTAGTACTAGGGGGGGGGGCAGTGTTGTAGGACGACTCACACCAATCACTGAACACACACACACACATGCCATATACACACAGTATGTACACCACACTAATGTACGTATATGGTGTCATGATTATTCGTACACATGTGCCATTCTTATTCGTACACATGACTTTAGCATTTAGTGAAGAGGTTATATGAGTATTGTAAACATTGTATTGTCTGAGTAGTGAGGAATGTTTATTATATATATGTGAAGTAAACACCGTGTTGATGTTTAAGTTCTTGTACATGTATATTTTAGTCTATATATGTAAACATTTATTCATATATCTGTCTATTTCAATCTGTCTATATAAACAACCATCTGTCTATATAAACAACCATCTGTCTATTTCAATCTGTCTATATAAACAACCATCTGTCTATATAAACAACCATCTGTCTATTTCACTCTATACATCTTAAATGTTTATTTGTCTATTTCAATGTGTTTTATTAAGTGAGAAAAATAATTATATGAAGGATCTGTCTCCCTGTTTCCTTGTCTCTCTGTCTATCTCACCTCACACTGTCTCTTTATCTCTTATCCTCGCACTGTTATGAGACAGGTGAAGACAGGAACAGGTGAATGTGTCTCCCTCGTGACAGGTGAAGACAGAAAACACCATCTGAGTTTGTCTTCCTCATCAGCTGGACCTAACCTAACCTGACCTGACCTGGACCTAACCTGGACCTAACCTGACCCGACGTGACCCGACCTGACCTGGACCTAACCTGGACCTAACCTAACCTGAACCTAACCTAACCTGACCTGACCCGACCTGACCTAACCTGGACCTAACCTAACCTGACCTGACCCGACCTAACCAAAATGCTTTATGTTAAATGTCTTGTTAGTTTGAGAGACGATTGTTAAGCATACAAATGTCTGTCTCTGTGTACTGACGGGGAGAGGTGGAGAGAGATAGTGAGTTATCTTTATGTCTGTCTCTATTTTAGTCTTCTGTTTCCCTTACTCCTTCTTCTTCGTCCCCTTCTCTAATTCTCTTCTTATCTTCTATGTCTTTAACATTATCTAATTCTCCTTCTTCCTTCTCTCTCTCTCTCTCTCTCTCTCTCTCTCTCTCTCTCTCTCTCTCTCTCTCTCTCACTGCTAAGATTCTCATCATACCTGCATATAATAATAATAATAATAATAATAATAATAATAATAATAATAATAATAATAATAACAATAAACATTATTCAACATTGCTTTAACATTATCCCGTATAAGAGTGTATTATGCTTTATGTGTTTTTATTTTGTACAAAGACTTTAATTCATTACAAACTTGAAAAAATACCAAAGAAATTCAATGTGTCGTTTTATTTACCCATTGCAACACACACACACACACACACACACACACACACACACACACACACACACGTCTTAACAATATTGTGAACATTACGTTGACATCTAGACACCATAACGCGGTAATGAGGCAGTCAACCGCTGACTCTGGCATAAGAGTGTCATACCTGTGTCAGTATGAGAGAGAGAGAGAGAGAGAGAGAGAGAGAGAGAGAGAGAGAGAGAGAGAGAGAGGTCGTCAACACCAGCATAATTAAAAGTCTCTCAGATTATATTTTCACTCAATAATTTATGTTACGGTTTATTTCTTCACCTCCTGACAGCTCTCGTGGTCAGTGACGTCATTCTTCCTTTATTTACACTCAAAGAAAAATTTAATTGCCCGTAAAAATATGTCTGTACACACACACACACCTAACCTAACGCTACTGATGGGGTTAGGTTAGGTTAGGTTAGGTTAGGTTCAGGGAGGATATCGTCAAGGGGAATAAGCTTGTGTGTCTAATATACAGGTAAGGACAACCCCTATCTACGTCCAACAGTCACCCACACCCCCTAACACCCCTTGAGGGCGAGCCAACAGTCACCCACACCCCCTAACACCCCTTGAGGGCGAGCCAACAGTCACCCACACCCCCTAACACCCCTTGAGGGCGAGCCAACAGTCACCCACACCCCCTAACACCCCTTGTGGGCGAGCCAACAGTCACCCACACCCCCTAACACCCCTTGAGGGCGAGCCAACAGTCACCCACACCCCCTAACACCCCTTGAGGGCGAGCCAACAGTCACCCACACCCCTAACACCCCTTGTGGGCGAGCCAACAGTCACCCACACCCCCTAACACCCCTTGAGGGCGAGCCAACAGTCACCCACACCCCCTAACACCCCTTGTGGGCGAGCCAACAGTCACCCACACCCCCTAACACCCCTTGTGGGCGAGCCAACAGTCACCCACACCCCCTAACACCCCTTGTGGGCGAGCCAACAGTCACCCACACCCCCTAACACCCCTTGCGGGCGAGCCAACAGTCACCCACACCCCTTGCGGGCGAGCCAACAGTCACCCACACCCCCAAACACCCCTTGAGGACGAGCCAACAGTCACCCACACCCCCTAACACCCCTTGCGGGCGAGCCAACAGTCACCCACACCCCCTAACACCCCTTGCGGGCGAGCCAACAGTCACCCACACCCCCTAACACCCCTTGAGGACGAGCCAACAGTCACCCACACCCCCTAACACCCCTTGCGGGCGAGCCAGGAGCCACCCACAATCTCCAAATCAATTTTCCATCTGTTATTTACATGACCGCATTCTTCAACCTTTCTAAAGGGCACGAGAACCGGATCAATATGGCTCGATAACGGATCCTTCAAGGTAAAAGAACCGGATCAATCTATTTTTTAATAAGAGGGAACCGAGTCCTACGAAACATGGGAACAGGTTCAATCCGGTTCTGAGGCGAGACAGTAACCGGTTCACTCCGTTTCGCCAGCTTCCCTTTAACGCTGGAAAATCCGTTTAGTTAAACTCAAAATAAAAGTTACTGAAATATTTAGCAATAAATAAATCTTCACATATTTTATTATGAATCTACATGTAAATAAGAACATTATTGCCTAAACAAATACCGGTAAATGAATAAGTAAAAAAATAAAATATGACCAAGAAACACCAGAAAAAAAAAACGATTGAATTTTTGTTAAAATAAATTCTTCAAAAATCAATAAAACAAAATACAAATTAATTATAAAACCAAATTCAAAGAAAATTTTTATATTGAAAATGTAATAAAATAAATAATTAAACCGAATAAATAAACTAAACTAAAAGATCATTAATAAAATAAACAAATAAATATGAAATTGAAATAAAACAAAGTAAAACGCAATACAATAAACAAGAGAAAAACATTGAAATAAAGTAGGAATGGAAGAGAGAGAGAGAGAGAGAGAGAGAGAGAGAGAGAGAGAGAGAGAGAGAGAGAGAGAGAAAATATGGATTAGGGTGAAAACATGAGAGGGAAGGAGAGTGGAGTTAGAGAGGAAGAGAAAGAGGGGAGGAAGTGAGACACATAGGGGGGTGGGGGGAGTGAAGAGAGGAAAGGAGAGTTGGGCTGAGTAATGGGGAGGGTAAGAGTGGGGAGGTGAGGGGAGGTGAGGAAAGTGAAGGGAGGGAGAGTAAGGGGAAGTTGAATGAGGGGGAGGAGAGTGAGGGGAGGGAGAGGGAGTGAGAGGGTTGGTCCAGCAGCCAGCTACGACACACACATCACTGCTCACTCGTGTGCCAGAGTCCGTGCTGTTAGGTCCACCGTGCCCAGGGATCTGACACTCACTCACCCGCCGTGCCCAGGGTTCCGACACTCACTCACCCGCCGTGCCCAGGGATCTGACACTCACTCACCCACCGTGCCCAGGGATCTGACACTCACTCACCCGCCGTGCCCAGGGTTCCGACACTCACTCACCCGCCGTGCCCAGGGTTCCGACACTCACTCACCCGCCGTGCCCAGGGATCTGACACTCACTCACCCGCCGTGCCCAGGGATCTGACACTCACTCACCCGCCGTGCCCAGGGATCTGACACTCACTCACCCGCCGTGCCCAGGGATCTGACACTCACTCACCCGCCGTGCCCAGGGATCTGACACTCACTCACCTGCCGTGCCCAGGGTTCCGACACTGCAGAGTTCCGACAGAAACAATGGAAACTGTTTACAATATACGACTCAACATTTACAGTCTCCGTTAAGTGTGTAGTGACCATTACTGTAGTGGATAAAGTGTGTTAACTCAAGATACAACCGCATATAAGTACCAACTCACATACAATGAACCAATTAAGTGCTTCAGCCTCTTGTAAGTAATTTCAGACACAAGTAAACGAGAAAAAAATACAATATTCTTTAAAACGACAAAATCTAAGTCATAAATGATCGATTTTCATTTGAGAAAGAAAATATGTTTTTTCTCTTAATATAAATAAACTTCAAGTGAAAAACTAAACCATAGAAATTATTGTAGACAAGATTAAAATTTTGGAGTATATATAAAAAAATATCCCAATAATAATAATAATAACAGTAAGTAAATAAAATAACTTACAAAATCAACAAAAATACTCCCCCCCCCCCCCCAAAAAAAAAGTTGAAAACAAAAGATAATCAAGAAAAAAAACCCGAACAAAAACAAGCCATCACGTGTTACCTTACAGCAAAGTCGAAAACAAAAGAGCATCAGGATGTCGGATATAAACAAAGCGGAGAACGGGGCCACCAACACAGAGGGGGAGGTGACGAAGGAGGAGGAAGGACCCAAGAAGAACGGCTCGAAGCACAAGAAGGACTGGCTGGCTGTGGGTGGTATTGGTATTGAGAAGCGAAGACGATCATCCAATGCTTCATACAGGATTGAGAATAACAAGGTATGAGTAATTGTGTACCAGTTAGTATATCTATGTCTGTCTGTATCTCTCTATGTCTGTCTGTCTGTATGTCTGTGTCTGTCTGTCTACCTTTGCCTTTCTCTTGACTACGCATTTCCCACACACACACACACACACACACACACACCTTGTCTATGTACTTTCTTCCTCCTTGTGTATGTTGCCGAAAGTAAACACACGTAGAGGAGCTAATTAACTACACACCTGAGATACTTGTAATTATCTACCTGACGGAGTATTTACCTGTGTACAAGTGCTTACACGCCCGAGGCACTTGTAATTACGAGTACTGACACACTCGAAACACTTGTGCCTTAAGTTCTATTGCTAAAGGGATTTTAATACGTGTTAGTTTCTTTTTCTTAATGGGATTTTAAAGAATTTGGGATTAAACTTAAGGGATTTTAAGATACTATTATGGATTTTCGACTTACCTTAAAAGATATATGGGGTAGGATAATGTAGTAGAAGGTGGCGGTGGCTGAGTGGATTCCAGCACTCACTTCCTATTTTTAAGAGTCTCTGGTTCACGTCCGGGGCGCCACCAGTCCAACCACCAGCTGTGAACGAGCACCTTACTTTACTAATGGGGGTATAGAGGCTGTCGAGTTCAGTGCCGAACACGCTTAATGCTCCCCCCCCCCCCCCCTCGCCTTTAGTGTACATAAGGGTTTTAGTATAGTGTATTGTGTCACCTTGAATGAACCCTTTGAGTGAAATCCTTGTGTGAACCCGTTGAGTGAATCCCGTGAGTGAACCCCTTGTATGAAATCCTTGAATAAATCCCTTAGTGAATCGCTTGAGTGAATCCCCTGAGCGAATCCCTCGTGTGAACCCTTTAGTGAATCCCTCGTATGAACCCTTTAGTGAATCCCTCGTATGAACCCTTTAGTGAATCCCTCGTATGAACCCTTTAGTGAATCCCTCGTATGAACCCTTTAGTGAATCCCTCGTATGAACCCTTTAGTGAATCCCTCGTATGAACCCTTTAGTGAATCCCTCGTATGAACCCTTTAGTGAATCCCTCGTATGAAACCTTTAGTGAATCCCTTCAGTGAACCCCTCGAGGTTTAACGCAGGAATTTCATTAGTGTCAGGTGTTTCCAAAGCAGGGGGGGAAGTGACCATTTTTGGAGCTACTTACAGATAAATACTTTAAGCAGATTGACAGACAGACAGACAGACAGACAGACAAACAAATATATAAACAGGTCAATAGAAAAACAAATAGATATTTTGTAAAACATATATAGAAAAGCACACACACACACACACACACACACACACACACACACACACACACACACACACACAGTATATAAATACAAATAGACAGATATACATAGCTTGAAATAATGAGACAGAGACAGACAGACAGTGCATTTAAATTATTCTCAGCAACGCTCTGACTACATAAAGGTGTTGGAGGGGGAGTGGGGGGGAGGGGTGAATGAGGAGGAAGGAGAGGTGAGTGAGTTTATTTATAATGGAAAAGCTAAATAGAGTCTCAGCTTCTGAATATGTAAATGAGGTGGTGTGTGGATATGGTAATTAAGTGTCCACCTTGATCCACAGTCAGCTCACGTGTGACCCAAGACAAGGAAGGATTATTACTGCAACCACTAAACTGTTTACTTGTTTGTGTTTGTTTACTGTAAAAAGACAACTAGATTCGAACCTAACCTAATGTAACCCGACCTAATCTAACCTATTCTCACTCAATCTTAACCCCCCCCCCCCCCCCCACACACACACACACATCACGTAATACACTCCTTCGTGTATGCTGACTCACACAACCCAATGGCAATGACGAAGGGATGAGGAAGAAAAGAAGGTGGAGGAGGGGAAGAGGAGGAGGAAGAAGAGGAGCAGGAGGAGGAGGAAGAGGAGCAGGAGGAGGAGGGGGAGGAGGAGAGTGACAGCCCTGACAGATATTTGTCATTTTGTGTGTGTGTGTGTGTGTGTGTGTGTGTCAGAAACCAGCAAATAAATCTAATGTGTGGTAGTAGGGCTTCCCTCCCTCGATGACTGACTGAGGGCGAGACGTGGTATCCTCTCTCTCTTTCTCTGTTTCTCTTTATCTCTCTCTCTCTCTGTTACTCTCTGTGTTTATGTATCTCGGTATTTGTCTGTTTGTGTTCAGAAGTTTCTGCGCGCCCATTCGTCTGTCTGTCAGTTTGCCTGTCTACACTTCCCGTCTATGTGCCTGTCTACACTCCCCGTCAGTTTGGATCTGTCCACCTGGTAACACAGAGAGGCATGACAGCGGCCAACAGGGAAGCGGCTGAATATTTTTGACAGATTCAGTGTCAAGGCTGAACTGAATATCGGTCAAGGTTTCAATTGACCTAAACTTTCCGGGAAGATAGGTCAAAGTTCACCGGGATCAGGGGGGTCTAGAGAGGTGGTGTGTGTGTGTGTGTGTGTGCACATGAAAGAGACTGTGCCTTTGCTTTGAATACGTGTTGTAGAGCTGCCAGTTCACCCTCTTTTAAAATATAAGATCACCTGTAAAAGCTGTTGAAGAGCTGTATATACAGAACTAAAGCCTTCTTCCATAACTAAGTACACCACAGACAGTGACAAACTACCCCAATAGAGCGCGCGAGAATGTAATATGTTTAGTCTGGACCGTTCGTAAACATACATCCGGATTTGTTTACAGTCACAGCTCATTCACACTCTGAGAGCATAAATTCGTCCTGTTTCTTAGATTCTTTAATTTTATTTCTTCACTTATCTTCTATTTATTCATGTCGTTATTAAATTTTTGTATTATTATTTAAATTGTATGCCAGGGTACCGTAGAGTTTTATGTACTGTGTATGGAACCTCTAAGTGAATTTGGTTACGAATCCGACTGCGCGTACAAGAACAAAACACTAATAATAATAATAATAATAATAATAATAATAATACATACATACATACACAGATATAAAGCACAAAACATACAATCTCAGCTACGACACAAAAGCAGCAAAATAATTAAAAAACAAAAATAAAAGAACAATAGTATTTTTAACCCCAACAACCTGAAAACAAATTCCTCCTCTTCTCTTTCTTTTACAAACTTTTATAAGCACGTAGCCCATCAAACAACAACAGGGGGAGGGGACTGACCTAAAGCAAAAGGAAAAATTACCAGATGAAAAGTAAACAGATATATATACCTTAACTAAACATACATGGTATTGAAAAAAACCCGACTGTTATCTACTAGTAAATAGGCTCGTATCCCTTCAATAGCAAAATAAGTAAACTACGGATATAAAACTTATTTTGAAACAATGAAAAATACTGATTGGATTTAATGAATTTATAAAAAAAGAAGATATTAATTGTAAATATCTTTGGTATTGATAATTAAACCTTGTTGAAAAATAATAATTAAAACTAACTCAAAGTACACTGAAAATAACATGAAAAATCGAATGTGAATTAAAAAGAAATAAAAAATACAAATTGATAACTAAAAACAAAACCAAATTGGGAAAGAAATTAACAAAACAACAACAACAAAATTAACACTACAGCTTAAAAGAAATACAACAATAAAACAAGAATGAAAAAAAAAACACGAATAAATCCTCAGTTTAAGAAACACAATAACTGGGTAAGAAGTGAACATAAAACTAGCTTAGGGGAGTCGGAGAATAATAGGATGAAACGTCGACATAAATCTAGTTTGAACGCTAAAACTGACTCACTGATGAAGTATGCAAATTTAGACCAAGTTTAAATTGCACGGGGACTAGAGAGAGAGAGAGAGAGAGAGAGAGAGAGAGAGAGAGAGAGAGAGAGAGAGAGAGAGAGAGAGAGATGAATAAAACTTGTTGACAGGTATATGATGATAATTAAGTGAAACAGAACAGGCATTAAAATGAGTCTGTCAGTTCTTGTGCGTGTGTGTGTGAGCTAGGAACACAAACACAGGGGAATAATAAGAACCCAGACACGCCGGAGGAGGAGGAGGAGGAGGACCTTGGGTTGTGTGTGGGGAAGACAGATAACAGCAAGAGAGGAGAGAGCTTATGGTGATCCAATAGTCACCAAGATCTGCGCTGGTAATTCACCCTTAAGGTACACTGCTGAGAGAGAGAGAGAGAGAGAGAGAGAGAGAGAGAGAGAGAGAGAGAGAGAGAGAGAGAGAGAGAGAGAGAGAGAGAGTAACAATTTGCAATATCTGTACGTGTGTGTATGTATGTATGTATGTATGTATGTATGTATGTATTACTGAGACTACTACACCTCCATGCATGTGTGTGTGTGCTTAGCGTATATAAAAGTGTTTTAATTCCTTCAAAAACGCAAAAATCTTCCGTCAGAGAGCATAACCAACCACTCTCAAACTCAAACAAGCAAAACAAACACTTCCTCCACCCAGCTACTGATCAAAACACACACACATCCGCGCGCGCCACCAGTCATATATTGCTGCCTCCAATATTGCAATTATCAGCATCAGTCAATAATAATTGTACAGTATATGGATTCAAAATGTTGCAATACAAATATATCTACTGAATTAATCCTGAATATGAATCCGATATGTGTGGGTTAAAATACTCAGCGATTAATCCTAATAGTGTATAGAAATATGAAGATTAATCCTAAATACAAACCGGAATTAATCCTAAACATAACCTGGAATTATAAACATAGAGTACTGTTACTCTTAAATATAACCTGAAATTAATCTATAAATATAGCCTGAAATAAGTCCTAAATATAACCTGAAATAAATCCCTAAATATAGCCCAGCCAGTACCGTGTTGGCGGGCGGGCGTGATGTGCGGGCGGGCGTGATGGCAGCTGGCGCCCAACACCTCTCTCAGTACCAGAGATGTTGGAAAACAAATTGAACGTAAACAAATTCTAGCGTCCGTGGCAGTGATGGAGGGAGAGTGTCACACACCTTCCTCCTGACAACATTTTGCACTTATTCAACAGTGCTGTATAAAGTTAAGTCTTGTTTAAATAGAAGCGGTGATATTCTCAGTATAAATTTCGCCTAGAAGTCAACGTTGTGCCTCATCTAATTGAACATCGTATAAGTAACACAACCTAGCGGAAATTAACAAAGTACATAGAATATAAAATATATCCTTGCCTTTACCACCATAGAGCAGAGTGAAATTTAAAGTGCGTCTTGTATGCATGGCTGGCCGTTAGGAGCACTTTGTAGGCTTGAATAGACAACTAAAATGACGACGTTTCAATCCTAGCTGACGGCGCAACAGTTGTATGTAATATAATTATAATAATGGCCCCATTAAGTGAGCCACCTTACAATACTGTATATATATAGAATCCTTGATATAACCTAATTTATCTTTAACTAACATTAATCTACACAGCTCCGTAACTTAATATCACACAAGCTAACTCAGTGTCACAATGCTGCTGGTTCATCAACACGAAGCCTCACGTATTACTGGGCGATAGTTTAATAAATTTCCAATGTATTTTTTTTATGTTTTCTGTTATAAACCAAAGTTCACCATGACTACAGTGTGTTGACGTGAAGCACTGTACAGATAACTGACAGGTCAATATTTTCTCCAACTGACAGATTTCACAAACTTTTTTCCCTCACAATAAAAAAAAAATAATAAATAAATACTGAAAAACACGTTCACTGTATGAGAGAAATATTCAATGTTCTGTTTATTAATTTTGTTTTATTGTTTAGTAACGTAAAGACAACAATATGAATTATTAATCTAACCTATCCAAAGTTATTTTAGTTACAGTCGATCTAGATAACGCGTTTAATTAATGGCAAGACTTATTAATTTTACACCAGAGACTCATTCAGACCACCTGCCCCACTCCCATCCTCGACTCTAACACAAAATCCCACGAGGTAAATCATTAACAAAATCCCATATTCAGTATAATCAAGTGAACACAATCCCATCAGCTTAAGTTTAATTAAATCCTAATACTTTGTTGGGTTTTTCAGATTATGGCAGGATACTGGGAGAAGCTCCAGGCTAACCTAACCTAACCAAGTTTACCCTAATCATGTTGTATTTTGCTCTATATTAAAACGTACAGGGACTTTAAGATTTAAATAAAGTTGTCTGGAACTTAGTCCGTCAGACACAGATTCTTAAAACCGATTCGTCCACAAAAGACGGTAGTTACGGTACTGAACTCTGCTGCACCGAATTTGTCATTTCTTATAAGACGTCATTTTACACCTGAGACGTTCTGAATCATTCTGGCGAGCTGCTTCACCTTAATCACTCTCTGAATCCCACCGTATAATTTTTTCAGTCATCTTCATCAGTTTCATTGAGAACGTGTTGTCAACTGCACGTCATTGAGTTAACAACGTCTCCCTTTAAAACAAAGCAGTTCCTGGGACAGTTTTCTGTGGTAGATAATGTTCCGTAAGGTATTGTACAGTATATCAGGGAATAACTATCCTTCTTGGTGGCTAATGTAACCTAACCTAACCTAACCTAACCTAACCTTTCTTACTTTTGTCTGCCTGGTCGGTCAGTCACGTTTGTTAAATTCCGTCGACTACTCTTGAAGCTGGCAAGAGATCTTTCTGTAGCTCTTGACAGTCCGTTTGGTTCCTAATTCCCCTGAAAAACTTTGGCATCGCCCGCAGACATTTGTACGGAGGTCTGACTTAATTTATGTACCGGGTAACCCATAGCTAGCCTAGGTACATCACCTGTTTTAATCTAAGCAAAGACGAATATTCAAATCTAATCTTGCTTAACTCTTGGATATTTAATCTAACCTAGCCAAATCAAACCTACGACCAGGTAATTTAACCTAACCTAGCAACATCACACCACTGTTACCTAATTAAAACAATTCAAACACGAGGTAAACTAGCATAATTCAGTCTAAAATAGCCAACCTTATACTGAGACATTATCCAATATCCAGTGACAAATACTATCTGGGGAGTCATTGTGCATCGTGACCCCTGAAGCCCAGCAGTTTGAGATAATAATAAATCACCGCACAGGTCACAGCTTCCAGCAGAACAAGTTAAACACACTACAGCTCGTGAAGCGGTTCCCATACCTACCTCCCTCCTCTTTTATTACAACTACAATAATTTACAGTTATCACGAACGGTTTGAGATGGCGACAGTGAACTGGACTGGCAATACAGCTTATCCATTAAGTTTAATTTAGCTAACTTACGTGATTCAGTTTAACATTATGGTATCTAAAGTTATTAAAGTAAGCAATATGGACTATTCATGAGTTTAATCCACCTAAATAACCCAATCTAATAAAATACATGAAATTATTACGTTGGAAATAAAAACTTATAATTTCACTGGTAAATAAGTCAAATTTTACCTACATTCCCAAGCAAAGCACTAATCGTGTCTTAAAGCCTATTGCTAATATATCTAAATACTAAATAAACACACTCACATTTAAGTAATATGGCTGCTATATTGCCCTATTGACACTGGCTGCCAGAAATGGATGAACATCATGACAACAGCTGCAGTGACTGGGGCGTTGATAGGATACCACGGTAACACGACTCCGCTAAACAATGTAATGAATGCAACAACAGCGCCAAGAATAAAGTCTAGTTGGTTTTCATGATAGAGACAACCTTTCCTATAAGTAAATAATTACAACTAATAATCATACCTGAAGTTTAACGGTGAACTAACTTCAAACACCGCCATTTGTCTGCAAAAATCAGTGTATAATCTTCAACTACAACTCACAATGTAATTAATATGTCCCTGTAACCAAACATAAATCATAATATAGATCAAGCTCAAGGATCGTCAAGTATTAACTTTGATTCATTGACAAACTTGAAGGATTTTTTTTTTAAATCTTCCTTAGCGCGTTGTAGCTTCCTCGCTGAACTCCTGAAGTAAACACACTAAGGTACCTCACACGTGTTGGCAGATGTGTGGAGCAGATAACATACCTCACACACACACAGGTTAAGTAGAGGTTCTGTTCATGGTAATAAACACTTCAATACTGGTCGTCTTGTTAACATCACACGGGCTGGCTCACGTAAACAATGGTCAGAGTATGAGGTGAATCAAGTAAATATATTCCAATTACCTGTTTTTTTTTAAGCAATCACTACTATTCTTCGCTTTTAATGGACTTCGTGTGTTATATCCATCTGTTACACAGCACACAGCGTAACTACACGTTCAAATATCGATAAAATTAATGGTTGTGTTTGGAGGTGCTTCGCTGTTCACACACGCCACAGTCCGGTGCTGTCTGCGCCCACTGACCAACGCTTCTATTTTTCGAATGGCTTTATAAAAACGCAAATAAACTTAAAATTATTTACAAATACAATTGGAATATTATATTAAAAATCTTACAAAGAAAAATCTTAGACTTACGATTAATAATACTGTATTCAACTGAGATAATTCAATTACGTTCACAAGTGATTAAAATTGAATAAGGAGTTGCAACTAGGCTAATCCAGAGAAAATCTGAATGGAATTATTACATTGCACATACATCTTACAGTTAGCTAAAAAAAAAAAGGCCATGTGCGTGTTTGTGTGGTTTCGATAATAAGCTCCTTGATATACCTTCACATAATGACACATTACAAACACGACTTTAACAACACAATCAAGTGAGTTATGCTGTGTTAACTTCTTTCCTGGAAGTGTTATAATAATGCATATTGTGAGAAATTGGTGTGTGGTACCGGTGGTGGAGTTGGTGTGTATTATTATTATTATTATTATTATTATTATTATTATTATTATTATTATTATTATTATCATTATTATTATTATTATTATTATTATTATTGGTAGTAGTAGTAGTACGGTTCTTGAGAACATTTACCTTCTTCAGAACAATACTGACTCCTTCACCCACTCCTACACTGTGACATAAACAACACCAACACTAATCATTGATAAAATAAATACACTCTCTCGTCGACAAACCACACCAAAATAACTGCCACCAAAACAACCAGAAAAGGTTTAGATAACACATAAAATAGACTAATTATAAAAGAGAGAGACAAAGGAATATCTGGGCGCCTACACTCACACGACACAAAACAACAGACACCATCATTTACATACTCCTGTGTTACTATAAGTCAAACGTAAATAATATTACAGTAAAGTAACATACCATAGCTGATGCACCTACTCCATGAAGAACTTTACTCGCTTGGTTTCTTTAAATCTTCGCGGTGAATCAGTGAGTCAGCTGTGAGTCAGTAATGAATAAGGAAGTAAGAGAGGTTAAAGTAATTATATAGAAAAAATGGAAATAAATGCAGGAAAAAGAGATTGATAGAGAGGAAGATAGAGAAGGAAATGGGTCCGCACCCACTACTGTGTTGCCATGTAAACAAACCTAACCAAAATTGAAGAGACAGTTGCATCTGGGCGAAGCGGCGACGACCACCCCCGTGTACCGTGTTGGAGGACGACCACCCCCGTGTACCGTGTTGGAGGACGACCACCCCCGTGTACCGTGTTGGAGGACGACCACCCCCGTGTACCGTGTTGGAGGACGACCACCCCCGTGTACCGTGTTGGAGGACGACCACCCCGTGTACCGTGTTGGAGGACGACCACCCCCGTGTACCGTGTTGGAGGACGACCACCCGTGTACCGTGTGGAGGACCACCCCCCGTGTACCGTGTTGGAGGACGACCACCCCCGTGTACCGTGTTGGAGGACGACCACCCCCGTGTACCGTGTTGGAGGACGACCACCCCCGTGTACCGTGTTGGAGGACGACCACCCCCGTGTACCGTGTTGGAGGACGACCACCCCCGTGTACCGTGTTGGAGGACGACCACCCCCGTGTACCGTGTTGGAGGACGGCCACCCCCGTGTACCGTGTTGGAGGACGGCCACCCCCGTGTACCGTGTTGGAGGACGGCCACCCCCGTGTACCGAGTTGGAGGACGGCCACCCCCGTGTACCGTGTTGGAGGACGACCACCCCCGTGTACCGTGTTGGAGGACGACCACCCCCGTGTACCGTGTTGGAGGACGACCACCCCCGTGTACCGTGTTGGAGGACGGCCACCCCCGTGTACCGCATTAGATTTGATCATGTACGGTCATATTAGAATATATTTGGTTAGGTTATGTCGAACAGTTTCCTCCCTCAGCTGAACCTTCTCCAACTACCAGCTGACATCCGCGCCACTAGCTACTTCACGCCGCCTTAAAGCTGAGTACCAGAGTTGGGGTGTGGGTGGTGGGAGGGCGTGTAGCAGGGGTGGGAGGGCGTGTAGCAGGGGTGGGAGGCGTGTAGCAGGGGTGGGAGGCGTGTAGCAGGGGTAGGAGGGTGTGTAGCAGGGGTGGGAGGGCGTGTAGCAGGGGTGGGAGGCGTGTAGCAGGGGTGGGAGGCGTGTAGCAGGGGTGGGAGGGCATGTAGCAGGGGTGGGATGCGTGTAGCAGGGGTGGGAGGCGTGTAGCAGGGGTAGGAGGGTGTGTAGCAGGGGTGGGAGGGCGTGTAGCAGGGGTGGGAGGCGTGTAGCAGGGGTGGGAGGCGTGTAGCAGGGGTGGGAGGGCATGTAGCAGGGGTGGGATGCGTGTAGCAGGGGTGGCAGGATTGTTGGAGAGTTGACAGGAGTGTTGTAGAGAGTATAAGAGTGTGAGGGAGATGTGTAGTTCAGGTGAGGGAGGGAGGAAGGCGAAGGAGGAAGAAAGAAGAGGAGAAGGGAGGAGGAAGAAGAAGGAGGAGGAAAAGAAACAGGAGAAGGAGGGGCATAGAGACGTGGAAGAAGAGGATGAGAAAGGCAACTAACCCCTCTTGGGTGAAGGAGGTATAAGCCAGTGGACACAAGGGCAAAAATAGCTCCCACGTGAGTCACAAGGCGCAAGATTCCTGCTGGGGGGGGGGGGGAGGGGGGGGGCTGGTGTGGCCATCTGTAGCCCTCGAGGTGATGGGCCATGATGTAGGTGCCATCTGTAGAGTTATAATGTGATGGTCAGTGGAGAAATGGCCATCTGTGGACCCTCACTGATGGTAGGTGGGTGAGTAACCATCTTCTTCCTCCCTTCTTCTTTCCTTCGCTCTTCCCTCCCTCCCTCCCTCCCTCCCCCAACACAGCCTTCGTCTTTAAGCGAGTAATTCTCCTCAATCACTGTCAACACCTGAAAGCCTCACCTTCTTTCACCACTTATAACAACTTACAATACACTCTTTTACATTACTTATATTTTTTTACGTTACTTATACTTATTTACATTACCCTTCCGAAAACAGATTATACACACAGGTCTACTTTTCACTTAAGATGTTATACTTAGCATACAAACACTCACTTATTTACAAGCATTTACACTTATACTTATTCATTACACTGTTTTCCAGATACTTACAAACACTTATACTTCAAAACATAAAAGTGACCCAGTTATCAGTGTTATCAGCTACTGTGATAGTGGTTGGTAGGGACGAGGGTGCAATGTGGAAGCCTGTAGATTGATAGAGTCTTGTCAGATAAGAGAACAGCGGAGTGATAAAGCGTCTCTCTGTCTCTCTCTGTACACCTGTCTGTTTCTTTTTCTGTCTGTGTGTGTGTCTGTCTGGCTGGTCCTCTCTCCTTCCTTCCTGCCCTCTCTCCCTTCCCCTCTCTTGCCCTCTTGCCCTCTTTGTAAGTCTCCTTATATAGCACAGGAAGTTATAAATAGGAAGGATGTAAGGGGCGTGGGGGGTTGGGGGGTTGGGCGTGGCTTGGAAAGGAAGTGGGCGTGATTTGGAGGAGAGGTGGGCGTGTCTTGGAGAGGTGGGTGTGTCTGGGAGGAGAGGTGGGTGTGGCTTTGAGGAGAGGTGGGTGTGGGTTGGAGAGGAAGTGGGCGTGGCTTGGAGAGGAAGTGGGCGTGACTCAGCTCAGGTAATTATTATCGACAGTCAATCTAATTTGTGACGTCACTCACTAAATCTGTAAACATCACCACGTGTTTCATCAACTTCCTCGGAGGCTGAGTTAGGTTAAGTTAGGTTAGGTTAAAAAAGGAATTGTTACGTTTAGTTAGATTAGGTTAGGATAGGTTTGATTAGGTTAGATTAGGTAAAGAAATTTAAATAGTTTGCTTCAGTAGTGATAATGGTAGTGGGTGGTAGTGATGGTAGCAGTGTTGGTGGTAGGTCCTGAGTAGTGGTAGTTGGTGGGGAGGGACGCCGCCCACCACACCCACGCCAGAAATACACGGACCAAAGCGAGGCGGGAGGCTATCTGAAGCAGTGGCCTCAACACATACTAGGAGAGAGAGAGAGAGAGAGAGAGAGAGAGAGAGAGAGAGAGAGAGAGAGAGAGAGAGAGAGAGAACATTGGTTTACACTTAAAGAATACAATATCGTTTTTCTTTACTCTTTCTTGCAGTGTGTGTGTGTGTGTGTGTGTGCAAGAGTGGGGTAGGATAAATTTATACTGAGACAAGGGGAGGAGGAGGAAGTGAAGGAGTAAAGGTGGAAGAAGGAATGACAGAGGAGGAGAAGTGTAATGTCACCTACCATGTAAAGTCAGCCAAGGCGTATAGGTCAATTACAGTGTTAGCAAGTACAGTACGTAGGCGGAGATGAATGCCAGTGCTGGAAAAAGGCTGGCGAACGATTTGTGTGGCGGTAGCTCCCATACAGTCATTGGTGAGTAGACGGAGACGCCAGGCGATACTGAATTCTCGCACTGGCACTATTTTTAGATTAGGGTCTAAACTTCCGTTACAAGGATGGCCACTGGAGGTAGGAGGGAGGAACGCCAGGCGCTGTTTATCGTTCGTGTTGGCGCTGAGGGTCGTGCTTGACATTTAGGGAGGTGGGGAGGGAGAGACGGGAGAGGGGGAGGGAGGGGGAGGGAGGGTGGGAGGGGAGAGAGTGGATGGCGGGAGGGAGGGCTGTGGGAGAGGAAGAGGAGGAATGGGAGATACCATATATCAACCATACACCACCACCACACACCATCACTCCAACACACCACCACACACCATCACTCCAACACACCACCACCACCACCAGTCCACCACACACCACAAAAAACATCACCACATATATATGGTCTTTACCACACACGCAGTTTTTGCCACAGTTTTCGTCGTTAACTTGGCTTGTGGAGAGGAGAGATAATTATACTATTACTGAGAGAAGACGGGGTGCGGGTAGCCCACTCACTACTGACTTTATAAATTACTGTAAACATATTTAATTGGTTATACTTCTTAATACCGACTGACATACATACACGCGTGGATGCTGAACAAATGTGTACACTGATTAGCATGTGTTTGGTGAATAATCTCTCTCTCTCTCTCTCTTTCTCTCTCTCTCTCTCTCTCTCTTTCTCTCTCTCTCTCTCTCTCTCACACACACACACACATTCCACCCCTTGATCCACACACACCCACACTCACAATATCTCTTTTTTCTCAAACACAATCACCCCCTCCACCCTCCCCCCTCCCCCCCCCTCAACCACTACAGTATGTTGGTACATTCCATTATAGGTCACCTTCACTAAGACCAAACTCTCTCTGGCACCCTATGGCCCTGTGTACAGTGCCTTGGTGCCTGAGAGAGAGAGAGAGAGAGAGAGAGAGAGAGAGAGAGAGAGAGAGAGAGAGTTGAAACATGCTCATTACTGTACATTAACCCCTTTAGTACAACTTGATGTCTTGATGTACATACTTCATTTAGTACAAGTTGTCAACATTATGAACACTACGATATAAATTATTTGCCTTAATCACCATCTTATCTGCACCAGGTATTGTGTATGTTAGTCCTGGTGAGGTGAACACATTCTAATACTTCATAGTGGAATAACATTATAGTCTTTATTTATTTCACCTGACGATTTAACAGTTAACGCTAAATTAACCTAACCTATCCTATCCTAACCCAACCTAACCCAACCTAACCTAACCCAACCTAACCTAACCTAACCTAACCTAACCCAACCTAACCTAACCTAACCTAACCTAACCTAACCCTAACCTAACCTAACCTAACCTAACCCAACCTAACCTAACCTAACCTAACCTACTAACCTACCGATATGCTTTGAAACTAATAAATTGTTATAATAAACTTGAAGATATTTCAGGTGTTCATTTAATACACACTTGTAAGGTTAACATTTTAGTCAACTCTTAATTACTTAAATAAATTGTACATTGTAACGATTCTTGATTTCCTTCTTATCATAATTATTGTATATAATTATGGTAGAGGGAGAGAGAGAAGGGGGGGGGAACGGGAGGGAGAGAGGAATGACTGAAAAGAAGGAATATGAAGGAAAGAGGGAGTGATAGAGAGACAAAGAATGGAGGAGGGAAGTAAGACAAGAAAAATAGTGGTAAGGAAGAGAATAATAAGATATAAATGATTGTGTTAATGTATTTCCATTAACTAAAATTCACCTCAGAAATTAAATTCTATCTGTACTTTTTTGACAAGTTGAATTACAGAGAGCGGAGCAGAACACCAGTTAAAGCGACCACAATCCAAAGACGTTAGAAAACATGTGAATACTTCGTTAATTTTTCAAGTAAATCTCCTTGAGTATTTTATTGTAGGGCTTTATCAATTTATTCATATTTCTAAATGATATTTTTTCCATTACCTGATCACCAATGTCAGATTTATTTGGTTAAGTGTATCTTCAACTGATGCCATTAAAGATTTAAAAAAAAAAAGATGGTATGATGTTGTTTTCACGTTCTGGGAGACGAATAAAAACGTTTTCCTATAGATTCTCTCAACAAAACCACAGCTTGTTAAGAAAATGTGTGTGTGCCTGTTTGTGTAGCGTCTCCCTGCCTGATTGACTATGGCGTCTCCCTTGACCCTCACTATGAACCATCCTGGCCAGACGCGTCTATACATATACTGCACACTCTAGTACTCAGCTCCCGGAACTTCCTGACACCACCCACCGTCATATTTGGCCCGCAGCTGCTCTAAGATGTCACACACACACACACACACGTGCCAACACACTGCATTTCACTGGATGGAAACAATTGTGAGATCATATATATATTAAATAGTGAGACGTGTGTGTGTGTGTGTGTGTTGTGCCGGGAGGGGACCGATGTGATTTGTTTTTCTTGTATGTTTTACTTCAGACTGTTTTTTACTGTGAATGTTGAATATTGCTTTTAGGAAATAATGTCAAACTTAATTCTAGACTAGTATAGAATGCTTAGTCTCATTAATTTTGTCTGAAAGATATAGAACGCCAAATATAAGTTGATTTGGGTTAATCTGTCGTTGGTGTTTAGTCTTCTTGAGTCCATTTCTAAGCTGCCTTTGATTTTAGTATTGTATTTAAGTTCCAGGAAAGAAAATAAATCAACATATTCAGGTAATGAATTAGCTGATATACAGTAAACCTTACGGGCGCTGCCAATACTCAACAACAACTAATACACTATAGGACTAGCAGTGTGTCTGTCTGTCTGTTCTGGCCAGCCGAAACGGCACAATCGTTTTTCATCAAACTTGGTGGAAAAATCGCAAAAAAATTCGTAGAGCGGAACAAACCTGGTCCCATGTCGATGGTTTCTTTAGGAAGGCATTAATTAACCATTTTATTTACGATGGAAAACGATGCAAGTCTACGGACTTGGCGCACCCTCATTCGCTGTACGCTAGCCAAGCACGAGGGTTCAAACTTTCACTGGGCACGAAGGTGCCCGCGATCCCTTGTTCATAACGATACAGAGGCCGTTATTAGCCTATAAAAATAAACAACGTTATCATCAGTGAAGATGATGCTCATTAAGCATATATACAGTACCAAGTTTTTATCTATTGTAATAAATATATTTCAAATTTGACATATCTCATAATTTTATACTATTTTTAATTTAATTTGCAGATATATGAATTAATTTTAAAAATCGACCTATAACCATATAATTATTTTATAAAGGAAATAAATAAAATGAGTAATAATATTTACACATCATCTAATTGTAGCTAATTGAACAATGGGAGTTTGAAATCATCATTAGAGAAAACGGCGCTCAACTCTCGCCACGTCCTGGTGAAGGGGAACTTTGATTATGGCGACACCGACTGGCAGAACAATGAAAATACACAGAACGACCTTAATAACCCTACAAATAACATTGTAGAAACTCTGAGAGACAATTTTATTCACCAACATGTCGAAGCTCCGACTCACTTTGGAGGTGAGTAAACAAGCACCCAGACCATAACTAACAAGGATACGGTACTACCCATCAGCTATAATTGTTGCCTGGTACAACACGAGAACACAATATTTGGCATTGTTCTTAATTTACTTTTTTTCAATTAAATATCTGAGTCTTAGGGAGGCAACAGCCCCGGAAAAGGTCCGACAGCCGGCTTTTGGACGATATTGTTGAATAATGACAAATTTCTGTTTTGTTTTCTTTAGGTGTTTTTCTAATAATAAGGGATTGTGTCGCACCACCCTATGTTTAGCCCCAGGGAGGGCTATCAAACCCATCCCCTTCCCTCGTAGAAGGAAGGGGAACGACCAGGCTCATTACATAGAGATGGGGTACGAGACCTTAGTCTTCTTACTGTGTCTCTAGATGAACAAAATGCCTATGACATGGAAATCACGACAGGAAATTTGTTGTCAAATTTACAAAACCTAACGTAAAGTCGGACACATTTGTCGTAGAAAATTGAGTACCCCAAGACAGCGTCCACGATCATGGTTTGTTTTTAATTATAATGAACGGTTTTCTATCACCAGCCCCATGCCGCAAGGAATTAAGATCTCAATGTTTGCTGACGATTGTGCTTTGTGACGTTCTGGCCCTAATGCATAACGAGCGCTGAGGCCCGAGTGCTAGTAACTCTTGACGCCGCTCAGCAGTGGGCAACGGGGTGGGGTTTTAGATTCTTGACAGCTAAAACAATAGTTGCATTGACCAGAAAAACGACCCCTTTAAGGCCAGCACTTCACTTGTATAATATTCCTATTGTGTTTCATAATTCGGTTGTATTTAGACATTTGGGGATTGGTATGGGGTAAGATAAAAGGGTAGGGGGAAGTGAAGGAATGTAGGAGAGTGATAGGATCTAGGCTCAACCAGATATGATGTAGTTTAAAATTGTGAGTTGAGCTAGATAGTGCGCATTTTAAGTTCTAGCTCTCTAAAAGCATGTATGTTTCACCCTACAGGTGCTGATAGAGACAGAAGATGGAGAGGTGCAGGAGCTGGAGATAGTCGCTACCAAGGAGAAACTCGGCACTCTGAGGAAAGCTGTCCCTACTCTACCTGTGCCTCTAGCTGTGCTCTGCCTCGTGTTGAACCTAATTCCTGGCTTAGGTGAGACCGTGAGACAAATGGCTCACTCATACGCACACATTCTCACAGATTCACACTGAAGTTCTCTCACACATACAGATTCTCACGCACACAATATCTCTATTTCATATACTCAAACTCGATCACTCACATACTCTGTTATGCATATAGATATTTATCCAGTAAAATCTTCAATGTGTATATCTTTTAATAGTCCACCTTACGAGGCTTTCTTTATTTTTTATCATATTCACCATTTATCAGCTTGCTAGCCGTTTGGGCTCATCCAGTGTTAGTACAGGAGGAAACCTGTTGTGTGTGGCAGTGAGGTTCACACTGGATAACACCCTCCTCACGTGTGTCCGGACCGAGGCTCTAACTCAGTGGTTCTCAACCTTGTTTGCCCCATGCACCCCTTTCACCATATGTCAGAATGTCATTCCCCCTCCTTTCCAAGATTGTCTGCCTCAAAAAGTGCATTCCAAATAATATGCATATAATACTGAAAATCCTTTATTTTTTCCATATTAGTATCAGTTCCCCCCCCCCCCCCTGAAAACCTGAGGGGGGAAATTCCCCCCTGGTTGAGAACCCCTGCTCTAACTCTTCACATATTGGTGAGAATTATGCGCGTTATGGTTGGTTTGTTGTTGGTTCGTGTTATTATTATTAAGTATTTTGTGCCAGTATGAAGATTTTCTTCGTTTTCTCTGACAGAACTGTCTGACAGAAAACTTTTCAGAAAACTTTTAAACATTTGGAGGGATAATACTTAGTATCCTTTGGCGGTTTTCCAATTGCTTTCAAACCATGTTTTTTTTTTTTTCAAATAAGAATTCTTGTTTGGGTTAAGACTCGAGGTGGCCACGGCTCTAAGCTGTGTGTACCTGTATTGTTTTTGGTAAAAAATCGTTTTCGGTCGAACAAGGAACTTCATATTTCTATTTATATGGAGAAAAAAGCCAAAGAAAATTATGCATTACGTTTCCGTCACAATTTTATATTTTTTCCAGTATTTTATCCGATATTACCAACGATATTGACCGTTCAAATTGGACAGGGATTTAATATAGAAGGAAAATGTGGAGTAAAATACTAAAAAGAACACCGAACAAACCCTTGAAAACCTTATCTAATCTTTTCTAACCTACAAAAACCGTTTTCGGTGTTTAGTTTGTGATGGTGGTGATGTTTTCCATCTTCAGATGAGTATGGCTCCATAAACTCGAGAGCGTTCCTTAACTTATGATGAACAATGGATGCAGCAGTCACTCCCACATCGCTCTCTGATAACGTACCCCGGACAAAGACACGAAAACATAAACAAATGAAATAAATACATCTTTAGATATAATTAAAATATTCATAACTCAAAACTTCTATATATAAGTAATATAATACCAATCCCCAAATTTTTAAATACAACCGAATTATGAAACACAATAGGAATATTATACAAGTGAAGTGCTGGCCTTAAAGGGGGTCGTTTTTCTGGTCAATACAACTACTGTATTGTTTTAGCTGTCAAGAATCTAAAACCCCACCCCGTTGCCCACTGCTGAGCGGCGTCAAGAGTTACTAGCACTCGGGCCTCAGCGCTCGTTATGCATTAGGGCCAGAACGTCACAAAGCACAATCGTCAGCAAACATTGAGATCTTAATTCCTTGCGGCATGGGGCTGGTGATAGAAAACCGTTCATTATAACTAAAAACAAACCATGATCGTGGACGCTGTCTTGGGGTACTCAATTTTCTACGACAAATGTGTCCGACATTACGTTAGGTTTTGTAAATTTGACAACAAATTTCCTGTCGTGATTTTTTTTTATAATGAAAAGAGGTTAATCACCTCTTAAACCGAAAGGTGAAACTTCATGAGAATCCTAGTTCGCCAAATCATGTCATAGGCATTTTGTACATCTAGAGATACACTAATTAAGGCAGTAGGAAGACTAAGGTCTCGTAACCCCATCTCTATGTAATGAGCCTGGTCGTTCCCCTTCCTTCTACGAGGGAAGGGGAAGGGTTTGATAGCCCTCCCTGGGGCTAAACATAGGGTGGTGCGACACAAGCCCTTATTATTAGAAAAACACCTAAAGAAAACAAAACAGAAATTTGTCATTATTCAACAATATCGTCCAAAAGCCGGCTGTCGGACCTTTTCCGGGGCTGTTGCCTCCCTAAGACTCAGATATTTAATTGAAAAAAAGTAAATTAAGAACAATGCCAAATATTGTGTTCTCGTGTTGTACCAGGCAACAATTATAGCTGATGGGTAGTACCGTATCCTTGTTAGTTATGGTCTGGGTGCTTGTTTGCTCACCTCCAAAGTGAGTCGGAGCTTCGACATGTTGGTGAATAAAATTGTCTCTCAGAGTTTCTACAATGTTATTTGTAGGGTTATTAAGGTCGTTCTGTGTATTTTCATTGTTCTGCCAGTCGGTGTCGCCATAATCAAAGTTCCCCTTCACCAGGACGTGGCGAGAGTTGAGCGCCGTTTTCTCTAATGACGATTTCAAACTCCCATTGTTCAATTAGCTACAATTTGATGATGTGTAAATATTATTACTCATTTTATTTATTTCCTTTAAAAAACAATTATATGGTTATAGGTCGATTTTTAAACTAATTCCCATATCTGCCCTATGACCTCCTACAGGTCCCCAGCCGCCACCAACACGTCTTCCCCCCCTGATCAGATATCCCTCCTCCTAGAGACAGGCCTGGCACTAGGGACCTGCCACGCTTTGACACACACACATGAATTGTAGCGGGAATTTTACCCCCACGCACTCATCACTATCTGTTTTTTTTTTTTTTTTTACAGGGATTAGCCCACATAAGGGCACAGGTCACTGACCCAAATCGGGGCCTGGGGAGCCAAAAGGTAATAATAATAATAATAATAATAATAATAATAATTCATAGTAAATAAAATTTATTATACAAAATTGAAAATAAAATAATATTGATAATAATAACAACACTGTAATAATAATAATAATAATAATAATAATAATAATAATAATAATAATAATACAGAACCATAAAGAAATACGAAAATGAAAAAAAAAAGATCAAAAGTGAGAAACAATATATGAATGTTGTGTTGTCAATGGTAAGAGAAACAATCGAGACCCTGCAATTGTGTGTAAATGAGGCAGAAAGTCAGATCAGCAACCTGGGACTTGGTCACAATTCTCGTAATGCCATATGGCAGCAGGGTCTACCATTAGACAACACATTATGCTTCTAATATCTTCCCAGGCTACCTACCTTTATGTAACTTGCAGCCTTTCAGGCTTTTACGCCCTTAATGCATGAAACGTGAAGGCAAGAATGAACTACGCATGCTTCCCAGCTGGGCGCTGTAAACGCGTTTGCCCTTTACTTGCACAGGATGTAATGGGGTGCCCAATAAACTAGCCCCCTCGCCGGGCAAATTCTAAAAATTCAACAACTAATATACACGTAACGACCACCTTATCATATGCACAAGAAAACCGCTGTAACGCCTCTTAACGACAGTCCTCATCTACAGGGACGCTGGTGTCCGGGTTTGCAGTGTTGTGTGGGTACCCTACACACTACGACACCAAGCGGGAGGGTGTGTGTTGGAACATAGTGGCCGCGGTGCTCCAAGTCATTCTCACACCCATTATCGTCGGCCTCATATGGTCGGTCCAGCGGGGGGTCATCATCGTGCAGGAGTCTCGTGAGTACCTGTAGAGTACCTTTGTAATACTTTTGGAGTAACTCGGTGGTACCTGTGTCTTCCTTTCCCACTGAACTCAGCCAAACTTCACACATCTCATGAATCAGTTAGTACAATAATTTTCTTTGTTCTTTTCCTATTACGTTGGATCCAGTTGACTTGTTAATTAATATTGACAATAATTTTGACAATGAAGACTTCCGGCAGGAGGAAGCTATGATAGAGCAATGGTAACACAAAAGGTAGTAACTTCTTTTTTTTTCCTTTCACAGTACAAAAGAAGATTGACGAACGAGACGAGAAGGCTGAAGAAATCGCGTAGGACCTAACTATCAACATGAGGGACTGGTAGGGAGGGCTGTAGGACAGAGCTTCGCGTAAAGGTCCACAGGACACACGGCTTCACAGGAGTTTCAGAAATCTCAGTATAGACACAGATCACACTTATAATAACAGGTACATAACTTACATTATAATACCTCCGCTTCAGTATCGTCTCAAATACATACACTATATACAACGCCAAGTCTACAGTACATACCACAAATACACAGTATACACCAATTAAGCAAATGTTCATGTTTGCGCTTTAAAACACACACACACACACACACACACACACACACATGCCCAGTGATTTAGGAACTAAGGAAGTGAGTGGGTATGAATGATTCAGCATTTAGATGGTGAGCCCAGAATGAAATCTTTATATTAGGTAAACATCTATTTACACAGTATTTTAAAGAGATAAATTACTGATGCGTAACAGAGAGTATTAATAAGAGTCATAATTCTTTGTATGTTAGAGCAGTTTTTGTATATAACATTTGTATGTCTCGTATATATAACTGTTTGTATATAGCTGTTTATAAAGTCCCTTGACGTTTGTGTTTAAAGATTCTGTTGACAAAGTTACATACCCAAAACATCAGTACTTCATCAATTTCTGTAGAAAATATTTACTTCACTATGACATATTTCTCCTGTAAGTCTAAGTTACAGCGTACATGGTAAAGAATACAAAAAACTGTCGAAAACAAAGGGGTCCTGATACTTTGGGGGAGTAAAGTCCTCAGGAGCCTGTAAACACATACACCGAGGGACTTTATAAACACCTTGTAGACCCAACAGTACAGACGCCGCCTGTGTGCAGCGACGTGATGCATTTCACAAGCAAATAATTAATTACCTTATTTTAATATTTATCTATTCTATTCCGGTTACACGATTCAGGTGTTTTTAATTAAACCCAATGTCGTTACTTAAAATGGATCTGTGTGTGTGTGTTTGTCTTCGTATGTTTTACAAAGGTAAACTTATGTCTCATTGTTCTAGTTAGTTATGAAATCATTTGTTCGTCTGTTCAGTCGTATCAACATTCTCACATCTTTTTCCAAATATATTTCACAAAGCTGTCTAAGTATTACGTCCATGTTTTTTTTTTATTTATTTGTATTTCGTAGATACAGAAATTTAAAATCTATTTTTTTATCAAGTTAAATAAGATCTCTCGGCTTGTCCTTCTGTGGGTAGCTGACGTAGGCTGCACTTTTTAACAACTCTTAATGTTATAACTTCATCTCGTAAGTATAAGTAACTTCAACCACGTCTTTACTTTTAAATAACTACAGTATATTGTTCCTTAATATAAGTTCTTATCGTTTTCAAACTTTATCTTTTTCACGAAATTAGAAATTACTGATTGTATTGGTGTCTTTCTCCTCCCACGTGTCTCTTCTGACAATAATAACCACAGCGTTAAACTTGTGATGAAAAACTCTCTTTATAAGTATATATCTAAATGACTGAAGGATTGGAACCGCCTCGAGACGAACAATGTAGGGGAGTTTATCACGAACACGATGGCTTAACCATTTAATTTTCAGACAAATTAATTCTAACCTAATCAAATCAATTAAGCTTAGCCTAACGAAACAACCAAACCTATATAGGCTTAACCTAACCTAACCAAATTAGATATATTCATAGAAAACATAAAACGCGACTTATCCTAATGTACTTTTAGGTCAGGTTAGGCTAGCTTGAGTTGTTAGGGTAGATTAGGTTAAGTTGTTAGGTTAGGTTAAGTTATTAGTTTACAAAATTAGACTAGATAAAGTGCATCTGAAAATTTATAACCAGTTTAGTGGACTTCCTCGGGGCTCTTCCTTAGTGAACACAGCAATAATGGTGTCTTATGCAGAGGAACTTATCAAACAGTCATTATACAAAATTTCAGTCAGTCGTAAACCTCTCTACTTATCCAATAATGTGTATGTTTGAAATCCATTTTAGGAATGTTCTTAAGACTTCTTATAATACATTTTTAATTTCGTTTGATATAATTATTTGTTCTTGTAATAATATGCTTTAGATGTGAACGAATAAAAGCACAAAATAAATAGTGTACTCTTAATGTGAGTTTTATTATCCTGCACTATTATCATCAGTAGTAGTAACACTGTGTTATTATTGAGTTACAAATATTCTACAGTTTGATGTGAGAATCTTGTGGCAGCCATGACTATAGTTGAGTTGCCATTTCATAATATAATTCTTCATTTCTAAGCAAATTACGAACATTTGGAAAATTGTGATGATCTTAAATAACGATGAATAGTTTATTATCAAAAATACTTTGGATTGTTTAATATTTATCCTGACAGTGATACAGCCACAGTACGAGAGCCAGGGTGAGGTCAACGCAACTTTGATTGACCAAATAATCCATCCATTAGTGAGCCTTGGGCCACATAGTCGGTTACCGCTTCAGGACAGACAGTACTGTAAGTGTTGTAATGCGTTGATAAGTCTGTTCAGTCAGGCGTTGGATGATGGCGTCCCTCAGAATTTTCTCAGAACTCGAATATATGTGATGTTAGGCTGATCGGCCTGTAGTTTTCTGCTGCACTTAACCTAGCCTTGAATGCTGTAGTGACGTTAGCTCCCTAGGTGCTTTACCTTGATAGAAGGATTTCCTGAATAGGAGTTTTAATGGAGTGAAAATCTCGTTTGTCACCTTTATTACCTTGGTCTGTGCTCCGCCCACTCCAGGGCCTTTGAATTTTTTAAAGTTGGGTACTTTCCGTTGATGATATCATCTGTAATTGTTATCTCTCTTAATCTGTCGCTCATTTCTGTACGACAATATCCATGAAGAAGAAATAACCCGCACGCAAAAAAAAAAAAAAAAATTGTCTTCCACAAAAAGTTGAATTTAATGAAATTCACACTATGGGAGTTGGTGAAGCGCAGTACGGTACAGTAATATAACACACTATGGGAGTTGGTGAAGCGCAGTACGGTACAGTAATATAACACACTATGGGAGTTGGTGAAGCGCAGTACGGTACAGTAATATAACACACTATGGGAGTTGGTGAAGCGCAGTACGGTACAGTAATATAACATGAATCATCCAGTAAGCTGGGAACCTTTTTTTTGTGTGTCAAGGTCTGAAAATTTACAGATGATAATTTCATATCCCTCGCTACCGAGATCACATTTCCTGCTGGGTGAGACACACACCCACAGAGCTGTGAAAAGGTCAATCTGCCGAGTATGTAGAGCACGTCAATCCTGGATTTCCTCAACCATTGGCCATGAGAGTTCTTCACCTAACCTCATGAATGATAATTGTTGTTACCACGTCCTGCAGGCGGGGATGTCTCCTGCTTGCCTCGAGTCCCCTCAGGATTATTCCTCAGACTCAACTCCAGGGAAATATTCTTTTGTTCAGCTGATTCATTGGCCTGAAGGTCTAGCCTAACCTAACCTAACGTAACCTGTCTAACCTAACCCAACTGCTATGAGTGAGAGTTCAATGGTTGGTTGTGAATTCGCAACGTGAACGTCTTTTGTGTGTGACGGTATTTTCTCCCAAGCCGGGTGATGCCAGTATTGGGCTGGCAGTCATAAGTTAAGTGTCTCCTTTCTTATTGTACAGTATATTTCTAGTGGTATAACGTGTGAACCTTGCTCGACTTTTAGAACACCAAGTATTATATGTGAGATTGTTGTTAATCATATTTTAGAATTCCACGGAAAATAACTAACTTATTTATGAGGTTTCGTGTGGTGGGTGACCGCGTTATTCATGGTAGTTGCTGAACTAAATAAGTGTATAGTCTTTACGTTTATGTTCATTATCTTGTCACTCGGTTGAGTCACTTATTTGATCAGATTTAGTTTGTATTTGTTTATTTTTGTACATAACTGATACATTTGTTTTATAGTTTGTTTGTTAATATATTTTGTAATTAAATCTACTTCATGTATTTCAATATATCCCATAGTAATGAGGTGATGATTTTGGTGGGATCTATTCCTTGGACCTGTAATACAAAGAAAAGTTGAATTTGTGAATTGTTACAAACTAAGAGGCCAAGGGTCGTAACATAACACTAACCTATCCTAGCCAGTCTAACCATACCACACTTAATCTAACCTAACCAGTGTAACCTAACCTAACCCAACTTTACATAACCAACCCCCGAAGTTTTGGTAATGGAAGTTCGGATTCTGTTTCGAATACACAGCTCACCGTTACTACAGATAGGTTAGGTTAAGTTAGGTTAGGTATTAAATCATCGAACCAATGAACCGTAACCTACCACTACTCAGCATTACATTAGGCTACTTCACCAAACTCAGTAACCAACTATTTAGGGATCAGTATTACCAATTTCTTTAGTTTTAGTTTTTAATGTTTCAGGAATATCTACGTTAGAGAGAACCTTTTAGATAAGTCTGATGTATCAGTATGAATGAGAGTTCTTCCTACAATCAGCCCCTGACGTCACAACGAGGTATTGGCCGCCGTCACGCCTCAATATCCTTATAATCTGAGCCATTGATCGCTATCCCCGCACTGTCTGGCGTGTCACCTGCAGTCTTGTTTCTATAAATTAGCCTGATCTAACTCCCTGCCTTCCAGTTTACTACATGGTATTTGTCACTTCAGTCTCACTTCAACCCTGTTTACAAGCACTGGTTATGGTCGTGTCCGTGGTATTTAATATAACATTGAAGTATTTGCATATTTTGCAAATGCAAATGGACTATCGACAACGTGTTATCCATGATGGTATACAGTATATTACATAATGTATATGTTATCAGTTAGTGGTACAGTACCGCGGCAATGGGCGCATCACTTATCACTATGTCGAGTCCTACCTGGCCGGGACACACGTAGGAAGGGCGTTATCCTGTGTGAACCTACCTAACATCACAGGTTTCCTCCGGGTACGCCAGTTTCCTCCTGTATTAACACTGGACAATAAATTTCATAACAAAATAAGAAAGCAGACCAACCACCTGAACGGCTGGTAACTGGTGTAATGATAAATTAAATTAAAATTCAAACACTAAAATACTTCACGTGGGCATCAGGAACATAATGGTATTAACAATTGTCAATGACGGCACCAGAATGAAGCAGGATGGATAAGTTAAGCGGAATTCATTACCGTCCATTAACTTTGTTTCTCTCTGACGTCTCTCGTACCCGGGAAACGACGCGCACATCCCACGCACGGTGGCTGACGGAACAGTATATAATAAGAGGGTGACCGTGAGCCCTTCAGGTAGGATACAGGCAGCTGTGGCTTGGTGTACATCAGTAGCTGGACGATAACCTTACACTAACACTCGAGTACATTACAGTGTGTGTGAAGTGGTTCTCGAGGTACACAATGTCACCCAGTAAGATTACGCTAAAGTTGAGGCGTTTTTCTCACCCGATTCTTACGAACGAGAAAAACAGCAAAGCTCAAGTTACCTTCGAGAAAATAAAATGTTTCGACATGAAAAACTCAGAGGATCCTACAGTAGTGAGGAGCGAGGAGTGTACGGAGGAGCGTCAACACTCATGTTCACCTCCAGTCTTGGACGACTGCTGGCGTTGTATTGCTGTCAGCGAGCATCACCTACCCGACAGCATCACGTTCTCAGGCAAGAGACTTGGAGCTAACTTGGGTCTCGACGCTGTGGAAAGATTGGTTGACTGGTGCCAACAGCGGCGAAGAAACAGCTACTCTCCCCACCGCAGCCAGGACCTAAACCACACACAGTCAACCGGTCACCGATGCCTCACCATCACAAGTCTTCCCTTGTTGAAATCGTCGTCGGAGCACACAACTGTCTCCGTATTGTTGGAGTCCAGTGATTCTTCCCTCGAGTCTCGTAACAGTCCAAGGAGGCGGTTCCAGTTCTGGCGGACGTGGTCTTTTTTCCCAATGACTTGTAAGAAGGAGGCGGCGAGGGAAATGGAGGAGACGAGAGCGAGGAAAGAAAAAACCCAACGTAGACTCCTGAGGCCGCCCACCCGCCACTACTACCGGCGGGGGATCTCCGGCCTCCCAATTCACTGCTCACTAGACCACCCCGGACTAACCTTCTAAATGTCGGTCACACAGTGATAAATGTTTGCCACACAAATCGAACTGTAAAGAATACAGAGGAACGCAGTATTGTTAAATCTGAAGCTCGGGGTGCTGGTTGCCCGCTACTAACACTCACTTGTTCCTCAAGTACTATACAGTACTGAGAATCTTGTATACGCCAGAGTCGAAATTGTGAACCAAACCATGCTGTGTAAAACAGCTAGACACATCAATGGTGTGACAAAGCACATTTATCCCTGTGTGTGTGTCGGCGACAGACCTCAGTTGTCTAGCTCAAGTTTGTTAGCACGAGACAAGTACTATAAGCTATCAATTTATGTTATACATTCAAATGCCTCATTAGTTTTCGGTGTTCACATTAATGGTGATCAAAATTCATATTGACGTGTTAGTCATATTCAAACCTGCTTTGTATCTAATTACTGGCTGATGAAAAAGTATATTGGCCCGATCTTCTAACACCCAACATGTTTCTTAAACTGTACTGCGCTTCAAACACTTAAGTCTTTAAGCTTGTATTTTAGATTAATAACTTACAGTACAAGGTTCAATTTCATGTTAATGTGTATTTACTAACATAGAATAAGCTCTTAAACCACTACTTATTGAAGAGCAGTAAAACATAACACATATCTAAGACATTTATGAAGTTATGAATCATCCTGTGGTGAAGATTTAACTCGTATATATTCTTGTACTTTTATACACAATTGTCACTCGTCACTACAATAGAACAAGCGTGAGAACGGTCTCTCATTACATATGAAAAAAAAATAGCAATTGACAATAATACTAAACACTTAAAATTTATCCTGCATAGCATTAATTAGTTATAAATACTACACTTAACAACGAGTTATCAGGATAAATTTTTCTTCCTTGTCGGATTAATAAATGCTTGTGAAACACCCGCTCATTGTGTGTCTGTAGCCATAATCCTCACATGTTCATAAACTACTGTAATTTAGCCATTCAAATATCTATAATCTATAATGTGAACGTGTATGATTAATATAGTGAATAAGGAATGCATTACCTATAACAGAATCTAATAATTATATATAGGGTTACCATATATGAATCTCGTAAAAGGAGGACAGGCTGAAGAATTTTCCTATAGTCTTGGTGGGGGGGGGGGGGGGAATATCCCACGTCGAATCATTGTTATCCTCGTGTATTGTGCACTGGTACATTTATATCAAGTAGGCCTATCGATATTTTAGAAATTTTGTGGCTGAAAACATTAATATACTGTATAGTAATTACTCAAAAATTTCTGCAGCTTACCTTATGTTTAGTGCAGATTGAGCATTAATTTTTTTTCCTTGATGCTCCCAGGCATAGTTCTCTGTAGATCGCATCATTCTTAGCAATGGTTGATTGCTCATTAAACAGGTATGAAAGTGTTTGCATTAAATTTCTCTGAAGCTGTACTGTACAAGCAAAAGTCCTTTCAGTGAACTGTCGACTTTGTCCACTGGCTTTACGTTAGTGAAAAAAATCCTTTCTACATTTGCATTATGAGAAGGAATAGCAAAGGGAAACGTGCAAGTTTCAACAGCTCTGAATGACAATCAATGTTTTTGGACCTTTCAAAATATTTGGTCCACCTCTGATGTGCTAGCAAAAAGTGAATTCTTCATCACTCTTGTGACTTTCTGTAAATTTCTTCAGACTGTTAACTTGATCAAAGCATTTCACGTCATCAATTGGTACTCCCTTATCAATTAGATACATGATTCCACATCAGTCCGGTTCGGTGTTTCACTCAGAGTCATCCACTCAAAACAGGAGAGGTCTTCCAGGGGTTTAATCCTTTTATTCAAATACTCTAAGCACCTGCTGTACAGATTATCTATTTCATCACAAAATTTGTCACACTCTTCATCCATTCCACCATACACTTCTGTGTCAAAAGTCCCTTCACTTTCAAGGACATGAAGTTTTAAGTTTTCGTTAAAAAATGATGGGGTGAATAGAGTTCAAACTGTTCAACACTTCAGCAACAGAATTGATTTCTCTTTCAATGACTTGGATGTGGTTTTGGAAAACACACTTAAGAGAATGCATGTGCCATAGGTAAGTCTCACTCAATTCGAGCTCAAAAAATGTCTTTGTCCTGAGAAAGAAAGAAAGACTTCAAGGCCGGAAACATCTGTATAAACCGAGCAATGCCAGGAAATAATGACAGCCGCAATGGCTGTCCTTATTTCCAGGCATTGCTCGGTTTCAGTTAACAGCTTTCTGTAATCAACTTCTACAAATTCACAGCATTCCTTCAGCAGTTGGGTACGAACAGTGTAGATATAAAAGTACTGGTAGATCTTAAACATAATGTTCACAATATCAATGACCATTCTCTCCACTGCATGACGAACACAATTGTTCAAGATGCGTGCTGGTCAACTCTCGCAAACACATTCTTTCCTTCTTCATCACACCCAAGTCCACCAAACATGGTATTGCAGTTGTCACCAGTGAACGCAATACACTTCTCAAACAAACGATTTTTTTCAAGTTTCTTTGACGTAATTTGCAACTGTTTCAGCAGTTTTATTAAGTGTGTTATGAATCTCAATCAGCTTTGACTGCAAGCCACAATTATTCCAGTCAAAATACTGAATAAGTACAAGGAAATTTTTCACTGAACCATGATTATTTCCATCAGTAGCAGCTCCACAGGAAGTGATGTTATTTTCTACTAAAGTTAGGGGGCAGTATCAACAGAATGTGGACCAAGTACAGAATTCACAATCGCTTCTGTCCTGGTTCTAGCACTTGAAGTTTTTCGTGCTATCTCGGAGTCAGAAAATGTTTTTTTTTTACCAAGACAGATGAGCAGTCCATTGACTTGAAACTATGGCGATGCTTCACTGTGTGGAATGCATAAGTGCCCTCCGCTGCAGTAATAGCATCCTCTACTTTGCTGCCAGGTTTTACAAAATAATGTTAGTTTCGTCGATGAACTCTCTCCTCGAACTGCTTTTTTGTGCTTGTCTGGATCCACATGAGTTTACAAGTCAAGAACGCCTATATTTGCCACCGAGACGTAAGTACCAGGCTTATATACCAAACACTCAGCTTCGCAGTCTTCTCTGCCACTACGAAAACATGGGAATTTACTTTTCAGTTCTGCCGTAAATTTGCACTTTCGTTTTGGCATTGTGCTTGAGGATTAAAATGTGAGAAATAAAATTAACAGCTTTGGGAGACATGCCTCTGAACACAGAACCGTCTGATAAGACACTGAAATCACTGACTGAAAATTTGGCGCGTAATTTCATACTAGAGTTGACAATCTAATGTTACTAGATTTGATCAGAAAAAATGCTAGAATGTCGATATGATCTACAGGGCACATCCTCCAGAAAATCATTCTAATGATATTAGAATATCAGTCAAACTTGATAAATATATGATGTTTATAAGCTAGTATTTCTATGTAAGTGAATATCGCTACATAGCCACAAAACCGCTAAAATATAACGCTGGACACAATTACACCCGTCCAAGACGAAAACTGGACGAATGACAAGTCTCATAATCGAAATCCTGTGTCTGATAGCATTCATTCTCTTATAAAATATTAATTCTTCCTTAGGAAGCTAATAAGGACGAAATCCCTGAAATTTTTAGATATTTGAAAATTCCCCGGACGGAGATTTAAGGAACAAAATGGATGACATATCCGGGAAAATCCGGACGTATGGTAACCCTTGTGGAAAAATGACTTACTAAGGATGGAAAATGGCCACGAAAGACGAACTTCACGTATATAGATACACAGACAAAAATCCATACATACATACATACATACATATTCAGTAAAATCACCATATAAGATCAGAAGTCGTGAATGTCTTGAGCACTTTAGCCATTTCCTTTGGTTGTGTCTCAGCGCTCCTTGAAGGAAGTCTTTGCTCGTGTTTTTATGTATTTCAACACCTGGGGACATTCTTCATACATTTCAACATTTGGAAGCCACTTTTCATATACTGTATATAAACACTTTGAGGTAACTTTTTCGTAAATTCTCAATATTAGGAAGAAACTTTTTCATATACATGTGTAGTCGAGAAGAGCTGACGTACTAATACTGAACATCAAGTTACGGAGTAGTGAGGGTCATCACCGCCTACTACGACAAATACTACTAAATGGGAACGATTAAAGTTTATAACCATCTCAATAATCTAAATCATTAATAAATACATTATAGATACCTTAGTTACAACATCAATTTGTTTTTTCTTCTTTCTTATAACTCGCTTTAGTTAAGTAGGTAAACGACAGGTGACGCTGAAAACGGCGACAAGAAAAATCTAATGCTAAAAGACGGCAGTTTAACTTCCTTATGTGACAAGGACTGGTGTATGGGTCAGAAACGTCGCGTGAACACTTTCAGTAGACACCAATGTCTGGCTGTCAATTGAACGGCCGTCGGATCTGGCAGCAATATTCGATAATAAATGCAGCTCCAACGAGCCGATCAGTGGTGAAGAGGATAAAATAAAAAAGAAAAAGAAAAGAAAACACCTAACACATCACTACGCCAGGAATGGGTCAGCCATCTTTGTTTTATCCCGTTTGATTTTCAATGGTTGCTTGACACTGCTGAAGTTGATTGCCGCTAGATTGCCGAAAGTAAACTGTCGTGTGCCGCCGAATTGTGTTTCAACGACAGGGTAACGCCTTCTTTAAGTTTCTCTCAGCTACCAGTCGATGATAAAAGAAGAAAACTTATGAAAAGTTTGTTCCAAGATGATACCATAGCTTATTCCTTTTTCGTCTACTCCCACTTCACCATGTTGCTGTCCCTGCATTATATAAAGCGGAAAATAATTTTCTCAAAGTGGGACCTAATTATGTATTACTATAATGACAAAAGAAAGAGATGAGGCAGTCTCTACATCTAATAAAAATACGCATCTGTCTATCTGTCTGTTCCGGCCAGAGCTCCAAAACGGAGATTGTAATCATAGGATGGAAATAAAGAAACATAGCATAGACATTGTATCCACGTTTGAAGAGTGAAAACTAACTGAACCTGTCATTCCCTCTCACGAGTAGGTAGCTACGTGGCACGTCAACGGACCAGGAGCAGCCACCAAGATGCTGAAGATGATGTGTAACACGACCGAGTTGGACGATGTTCTGGAGGGAAACACAACTTGCGAGGGCGTTACACTGCTTTCAGAAGAACACCTCCAGCCAATACCATACCAGGACTGGAATATCTATTTCTCTCGTGGACACGGGTTGAAATTTGAGAAGGTAAAAATTCAATCCAGTTTTGTGTCTAAATGTCTGTAATAATGTTCGTGATAGTTTTTCCAGAGATAGTATCATCCTCAGAGACAAGATTCCTTAACAATAGGTCATTGAATATAGGAAATATTGAAATGTTATTAGAATAACTTAAAAAAAACAGGACTTGAACTTAATACTTACTGCCATTTTTTTTTTTTAAGTAGTTTCCCTTTATGAAGTTGGTGTGCGATCTAATCGTTTTCTTTTAGTAACGCAGAAAAAGGGCGGATTAGGAGCAACTTTACTATTTGGAAGTGTCCACCGTTGTGGCGCATGGTAATAGTCTTTTCTTTTATCCTCTTCACCACTGATCGGCTCGTTAGCCGCTTGGGCGATCACTCACGTCTCTGTTACGCACTGTTGGCAAGTACTGGGCCTGCTCGTCCTTACCGGCACTAGGCAGACACACCACTGTGAGGCCTCTGTTGACAGTCTCATAAATTCACAACCGCGAAACGAGGCAGATTCAAGACTTGAGCGAACCGGCCAAACCTCGTCCCAGTGTCATAACGGACCGAGTTTAGTCGTGTTTTACTCTTTCGTTTCTCCACACACATGTAGCCTTAGAGGTCATTGTCTTTATCTGTTCTAGTTATAAAGTATAAAGCAACGTATTACACAAGATTATATGCCAATATTTTAGTTCAGTTCGTATAATGGCTCGTTTTAGGATGATTCAGTCTGATGTATCGAACAGCTGTTCCTGAACCCTGGAAACACGTCATCGATGTCTCAAACTGGTGTCGGTCAACTGGTCACAAAAAGTATCCAGAATTATTTATATTGTTTGTTTGACTTTATTTGCTTAAAACAAATAAACAAGCTGGAAACAAAGGGAAATAAGATAAATCTGTATTAACAATAACTAATAACGATAAAACACATTTTAAAATTATTTTCTTATTCCGAAAGTCAACGCTTTCGAAGACGTGTGTGTTGTCTCAAGACGAACACCCTAGACCAGAAGAAAACCAGGGCTATCAACAGCCTCCACACAGCTGTCTGGTATATTTTAGACAGACTACAGACAAACCAAAGTAAGTCAATTACCTTAAACTTAATTCATGAATGGCGCCTGTTAAGCGTCTGTGACATCCCCGACGCCGTGGAGAGTCATCCACCCCCTCACTCGGACGCTCTGTTGTCCTTCAAAGATATTGTGCCGATCATATCTCCGTAAAATAATGTAGACCTTATCACTTTGTTATATTTACATTCTTGTCAATTTATGATTTGTTATTTACTGCAAGATATGCGGGGTTTTATGGAGTAATATGATTTTCAGTGTACTAAAATTAACCAGGTTACAGAAGGTAGCAAACACAACTGCATGGGTCTGTTGCCATGATTGTTGGGTGAACACTACTCTGCACACCCCCCCCCCCCCCCTTTAGTGATATACTGTCTGGGTAAAAAATAGTCTTCACTCTACAGCAGTGGTTTCCAAACTTTTTAACATGACGCCCCCTTTTGCTTACACATCACAGTTAATAGTTTAACAAATTTATTGACAAAGCTTGGAGTACAGTTTCCCTATTCTGAGTAATTCACACCATAGTCATAGGCAAAATTAATAAAAAAAAAAAAAAAAACATTAAAAGAGAAGAAATCCAGACTAAAACACACAGTTTGAGATAAATCTTAACATACCGTAACTGAAGATGAGGAGGATTGGTGGCTGGTAGTGTTGTGAAAGATACAGGTAGTGTGTGAGTCAGTATGGTATCCATGACATGTACAAGACGCGCAAGGAGAGAAATGAATTGATTGAAAACGGATAGGGGGTGACTGCTATACTTTGGTTTTGTACGGATGTGTGGAAGATTCAAACGGAGAGTTACTCCTGAAAGAGTTTCATTATATTCTTTTTGAGCAAAAAATTGCAAATTTTGGCAGGTGGCTTCACTTCCCCCCTAATTTGGGAACCACTGCTCTACAGTATATGGGATCACTGTATGTTAGAATGTAAAGCCACCATCAATTTCACCTCGGTATATAGCCAGTGTTACGTAAAAATAAAGGTGAAGCCATTAGTAATAAACAGATGTTAATGTTCTACTTTCTTGTATTTCAGGATAACAAGTCCATTTACGTCCTCCACACTTGGAATAAAATAACCAAACTAGTGCCTGTCATTGCTGGCAGCAACAGTATCTACGAGATGGCTGCCAAGACCCACTGTCCCATCACCTACCACCACTCCTCCTCACGATCACACTTCTTCTAGCTCACCAAACACCTACTGCCCTAACCATTACGCATCCCATTCCTTCAAGTATCATCTACACACACACACACACACATCAGCAACATTGATTTGGTAACGTTTCGACAAATATTTCTTGTTATCATCAGACTTAAACAAAAAAAAAGTACATTAGCATCGAAAGAAAATAATATGAAGAATAAAATAAATAAATTACAAGGTACAGTAGCTAAAACAACTATCTGTGCATACTTTGTGGGAAACAATATGAGACCATGGACGATAAATATTTGTATATAAGGGCTGTCACTAGTCACACGTAAAGTTTGGGAGCATATCGACCCCCACCTGCACAGATAGTTGTTTTAGCTACTGTACATGAAGTGCCTCGAGATAAAAATTACATAAAACAACAAATTGAGTTATTAATCATTAACCTTAACTCCAATTTAACTATATAGAAGAGAACCAGAGGAAAAACAAGCATCTTGACTGGGTTTTTTTTTTATGCCGAGAAAACAGACTGAAAACCCACAATGGTATAAGGTGAAAAATGAGCTGGGGTGTCAAATCTTGAGGTGATCCAATATATTTTGAGGTTGTTGTGCATCTCATAATAGTGATACAGCTGGAAAAATTGTGATTGAAGTATACGGACTTCTCTGCAGGGGACCTAGACCTGGGTTGTACAGACCAGGTGTAGCATCACATCGACACTGGGGATCACTGCCCGATCAAGCAGCCGCCTCGGAGGATAGCACCAGCTCGTCACAAGGAAATGGAGAAGGCGGTAGAGGACCTTATTCACCAAGATCTGGTCGAAAAGTCCAGCATTCTGTGGGCGTCATGAGTCGTCCTAGTGAAGAAGAAGGACGGCTCGATACGGTGCTGTGTGGACTACCGCGCTCTCAATGACGTGACGGTGAAGGACTCCCACCCCTTACTAAGAATCGATGACACACTGGATGCCCTAACAGGCGCCAAGTAGTTCTCAACACTTGACATGAAGTCTGGGTATCATCAGGTGAATATGGCTGAAGAGGACAAGAAGAAAACAGCATTTTCATATGGCAGTTCAAAATTATGCCATTCGGCCTGTGCAATGCACCAGCTACATTCAAACGCCTCATGGAAAGGGTTCTGGAAGGCCTGCATTGGAAGACTGCCCTCACATATCTGGACAATGTGATCGTCTTTGGCAAAACTTTCGAGCAAGAACTGGGGAGGCTATCAGAAGTGTTTGACCGGTTCCGAGCTGCACACCTTAATCCGAGCCCAAAGAAATGTTACTTGTGCCAGAAGGAAGTTCAATGTCTGGGACATATAGTAAGTGAAGACAGAGTATGCACAGACCCAGAGAGGGTGGCGGTGGTGAGAAACTGGCCAGTGCCAACTTGTATAAGGGAGATGTGTAGTTTCCTTGGTTTTTGTACCTACTACCGTCGATCTGTGAAGAACTTTGCCACAGTCGCAACACCGTTGAACAAGCTGACTAAGAAGGGGCACAAGTTTGTGTGGACTACCGAGTCAAGGCTCCTTCGACAAGCTAATTCCTGACACACTGGGGTTTGATGGGTAGGGAGAATGAACTGAACTGTGATGAGGTGTGGGGTCGTATGCACGACCTGACCTAAGTTGGGTATTGTGTAAATCACCAAATGATTGAGAAATTAATTGTTCATTATTCTCAATGGAAGTGTTTCGCTGTAGATAAATTTGTGTTCCATGCAAATCTTCCCTAAAACCAGTAACAATGCCAGTTCTGATTCAGAGGAACTATTGTAATCTTTTTCGCTAAATGCGTAATGTTTTAACCAAATAAATGAATAAAATATCCATAAATGATAATTCAGCCATACGAGATTATACTAAATAATAAGCTTGCCCATCAATTTACAGTATATAAATTAATTATAAGTAAATGAGTAAGTGAAAATACAAAATTTATATTACGTTAGTAATATATAAAGTAATGCACTTATTAATTAAAAAACTAGCCTATCATGACGTCTGACATATGATGGTATCAAGGTATGCTGTAGACTATGTTTACTGTGTGTAAAAATCTACATCATGTCTGTGAATACCTCATACGAAGACTTGATTGAAGTTCTGGTGAGAAGTGTGTCACGGCCAGGGGCTGGGTACTATGATGATCCAAACGATGTCGAAAACAGCTGTCCGATCAACATCATCATTGCCATCATCATCAATACCATCATCACTATCATCCTAACACTCATCACTATCAACTTACCACACATCACTACCACCATCAATATTGTAATGAGGGTAAACTAGGTAGAAATTATAGTAGGGCGATTGTAAAGTGAAGAAAGTTTGGTAGCTTGGCAGATTAGTTATTTGACTGTTACTATGTTCTTGGGGGGAAAGCCTTTGAACCCCAATTCTAAGTACAGCTATTTATTAATTAACTGAGTGGCATGGACACATTAATAAATCATTACATCGAAGTTACTAGACAATGACTTTTAGACACAAACATAAAATGGATACACTTCCCACCATAAGTAACTCACCCTATGGATCGCTGACAATGACACACGGGTGACCTGAGGGCGGCCCAGCAGCTGGGGGATGTCTTCAGGTGCTGCTGGACTCTTGTCTCCAGTGGAGGAGACTGCTAGCTGGGGAGGGAAGTCTCAGCAGTGGGCTGAAGCTCATGGCGATCACAAAACTCTTAATGCAGCCAAAGAAATTTCCAACATTGACAAAACTGCAGTGAAGGAGGTTTCTAATACAACTATGGCAAAGATTCAACGTCTCGTCCAGACCCACCAAACAGCCTATCAGGTTGGGCGTAAAGGAGCTCGGCACTGGGCTGAAGCTCATGGCGATCACAAAACTCTTACTGCAGCCAAAATTCACAAAACTACAGTAAAGGAGGTTTCTAATACATCTACGGCAAAGATTCAACGTCTCGTCCAGACCCGCCAAACAGCCTCTCAGGTTGGGCGTAAAGGAGCTAGGCAATGGGCCACAAAGAATGATTGCAAAACTGCCATAAATGGTGTTGATGCACAAATAAAAACTTTGTTGGACGAAGCCTTTGTCGTTGATTACACGATTGAGACTTACGATGTTGCTGTACCCCACTCCATCACGGCTGTACCCCTAAATTGCCATAATGTTATGCGAGTAAAAACATTATGGGAACTAGCCTTAGCAGCAGCTGCCTTTGGTAAAGTAAACCATGACTGAGGAGGAGGAGGACTTATCAACATCATCACTACCGTCATCCTCACAGTATCATCATTACCATCCTCACTATAACATGACCACCACTACCATTTACCTGAATGGCTGATCAAAATTAGTGAAAAATTAAATTGTATATCCATAATTTGTTTTTTATTTACACGAGTTCGATATATATCCTAACATTTTACATAATATAAACTGTGGTTCATTATATTAAGAGCGAGTCAAAATTATGCATAAACATTGTGTGTCTACCTTTGCATATCTTCATACACAAGAATGTAATAATGATGTTGATTACATGTAGTCTTTGCCACTTTGTTCGATATTCATAGGAACCAAATAATTACACTTTTCAATATATATATATAACCTTTTATTGTGCAGTCATTGCCTTAATCACAAATTTGAAAATGTACAACGGGCAATAGCTGAATAGGACCTCAACTTGTTAAGTGTTGCATGTGGTTAGCTTATTTAACCTGTTTGTATAACATGGCATATCACACCAACAAAGTTACTGTAAACCTGTGTCCTTGATAGCATTAATATTTCCAAGAACGAGTCAACATTTTTATATGATATGAAAACTAAAAGAACTGGGTTTATGTACAACAATATTTTACACCCATACACACCAGACATTTATTCACTAGTGATTTTTTATCATTTTGACTATGCCCATAATTAATTATGTACTGTTGCAGTTACCATGCACAAAATGAAGTCTCAACTAACAGCCAACTTGTGAAAAGGTGCATAAATGTCGTCATGTACACATACCACTCCTTTAGACATTCAAATAAGTTCATCATGCCGGAGGAAGCTTTACAATACAGTTCTTTTGGATATTTAAAACAATTGAAAAACTCGTGACATTAAAAGGCAGCTGAATTCTTTAAATTAAATTTTTCCAAGCAAAAAATTGAAGCAGCTTTGAAGAGGAGGTAAATGTATTATACCTCTCCTCCACCCATGCAAGTTCTTATAAGAAATCCATGAATAACAGCATCCAGCCAATATGCCTGTGCTTGATACAAGTTGCTTTGGCATATATATATATATATATATATATATATATATATATATATATATATATATATATATATATATATATATATATATATAGTTACCTAAATAAACTCAAAACTACCAAGGAAAGGTTACTGAATATATGTATACATAAAGGAATTGAGCATAGGAAATAGGAAATATTTTTATGAGTTACACAAACTTGAAATCACTGTCAACAAATCAAATTTTACATACTGGTATTAATAACCATTAATTTTAGTCTCGCATAACTTTGACTAAATGATTTACTGTATGTCAACTGTACATGGAAACCGAAAGATGGAATATTTTCTATAAAATATTTATTTCTCAGTAGCAAAATTAGGAATATATAATACTCTATATACGAGTATCATTAAAATAGGTACACGCCCCAATAAATACACTTCAGGTATACTGTAACAGGTTATTAGGTACCTGAAAATGCAGTTTATATAATTCATATCACAACTCCACATCTTATGCAACTGATCTCAATACTGGTGCTATGAGTAAAACTTTTACTATGGCGAAGATTTTTAAATGGTTTTAGTTTTCTCAAAGGGTCTATGAATGTCATGATAAAGTGTTCAATAGTTCCTAACTAGCATGCAAATTTATATATATATATATTTTTTTAACAACATTCAAGTTTTGCTTCAGGAACCAACTGCAAACCTTTTCTGATTTTTGACGACACTGAACACCATCCAAATATCAAACGAGAAACACATAACCAATATTATTATTTCCCGACTAGTTACAAATACTAAAAAAAGAAAAATATATATATATACTGTATCTTTCATAATTAAACTCTTATGTACAGCTCCTTTAAAAAGAATTAAAAAAAAAAAAGTGTCATTTGATATACTAAGGTGATGTAAGGAAAACTGTCCCAATTCAGCTTAAATGCTAAACTTTATTGTGATGGTTCCTAAGATAGTTTACTTAATAGTAGTGACTTCACTCCAGGCTACTAAACATATCTGCAATAGGACTTCTCTGCACAACATACTTTTTAAAAGTTCGTTCATCCTATCAAATATAAAATATGCAAAATACCAGCAAAACCCACATACAAAACCTAGTCTGGATATTAAAGAATGACCATATGGATATTTTTTGCTTGTATACAGGATAACCTATCATACACATCCCTGATATCCTTTAAAAAAGATTCATTCAAAATCTGACTCCTACAGATGATCACACAAAAACTGTCTTTAGGACTGGAAATTTTTAATACAGTATACAAAAATGGTAGACACATGGGAATCCAACTACATTTTTTTCCACCACAAAACATAATGTTTGACTCCTAACAATTACATAAAAAAACTTTCTCCTTAAGACTGAAGTTATGTTATCCAAAGATGGCTGATACAACAAGGATGAACTCTCCTGGCCACCTCAAAACTAGTAATTTTCTGTAGCAATGACAAATAATAATTTTCCAGAGAATGGCACAACAGGTTCTTCAACATTACCTGGAAATTAGATAAATGCACCTTTTTCAATTGCAAATTTTTATTCCATTATTACCACCCATAAGCTTTCTAGATACTGTGCGTGATAATTTTACGTGTCCTATTATTTGTCAAAATCTGGATGCAGATTCAGATTTATCAAAGACTGCCTTCTTTTATCCCTAATTATATTGAAAATTCCTACTTAACTTGAGTTTTGAGATATTGGAGGAATTCAACATAGGAGTGTGAGCCTTCTGTTCTGTCATCCGCAAGATGCTGAATAAATAACATACGAGCTGGGTTATCCTCCCTGGTGGAAAAGTAATAAAAATTAGTAAAACAATGTCTTATGTGTAGTAATTACATATGTACACCTTATTCTCAGTATGCGATGGCTTTATGTACAGCTCCCCCCCCCAAAAAAAAACTTCCTCCTTGACGGTGTTGTACAATGACACGATGGACCAGTAATTCTGAACAACACTCATGAGTTATGATGTATGCGTTTACTATAAGGTGTTAAAATATGCCTGCTTGCACAATGTGTTCAAAATACAAATAGAGCAGTAGGCATCACATAAATCAAATAACCAAATGCATATCCTACTACAGATAACCTCCAATTTTTATCACGTGGCATAACACAGAGGTTTCATAAACTCGTTTCATAATGCATTTACTTCTTTACAGCAACTTATTCCTTATGTGTAATATTGTATGACTTACCATTTGTTTAATTTATTTCATTTTCTTCCTAGATGAGGTCTTGTATTACTTCACTCTTGAAACTTGATGCAAATGCAAAATCTATACGCATTGTATATAGAGTACAGTAAACCCTCTCTAACAGCTGAGCTCCCATCCATGGATTCTGGATATCCATAACAGACAGACTTACCAGATAAAGGTTAACAAAGTTGGTAAAATTTCTTGCAAAGCATTGATTACTGTAAAGATATCCACTAACCATGCACCAATAACTAATCAAATCCCTTCCAAGCTAATGCAACATCATACAAATATTTCAAAACCAAGAGTGTTACATACAGAAAAAATACTTACTTTAAAACTAGAACAGGAGCATGATAAGGCTTATTTCTTTGTAGATGTGCAACAAAGTTGCGAAGAAACTGCGATTCAATGGTGTCCAGGGCAGGTAGAGCATCTTCATATAGCGGCTGAGGAATGACTGCATAGCTTGGGACTCCTAAAGTTCCCTCAACCCAACATGATGAAATTCCAGAGCGCACATATATATATATTGTGGCACCCGCATCCATTAGGTACGCGCCACACCGTTCCAAACGCTCAGCAGACAAGTGAAGGCGCCCAGGTTGAGGAATAACCTGTAAATATGGTATGGCAATATTTATGAGAATGAAATAAAATGATATCTTGATAGACAGTACATAAACTTAAGTACTCCTTTTATCTTTAAGCATCTCTCCAATATCCTCTTCCATTTCAGGAGAGTCCCACAGACCTGATGGCCCATTAAGGGCAGTTAAAAGACAGTATGTATGTAACTTCTCAGTACATGAAATAATAATTCTCCTCAATATAAGCATTCCTAGACATAATTCATGGCAAACACCAGGTAAGATTTGCTATTTTAGTATGGACATGACATACCAGCTCAGCTACATTAATAACTTAAAACAGTTAGGTATAATGATCTTCCAGCTCTATCTATCTGTTGAACAAAACTTATCTCTGATGACAGAAATCCACATTACCACTAAACAAGAGCTATAGCAGCAACCTCCCAGCAGTTAACAAACCATTTGTAAAAAAATTGGTGTTTCTTTTTTCAAACTTGCTCAAAGTATAACCAAACACAGTACAGTATGTCCCCCAACTTCGCAGATTTTTACTTTGAGGTTCTCGGTTATTCATGGATGACACCCTGGATGTACCCATGAATGTCTGTGGGTAGTTTTAAAGTTGCTGTCATTTTTGCGGCTGGGACAGGGAACCATTCGTTCAAGAGACAGTAATTTGCTTTACCTGTATTGTAAATGTGTTTGTGTGTGTGTGTGTGTATAGACACAAAAAAAAACATACAAGTAAATAATAATTGGAAAATCCTCTCACAAATACAGTAATCAGAAAAATTTATTAAAAATGGAAGTCTCCCCTCAAGTCCGTGCTTTATTACTTTAATAAGAGGGTAGACTTGAAGATACTATAAATTTGTTTCTGATTATTTGTGAGAGGATTTCCCAATTATTATTTACTTATGTTTTTTTTTTTTGTGTGTGTGGATGTGTCTACACACACAATATTACAGGTAAGAGGTAAAAGAGATAATTGTCCTAAGGACAGACACAAAGGGAAATACATTTCTTTGTACACAAGAGAACATGTAACCCCCACCCTCCCCTATCCACAAGTGTTATTCGCGGATTTGGCAATTTGCGGCCATTGAGAACCTAACCCTCGCAAATTTGGGGAGGGGGGGGGGCTGCTGTACTTACAGTCTCTTACCTGTTTTTTAGACCATACAGCACACTTCAAACCAGACAAAGAATTTAGACATTATAATATCAAATTGAAATGATGCTCAGATAATCTTACCTGATCATCCACATTAAGAGCCCCTTTCTCTGACAACATGTGGATGGGATACAGGTCTGGATATATATAGGTCATGAGATGTCTTAGCGGCATAGTTTTCAATTCACACATAGAGAATAGACGGTCATCCAATTTTGTGCTCAATCCCCCTCTGAATGCAATCTGTAAAACAATATTTGCAGTACATTTTTAAACAGCAGTGATGGGTAGTGTTACTCTGTTGTACACGGAATTATTACTGTCCATATATTCTTTAGCAAATGCAAAGTACAACTTCCATAATCAAAACCTGACATGCACAAAACAAATTATAACTGGAGAAGCAACTTACCGATTTAACAAGGGCTAATGTGAAGAGAGGAAGAAGCTTTAACGTAGGTGATGCTTCTAAGGCTCCATGTGCCGGGTTGGACAGTCCCACCTTGAAGGCCGTAAGTGCGTCCACACAAGCATTAATTAGGGCATCACGAGCATCAGACAACGATGATGTGACACACCGATCGACAGCCATCTTGGCTAACAACGCAACTACCGCTTGTTGGTCAGCTGCCGTTACAATTTCATGCATGTTTGGAGAAACAGGCAGACATAATGTATGTACTCTGATTCGACGTTCACCTGAAATACAATAAAGTAAATGAGTTTTGTATCAAATCCTTTATATTACTAACCATAATTTACCGAGCCTTAGTAATTATATGTAATTTCTACAGAAACTGTAGTTGTGTATACTGATGGTAACCCAAATATACAAGTAAAATTTTAGTATAAATACAGTAAAAGTACCTGGCACAGCAAAAGTGACATTTTAAGTAGTCTAAATATCTTTTATTATTTCAAAGGTCATTAATTAACACAAATTTTGAAAATTTTTCAAATGTGAACCCAGATCCTTAATCAGCATGTAAAGTAGCACCTTTGTATGAAATTTGAAGAAAATCCATTTTTTTCACCCCAAGTGCTGAAACTTTTGTAAGGCGTATTTTTGACGGAAAACGATTTTGTTTGATAAGTGAAAACTAGCGTATTTACATGGTAAAGAAAGTCTATATTTCTTAGAAAATGTATAAAAAGGGGATTTAAATCCTACGTACACAGCAGAGTTGGCAAAAGCCACTTTGAAAACCTAAAACCTTTGTTCTTTTTATCCCCAAAAGATTTATTTTAATGCCATCATGGTTTTATTAATTTTTAAGTATTTTATAATTTTATATAACCTTTTGATATGATAATAATCATTTATACTCTTTTTCCATCTCAAAAACTCACTCTGCAAAGGTCATACTTGATAAACACAAGCTTTGATCAGTCACCCAGACTCATTCTACATGCTTAACGGCAAAGTTGGAGAGAAGGGTGATGTGGCAACTTTGCTCCCCTGGACCCATATAATAAATGAACAGAAAGTCACCAGTTATACTGAAGTGGCAACTTGGCTCCCTTATAATCAGCCCTGTAAGAAAGCTTATTATCAACACTTTCACCAGTGTATAATAGTTCACATCCATGTATATATTGAACAAACACAGGGACACAAAGCATCCACATTTATTTCAAATGTTTCACTTTCTGTTCTCACAGAATGCTTTTACTACATTTAAAAGCCTTCCTCACACACCAGTAATGCCTCCCACAATGCTTTTCTGTTCACTTTATCATATGCTTTTTCCAAATGTACTATAAATCACTAACCATCTTCAAGTAACAAAAAAAATTAAAACCAAGAAACAAGGCATAGATTATAAAACAAACTAAAACAGAGTTTTCTTGTTTGGTTTAAACGATTGGTTAAAATCGATCAACCCTGACTGTAGTGTCCTTAGTAAACAGCACTGAAGAGGTAGACAACCCCACCTCACCACTCTGAGGTCTTAACCCAGCCCACCCCTCCTCACCCCTTGTGGTGAGGCCTCACTGCCCTCCCCTAAGGTAATGTATCAAAGTTATACTGTATTTTATTAATTTTTATGAAAATTAGGTAGTAAATTGTAATAGATGGCTATTATTCTTCATTAGTTAGGTAGAATTTTTTCATGAACTGATTTCATGTTTTTGGGGTATATAGCATTGGGGTTTTCTTGTTATTGGGGAACTGAACCCTAGTTTTCCCATTTGTTTTGTTATTCGAGACATGAAAAATTCACATAATGAATGGTTTTTAAGGAACCTAAACCATTTGTAAGGCAGGGGACATTTATATATACTGAATATAGTACACATAAATGAACTTTAACGATATATTTATAAATTCACCGATTTCTTTACCTTTGCTAGATGTATAGAGAAGAGCAGCTTGGAAGCAGGCAGTACGTATGTTATGAAGTGGCTCCTCAATGTTCACCTGCATTCCAAAGCCAGCATCAGGGTTGATGTTTGGCAGAGACAGTAGGTCAGTGGACCGAACAAAGAAGTTCCCATGGAAATTTGTAATAGCCAAACCCCTGGTTGCTCTGTAAAATACAAAGAAGTCTAAAATTTAAAGAATATTACTAATGTAACAGAAAATTAATGCATCTCAAAAGCATAAAATTAAGGGAAAAAATCCATTGAATCATTGTCCTATGACCAATAAACATGTCATACCCACTGGAAAACAAAATGGGTTGTTATCTGTCTGGCACAGATAATAAGCCCCCCCCCCCCCCCCCCACCCAAAAAAATCTATGCCTTTGCTGTAGGTACTATGCCCGAACTTAAAGAAACACCAATACATTTCCAAGTCCCATTATACTACGTGAAATGGGAGAAAAAGTGTACATTATCAATCAGCACTCGGGTAATGTAGCTCCCAACCTATAATGCAACATTAACAATCCACATTAATCATTGTCTCTTACTGTAAAGGTAAAAGGTTTTCAAGACTTGTATTTAACTAAGTACAGTATAGGGGACCAATGGAATGACTTAAAATCCATCCATCAACCTTCCATCATCTTAACTTCTACAGACTCTGGAGTTTGGCTCTAGTGGTATAACAATGGCAGAGTATGTGAGATCTAGTAAGTCTTGCACTGGGTTACCTGTGTCTTAGCAATATTATAAAGTAGCTTTTACAAGAAATAAAGTAATCAAAGAGGCCAGATACCGTTTTATCTATTTTCTACCAAATTAAGTACATAACTTCATTCATAAAGCCTCTTTTATATATGTTTACTCACCTAATCCTCATGACAGCCTCAAAGCCAATCTTCCTGGTAATATATCGTGTTAGGCAAGAGACAAATGGACCTATGGCAGCTGGATTCCTGGTTACATGGAAATTTGGGAAATGATGGATGCAACCTCCCGAGAACTTACTCACTCCCGTAAGTGTGGCCATGTCCACATACTGCGAGTTCAGTGCAAACAAATCCACTGCAATCTGAAATAATTTGCTTAATATGAGAAGACTGGAATAATCAATCACAAAATAAAGGAAACAATAATTATTAATGAAAATCCAAGCTAATGTATAAACTGCCATTTCCTACTTTTCCACAGTAACACCTTCCAAGATCAAGGAATCCCTAATCTATAAAAATAAAAACTACAATGTACTTCTATGAGTACTCGAGGTGACAAGAACAATATAAATTCCCTAGGTGTCTGCTTCATGGCCAATTTCTGTCATCAACAATCCTATTCACCATTTTATTGGACATTACTGATTTTATCCTCTTTACTTATGGGATATTTGATAAAAACAATCTTCAACATTGTGTGTGAGAAGCAGTAATGGAAATTTGAGCCTTAGAGAGAGAGACAACCATATAGCCACCTCTAATTTCCCTGGCGGGTGATTATAATAGTCAACCTGGCTACTGAGTTCCATAATTACAATATGTAGTACAGTATATAGCATTATATAAAACCTTTCTTAATCTTTAATAGTCCCACTAACACCAGCTTCAATATGCAAATACCCACTCTTATCAAATTCCTAGTTTTACATTACTGTAATACTGTATACAAACATTACTATGCATGACCTCATTACCTTCACCTTTCTCTAATCTGTTAATTTCCTTTAATCTTCTCCTATTTCCATGAAGTGGGTCAAAGAATAGAGAAAGATAAAAGATACAGAAATAAGAGATTATCTGCAAAGTACCAAGCATAATTGTGGCATATAGCTATTGGTTAGGTAAAACAGTTAAGTAGATATTACATTAAACATCTTATAAAGGTAATAATGATGTGAATTTTACCTGTTAATCACCTAACCCATACCTGCTGGCCTGAACAGTCAAGAGATAACTTTTTATAGAAATCAGTCGCAGGTCCCATGTTCTGGATGTCCTTCCCGGCTCGTTGGTTAGGATCTTCACGAGCCTTGAGTGCACCAGGACCCACAGATGGTAGTGTGGTCGTCATTACCGTGATGCGTCCACCGATCGCACTCTGGGGTGAGAAACAAACACTACTGTAGGATTATAAAACATTAAAAAGTTATATGGAGTCCAATTCTGAATTATTTCACATTAAGCCTTAAATGGTGGCCATCATCAGTGCATGTTAGGTGAAGGAAGTCTCGTGTTCCATTTGTGAGCACCTCTGACCCCTTTGATTTAGTTCTTTCTCCACAAATTTATCAATGCACATTTTTTTCTCCTATGGTTTATCACTCATTGCTTCTCCCTGTCCACTTCTCTAAAGCATCTGTTTTTGTTACTTGAGTTTTGTTCACAATCACTTTACCAAGTCACATACACTTCTAACTTCATCGACCAATATTTGTAACTTTTCTCCTGAGTCAACCACAATAGCAGTGCCATCAGCAAGGAGCAGCAAACTTGTCTCTTATTTACATTTCCTATTATTTATATTAACCAAACCCGTCTCCATATCTCCTGCTTGCATCTCCTTTACTATCCTTTTGTATGTACAGTACATGAATATACTGTATAATATAACCATAATGGTAATACATGTCTTCATCTTTACAAATCTATAACAGTATATTAAAGCACACCATTAATTTGTAGGCAGCTTGTAGAGCCGATCCAAGAGCAGACTGAGTTTGGAAAGTGCCGGCATGTGCATCAGGGAGCATTGTGAGTAACTCCGTCACAAGCTCACGGCTCTGCTCAAGGTTGACCAGCAGGTCCTCAGGGTTCGGCACAAACATATCCTCTATCTCCCCAACGTCTAACATCTGAACGTGTTTCTGGTCTGTAAAAGAATGAGTATCATTATACAGAGAGACTTGGCTGTATGTTGTACCAGTACATGTTATTTCAAATATGGAGTCACTAATAAATATATACAGGGGCCACCGAAGTTCGCAAATTTGTATTTTGCGGTCCTCTATTATTTGCAGATGACAGCCTGGATGTACCCAAGAATGTCTGTGGGAAGTTTTAAAGTTGCCAGCATTTTCACAGCTGGGACAGGGAGCCATTTGTTCTCGAGACAGTAATTTCCTGTGTGTGTGTGTGTGTGTGTGTGTGAGAAATACTGTACATAGAAATAAATAATAATGGGAAAATACTCTCACAAATAATCAAACAGATTAATTAAAAATGTGAGTCTACCCTCAAATCCGTGCTTTAAGACTTTATTAATAAAGCACGGACTTGAGGGTAGACTGTCCGCAAATGTTATTCAAGGATTTGGCGATTCACGGCCATTTTGAAAACCAAACTCCCGCGAATTTGGGGGGCCCCCTGTACTGTAGTAGTAAATTTTCATTATACCTGTGCATCAATTAATTCACATATACTGGACTGTACTTCTCCTGTATCATTCACTGTTTTATACTAAGTCTGTGTACCCAAATACAGTATTTATGTTTTTAATGTATTCTTTAGTAAATTACAGTAGTGTACTATTTACCATTAGTTCAGTAATTTTTTTTTGTTCGTGAACCAATTTAATGGTTTGGGGTGTGATATTGTGGTTTTCTTGTCATTCTGTTATCCCAGATATAAAAATTCACATAGTGGATGGTTTTTCACGAGCCCAACCCATTTGTATGACAAGGGATATCTGTACAGTATTCACATTCATTTGGTACCAGGTTAATAAAACATTGTTGTAAAATAACCAATTCTCCTAAAAAGAATCCCACAACCCAACCCCAGATGAGTTATAGCATTGTGTTAAATTCCCGGTGTTTGTTTACAAAGTGCGACTAGCTGATCATCCTTGCCCTCCCTCTGAGCAGTGTTGCCAATGCTCTCCTGTTCATATGCACCTCTGCTGTCACTCAAGTTGGCTGGTGCTTACCACAACAACAGTCTTCAACACTTAGTAAATACAGTATAACAATATAATGTAGTGTACTGTATTTATCTCCTCTTAATAAATACTCAAAGGTAACAAATAATGTTTCTAGGAATATATCTCCTTATCAAATACTATACAGTTCAGTATGTTATAAAAGCCCCATTTACTGAGCTTTAAGGGGGATTACTGTACAAGTTGGAGCACATACCCATAATTACATTAATTCTTACAGGGGTAATTTCTGATAAGGAAACGTTTCACTAAAAGTCTCTTTTCGCTGGAACACATCCCTGACGTATAATGAGGACCCCTGTAGTTCTATTTTAAGTCAATGAACAACTTATCTACTGTAAATCATTATATAAGCATAGAATGGTTCAGTGACAAAGTTATTTTTTTGTTAATGTTTCCACACCCTTCAGCACTAGCTCATCTGATATGGCAGCAAGATGTAGTATGTAAAGGAGTGTCACAAGGTCTGTATTGATCGGGATTTCAAACCATGAACCAGAGTGTGGGAAACTGCTTACATGAATGGGAAAAAAATATTATAGCACAATTCTTACCTTCTCCCATTAGGTAGAACTGTACACTATTGCTGTAAGTAATGAAACCAACCATAGTCCGGCGGTCTCCAGGTATTTTATCTAGCTGCGTCAACAATACATCACATAAAACCTGGAAAAACAAATCCAGTATTAAAAAAATACTACATTTTAGTTATTCTTAAATTAAAGTTACTTTTCCCAACTTACAATAAACAGCTTTCTCCACTTATCTAACAAAGGTAAAGTTCTAGTAACTTGCAAGTTAGGAGAATTAAACACAACTTACTTAAAAAAAACAAAAAAAACAAAAAAACTATCCTTGTAAAGTAATTTCAATTTTCACAAGCTGTGTTGGACAATATTTACATCTCCCACTTGTCCATTTTCACCTTACAGTATAAGAAAAGAGCACAAGCTATTTACTATGTAAAATTAGCCCCACAAAACATTTCAGTAGTTTGTGTGTTATGTGAAAGTAAGAGAAATTGTGAACAGACATCAATTTATAGTTCCCTCCATTCTATAGACGGGGGAGTAACAAATACATTCCCGACACATACCTTAAGGTAGCCCGTGTCAACAGCTTGTCGTGACACATCCAGCACCCAGAGATATGTTGCTGGTTGAGGAGGCCGTAACATGTATTCCTGTGGGGCAATAAATTCTATTGTTGCTTCTCGAACTTCAGGCCTTCTTGACGGGTCTCCGTAAGTTCTACTAACCTGTTAGGGAAGAAAATAAATACTGTACATACATACCAGGTATTTCATAGGCAATCATAAATACTTTCACTTCCCTACATTAAAAGTGGTGTGTGATGCAATGTAATTCTTGACTAAAGTGTACATGTGTGTATAAACTCATCCTATTATTGAAATTCTTCCCTGTGTTAGTGTACAGATGCTCAGTGCAAGTGAAGTCGTGGCTCAGCTAGTGTTATTAGCGACTTGTTAAGGATGGGGTGAGAAAGTCATCAGTAATTTTGCAATGTGCACAGAGTTGATCATTTTCTTTTTATTTAAATAAGACTTATTTGATTTATTATATTTATTTGAAATTTTTGTCCATGTACAAGATAGAGTACACTGAAACAAGCAAAAAAGATCAGTTTCATTAATATACGTTTGTGTAGCACAAACAACATGAAGTAACTTAAGTAAACTATTGTACCCTGTATGTAAATGTATTAGCGATTTAAACACCCAAATCATCTTCAAGTTTGGATTATAAATGTGTTGTTCTGTAAAACTGCAACTCTGGCTAAACCTATGACATAATTCTTGTGTGCTTCTTTGATTGATCATTTCTCTTTATTCCCATAAAAGAACATAACTTAAAGCATATTCATTTATCCATATATTGTACTATATACTCCTTGACTTACGACAACCCGGACATATGACCGCCGTGGTCGTATAAAATATTTTTCAAATTACCCATTTTCGAGTCCCGACGTTAGTGATCGCGGTGTGTACTGACAAAATTTTTGTTTGCAATTCCCTTTAAAATGGCTGGCTAGCGTAAAAGTGAAAGTTCTCGTGGTGCCGAGAAGAAAAAGAGACACCCATTTTAGAATTTCTATGTATTATTTTTGCCTTTTCGACTTACGACCATTTCGACTTACAACCTGGTCGTAACCCTGTCGTAAGTCGAGGAGAGAATATATATATATATATATATATATATATATATATATATATATATATATATATATATATATATATATATATATATATATATATATATATACACAAATGTATTTTGATGAATATAAGCCATATTTTCCCCCCCAAACAAATTAGCAAAAGTGGGGGTGGGGATTACTGTCAGATAAAAATGTGCGGTGACATTTAATACATATTTTTCACTTTACCAAGCCTTTTCCCGATACAGTGCAAGATGGCTGAAGCAAAAAGAACTCTCCGTCATTTAATTTTTTGAGCTGTCTTACCAGATGTGCCAATATGGACTTCATTTTCAACAACAAATCTCCCCCCCCCCCCCCCCCCCCATATCCATTTGGTTAACCCATGTTGCTTCAGTACTAACTCACACAAAAACATTATAAATATTCACTTACAGGATCATATTGGAATTCTTCAGGCAGCTCATTGACTCTGAAGCACAGGTTACACTCCCATCGCCTTTCTCCTTTGAACACCACAAAGGGATTGATGTAGGTTCGGCAAGATCGACAACGCACTATTGTGTTGCAGCTCACAACTGGAAGGTGCTGTGAATAAAATCAAAGTCTTAGTAGCAATCCACAATCTTATAAAACAAATGAACATCATTCAAGTTACATTTTACCACAAAAGACATTAGAACAATAATGTGTTCTCCTGATCACTCTCGACAAAATGTTAAAAAAGGGACTCAGATAATTTGAAGTACAGTACCTTGAGGTTATTGGAAATAAGGAGTTGGGAGCAAGCTCAATTTTCTCTCTCAAATCTTCTAATACTGCTATGTTCGTGTCTTTAACTGAAACTGTACAAAAACCAGTTGTTTGTATACATTATGTGTACCCATGATTTACACCGATTGCACTCAATGAATATAGGGCACTACTATCACCAATCATAGCCAGGTCACATACATTCTACCCAAAGTTGAAGTTTAAGCTCCTCAGCACTAGTAAGAAATCTTCCGCATCCCAGCTAAAGAATGGAAACCCCATCCCAGACATTATACATCCATCCAAAAGTACAAATAAATCTTAAGAGGGCTTCCTAGGTAAAACAGACACTAACATTTTACTCCTTTAAAACCACTACAAATATGTAAGGAAAAGACTCCACCTGTCTCTGAATATCACCCTGAGAGAGATGCTTCCTAATCAGTGCTTACCTAGAACCCCCAGGAAGACAACCAGCCTTCACTACAAGCGTCTTCCCTGCAGCTTTCATGATGCATCTCCCTCCTGAATAAGGAAGGAGCTCACCATGAAACATGGATTTTCTCTGCCCGAGAATCAACCGACCTATTCCTAGTAATCCTTCAAATTTATAGATGTTGACTGAGTCCTTCCTAAGGCTCCAACTTACCTGGTGAGCCACAAACACACTGAAATTTACATCACTGCGAACAATATGGCAATTAATGCTGCTCCTGCCTTCTGAGCAGTGCAGCCAACAAGCACGTCTAGTATGACTGGTGGATGACTGTACCTGATTTCTCACCTTACCCAAGAAAATGGACTGAACATCTAAGAAACCTGTTTTGTTCAAGGTAAGGTGAGTATGATACTATTTAATTTGTTGAACATTTATGAAAGATCAACTGCTGAGTCATACATTAGCAAAGGAACACCGTACCAGGAAAACTTACCTCAAGGTCCTTGAATGGATGTATGAGCAAGCCAAATGGAAGTTTGGCCTTCTGCAGTGTGGACCTCGTTTCAGGAATTTTTGTCAGAGTACTCCGGAATATATCTGGCGAGCAGTTTGGCAGATACTCTTGGGCAAGATTTGGCTTTGGTGGTGTAACACCTTCAGGAGGCAACACCTGGCGCTGCTGGAGTAGGTCCATCTGCTGAGTGCCCCATCCTTTATTCCACCCATCATGTGTCACAGACAGCCCACCTAACTGCTGTGACAACTGATTAACATTTGATGGACCACCTTGTCTAAACTGTGTTTGAAACTGGTGTTGCTGTTGGCTTGGGTATTGAGGCAGTGATCTTGGTTGGGCTGGTCCAGCAGTGCTCCCAGGAAATGGTGCAGCCATTGATGATGGTCCCATGGATGTTGGTGGATGCCCCATGGATGATGGTGGGGGTCCCATGGATGTTGGTGGATGCCCCATGGATGGTGGGGGTCCCATGGATGTTGGTGGATGCCCCATGGATGTTGGTGGGGGACCCATGGATGTTGGTGGGGGACCCATGGATGTTGGTGGGGGACCCATGGATGTTGGTGGGGGACCCATGGATGTTGGTGGATGCCCCATGGATGTTGGTGGATGCCCCATGGATGTTGGTGGATGCCCCATGGATGTTGGTGGATGCCCCATGGATGTTGGTGGGGGACCCATGGATGTTGGTGGGGGACCCATGGATGTTGGTGGGGGACCCATGGATGTTGGTGGGGGACCCATGGATGTTGGTGGGGGACCCATGGATGTTGGTGGGGGACCCATGGATGTTGGTGGGGGACCCATGGATGTTGGTGGGGGACCCATGGATGTTGGTGCATGCCTCATGGATGTTGGTGGGGGACCCATGGATGTTGTTGGAGGACCCATTGAAGATGGTCGTACACCAAAAGATGTAGGTGGAAGGCCAAACCTCTGTGGAGGACCGACAGATGTTACTGGAGGAACCACTGAGGGTTGGGGGCCATATGACATTGGTGAAGGACACACTGATGTCTGTGTAGGCCCTACTGCTGGTGGTCTAGGCCCCACTGATGCTGGAGGAATAACAGAAGAAGATAAAGAGGCCACAGCAGTACGTGGAGGAAGTTGAGGAACTCTAGATGCATTTGGAGGAGCTACAGATGAAGATTGAACCATATAAGATGATGGAGGAACTGCAGAAATAGCTTGAGAGACAAAAACAGTAGGTGCAGAGGGATTGGAAGTAGGTGGAGGAACCATGGAATTCTGCTGGGTATTCTGACTTGTTCCTCCACGAACACCAGACTGTGGAGGTCGACTTGTAGCTGGTTTTGTAGTGTTTGTGTTATTTCCAGAGGGACCACCTGTGGACAGTCCACTTAATTGATTGCCACTAATTGAAGAGTCAGTCACGGACTTTGCAAAGGATGGTACATTACGAGGTGGTGGCACAGCAGTGTTTGAGGATGCATCACTGATAGAGGGCACTGATCCACTATGATGAAACTGTGGTACATTGTTAACTTGAACACCACTAGGGAGTTGTGATGTAACAGTTCTGTTCAAAGACTCACTACTGACGTGAGTTCCACTGACAGGTGGTTCACTAGACACAACAGGAAAAGACACAGGCACACTGGCAGGGAGGCCATTGACTGGTAAAGAATGTCCACCAGATTCAGTTTTTGGTGTTGTGATTGGAGACATCCTTGGGGACATTCTAGGAGAATTCCTCGGGCTAGCCTGGGACCGGAATGCAGGTGGATGGGAGCCTTCATTCAAACTCGCTGAAGATCCGCTCGGTGCTGAAACAATCAGTTCACAATAGAATACCGTAGTTACGTGGCCCCTCCGTAATCAAAGAACATAAAGGACAAGTGTAGTTTTACCATGATATATATCAGTGCAAGTTCTCAAGAAACACTTGAGGATAACAATCACACTTAAGGGAAAACAGTAGCTATGTGGAAAGTACAGCTTATGACAGCACAAGTAATGAAATGAATACAGTAATGAGATATGGGGAGGATGTGGACAAGCAGAGACCAGCATAGGACAAGCAAGCGACCACTTACTCAGACCTGAGACTGGTGTGGCCTGCATCTCCATGCGGTCAAGCAGAGGAGTAGTAGGGATGGAAGAAGGCTGACGAGAGGACCAGTTAGATAGTGGCTCTGTTGACAAGAAGACACATCCAACCAGGTTATAAACAGCAAAATGAATGGCATAACCTGGTCTGGGGTTTAACAAGCAACAAAAACATACAACATAAGGTATGGGAAGAACTGCTGCTTCAACTGGTATAAGCCATATTAAGGTACAAAAGAAGAAAAGCATGATGTTTAACCCTTAAATGGCTACCATGATAAGTGGAAGATAGCTGCATGTGTGTCTGCCATCATCAGTGGTTGTTCCATATTCCTTGTGTTCCACTTTTGCTCACTTGGGGAGGGAGGAGAGAGTAGGGAATGCTTAGCCACCAGTTAAGGGTTAAATGCTTGACTACTGCCACACTTACTACCATTGACAATCTATAATAGTTTATTCTACATACCAGCACATAGCAATATACTTCTATACTGTACTGCACATGCAATACTATAGAAAAATAAAAGTTTCTAGGCCTCGAACAATATACTGTACAGCTGGTCACTAATATGATGATAATTTCTACTGTTGTCCAATAAACACTTGTACAGTACCAGTCAAATGAATGTATCTTAAAGAATCTTCTCTTCCTCAAGCTAAGGGATGTGGCTCATCTCTAAAGAGCAGGACAGCACAAACCTAACCTAACCTAACTTACCTTCATCGCCTCCAAAACAAGACATGTTTACCTAAATGTAATAAATATAACACGGTATTCAATAGACCGGTGAAAAAATGTCTGCCCACCAAAGAGCATGTCTTATCACTTGTTATATCCAATTACATCCTTAATCACTCAAAACACAATGCCAGGCTTCTCACTAAATGCATTGTTAGAAGACCTGAAGATGATGTTAGTGGTTGGACACTTAAGGGAAAATTTAGTAACTATTGTAATCGTTAAACAGGACAAACTAGAGCAAATGAAAGATATGAACACTTGAACAAAATTTGTTTAAGTATTAACTATGGTTAATTCAATAATATTTTTTATGCATCTGAATAAATAAAGAATTTACTCCATGAATAGTTGTAAATACTCTACAAACCCCAATGTCAACCAAATCTGTCAATTTAGTTGATAATCAGTTCATAATAAAGTCCCTTAATGCCAAACCCTTCCCACAGCTTATCTAGATAATCATCTTATACCAAATCTCACACAGTAGTGATCTCAACTTTTGTTTTTCACATACTGTAAATGGTTGCCAAGGAACCACATTCTGTCCAAGAGATACAGGTACTGCACCACCATATTAAAATTCATCTATATAGTATGTCTATATGAAGTAATGTGTCCAATAGTAACACCTAAACAAGGATAACTTACACAAATGCTTTGGTGGATAAATTTTATGATGTCACTTCAAACTCTAAAAAGGGCACTTACTTTCTAAACATCTCAAAAAGACTTATTTTACTGATGAGAAGATTCTTCCAAAACCTAAATATTACAATAGTTAAATATTCAGCACCTCAAAATTTACCTGGGAGATTGGTGGGTAGAGATGGCCTCAGGTGACCATTTGACATGGAACTCGTAGTAGTGATAACAGGACTTGCGGCTGCTGGAGGCTTGAGGGGTGGACCACTACCTAATGTTTGATTTTGAACATCAGACTGGCCAGCCACTGATCTCTGTGGTGGACCTGCTGGAGGTCTGGAAGGAGGGCCAGATGGTGGCCCCAGTTGGCCATTCAATAATGCTGGTCTAAAATTGGTTCCTCCTTGTGGCATTCTTGGTTGCCCTGCTGGTGGACCATTCATCAATGGACCATCAAGTCTAGGAGGGCCCGCTGGGGGGGCCATATATGGATTAGGTTTTACAATCATTGAGGAAGCTGTCTGAGGGTTTGTATAACCTCCTGGAGGCCTGAGTGGGGGGTTTGAGGGAAACATCTGCTGGCGTGGCTGTCCGGCAGTACCCCCACCATTTATTACAGGTGGTGGCCGTTGCATCCTGAGGAAAGAAGAATAATTTAAATTTAAACTTCAATGTCTGAATACAGTACCTTGATGATAGCCAACTAAAGATGGAACAACAAATAGACAGTAAAGTAGATCATCTGAAAAATCTGGGAACAAGAGGTTTCTGTAAAATAAGATAATTATGTAAAGTGGATACTACTGTACAGTCAAGAAAAGTACATGTATAATATGCCATAATACTGTTGGTTATGTTATAAGTTTCTGCAAATAGTTGTACACTAAATGCATTATTCTTTAACACTCAATGTTATAAGTCTACAGATATATCTGCACTGTAAAAGCTTTCAATGTGTCACCATTCTCGTACACTTAACCTGCTCACAAGCAACATCTCAGTTCAACAATTTAGATATTGTGAGGGATAATTTTCACCATTCACAGTGTTGTTTATCTCACTGCAAAAACTTCTCTTCCAGTTCACATGTGTGAAAGGTGAGTAACACCATGCAGCCACCTGCTGCCCTTTTGTTGATGAAAGTACTCACTGAACTAGTGGTCAGTGTACACTCTTGCCTTGGCTATTTTTTGTGTGTTTTACCCGTATTTTTACAGCAAACATAAGACAGTTTCTAACACCAAACAAACCTTTGAAAAACTAGCCTAAGCTAATTTGTAAAAACCCTAAAGCTAAAAAAAGATAACCTTTATCGTGTTTTCGGTGTTAAGTAGGTGATGGTGGTGTTTTCGGTGTTTAGGAGGTGATGGTGTTGTTTTCGGTGCTCAGATGAGGATGGATCCATAAACTCAAAAGTGATTCTTAACATTTTTACAAGTCAGGAAACGTTAGGTCAGGTTTTCAAAGGTTTACTTGATGTTATTTTTTAGTATTTACCCCGCATTTTCCCTCGATTTCAAAGCCCTGCCCTCACATATTGTTGGCAATTTTATCGGTTAAAATTCTCGAAAAATATAAATTTCCTACAAAAATGTCATAGAAGAAAAGTGTTTTAAAACTTCCTAAACTATAAGATAGAAATATTTAAAAAAGCCAAAAGTTGTGGGCCAATTAAAAACAATATTACCAAATACAATTCCACTCAAAGAAAGGTAAAAATATCAGTGAATTTAATTAGGTTATGAAGCATAAGGTAAGTTAATGCCTCCACAAGCTTCGGCAGATTAAAAAACATCAGTGTATGTGTTTAGTAGAAAGACCGAAAATTTCAAGCAATGTTTCTTAGTCCTATTCTGTTAAAATGAAAGATTTGTCTCTGTTTTGGGGGAGATGCTTAGATATGGCACAGACATCATCAAAGTACACAGCCTTCTTGCTATTTTGTAAGGGACTTCGGTTATCTCCTTGCTTCAGTACTAGTTGAATATTTGAAGTATTAAAACGAACATGCAATAAAGACCTCATCCAAATTTTGAAGTAATATGTTGGCATCATTTACGTGATACACCAGTTGTACCATTACCATTTCTACATTGCCTATCTATATGGGTTTTCTCCTCTCATTCCATCATAACCTTCAGGCAGCGGCTACAGGTCTACTGCTGGTGTACTGACACTGTTATCTTCCTGGGTTTTGGGATCCATCAACGGGATTGTCAAATTTGCCATCACTGCGGTTTTATTCTAATTATATATTTCATTTTAGATATAAAATTCTTGTTTCCAAACGGTCTTGTGTTTATAAAAGTGACCCGTCATAATAAACGGCTCACTCAGGAGTGTTTCAGTAAAGGTTCAATGATTGTGATATGTCAATCTTGAGGTCTCGTTTTCTGCTGTCAGTCACCCCCGTCCTCACCTCACCACATTTTAACTCCACGCTTTATCAAAATCTCGAGCAGAATGTTATATACTTGTTGAAATTAATTCATTCACACATAAGACTTCAGACAGATCCCGTTTATTGTCTTGGTAAAATACACAACTCGTCCCTTTCTTACTGTTGGTGTTCAACCTCGTATAGGCGACCATAAGGGAGTTTTTTCCCTACACTTTTCACTCAAAATCTTACCTTCCTTACTACAGAATTTCCGGGGACGCTATATTGCTGGTAACTATCTCCGTAAAAAGTCCAAATAAACCATCAAGGCGTGGAAACTGACAGTGAACATCACCGAGCCATCGTCAACACAACTCTCAGCTGTGTGGCGGAAGTGACCTCATGACGCTGGTGCGCAGGCGCGGGGAGAGTCGGCCTGCCACACACCAGAAATCCTAACTATATACCATTTTACTGCCCCTTACACGGCTCACAGAACATTCATATACGACTTTTCCGTACAATATATTTCACTAATAATTATTTATATGGTTTTATTGAAGGTGAGTCAATTAAAAGGCCATTAATTACAGTGTAAATTTGATAAATTTCGTCAGCGAACATTTCATATGGTGGACATCGTGGCAGATTACCCGTCATGCTCAGCTAGGCCAGGGAAATTTGCAGCGTAACCTCACACTCTTCGTGTATATTGTGGTCACTGCTCTTTATTAAACACTTTTTGAGACACCTTATTTTGCCAACACATTCATAAGTTGCCTCGCTTATAAAATATTATGTTAAAATTCCTAGCAAAATCGCAATATTGTTTCGTAAGCTTAATAATCTAAGGCATCCCCTACAACCTTCTCCCGTGACCCTGACCTATTTAATCCTTTAATCAGATTTTCCGAAATTATTTCGACCAAATGGACTTTAAAGAAAATCCAGAATGAAGCTTTCGAGTAGAGGACGTTATGTACTCGCAAATATGTGAAATGAACAGCTGTGCTCGAGCTTATATAAACATTGCACAATTTTGGCAATATTGTCTAAACACATACTACACCTAACACGACGGGACCTCTACACAGTGACCCCCTCCATCATACCTTAACACACCTAAAGTCTTAAAGATACGAGATATTAAGTCATGAACAGGCAATTATGCGCTTGAGTGATGATAACAACAATAGTGTCATTCCTTGTACAGTATATTGTATTTCACTCCTAGCAAATTTATTGTGTGCGGATATATGTTTTATATGACTGATGTATCTGTTTCTGGATAATATGGTGATATTCTATAATACCACATCAACTGTACTGTACACTGCATTGGTCATTACTAGGCAGCCCTGTTTATACCTAACCTTTATCACTCATATATCTGTCCAACCTATGTTTGAAGCTTCCCAGGGAGTCCGAGTTGGTGATGTTCGATAAATATATTCTACTCATCCACAACTACATTGTACTGTATACCCACACTATCTTGGTACAGGGCTTACATACACTAAGTACACTCGTTCCAAAAATACACGCTGAAATAAGTAAACTTGTAATATGATTTTCCTATGTATCTATCAATCTATTTATCTAATCTGGGTAAATGTTTTCGCCATCACCTCAAGCGTGTGGGGGATTGGGTATGTGGGGAACAAGTGAAAGGCAACGGAGCTCAAGCAGTGACAAAATGGCAGACACAAGTATTGTACCATATTACATAAGTGCACCTGTTTCACTCCCCCTTATTCTATATTTTTCTTTATATACGTCTTCCTATTCCTGCCAGTTTATATGTTACTCGAAGTTATTTTTTTGTCTGCTTCTCTACTGTACATGGTTCGTGCGTTTTAAGAATAGGCTACTAATATCTATTAATTTATCTGCTAGTCTACCTATCCATCCACCTATCTATCTACAGTATCAATTAATCTATCTACAGAAAATTATCACCAATGCACGAATCTAAGTCCCCCATGTACAACCAAACATTAGCGTAATTTACCATGGAGAGGCATCAGAGGCGACTGAACTAACTAATCCAGAACATAACCTAAGGTGGTTAGTTTTAGTTAGGTTAGGTTAGTTTAGGGTAAGGTAGGTTAGGGCAGAGTAGGTTAGTTTAACATAGGGTAGGGTACGAAATGGTGGGTTAAGTTAGAATAGGTTTGGGTAGGTGTCGTACATAAGGGTGTAGGGTGTGGTACAGGGTGTGGTAGAGGGTGCAAGGTGTGGTGCAGGGTGTAGGGTGTAGTGCAGGGTGTGGTCGACGATGTAAGATGTGGTGCAGGTATTATCAGCAAATGGTCGAGAGATAAGCACAGCCACACTCCTGCCATCTCACTTGTTCCTTGGCTAGTGGGGGGCCAAGTACTGTACAGTTACTACTACTGCTTCAGCACGAACACACGCAAAGTAGGATAAACGTGAGAACACACATAAGTACCCACATACAATATTTATATGCAAGTAAATCACTGTAGGTGCGCGTATTTATAAATGTAGAAATTCACGCCCAATAACACGCACGTCATACACACACACACACACACATATACAGTACACTCTCCTTTACTTGGGTAGTGGAAGGTGCGTGAGTACGGCAGTCAGTGTGTGTGTTTGTGTGTCATCCTGTGTAGGTTTATCGTGTTTACGCAGCGGCCGACTACGCCCCCCCCCCCTCCCTCACAACAGGGAAGGGAAGCCTCTCACTTCTGTTGTTTGTATGTAGCTACTGTATATGTAACGTTAAAAAATATGTAAGTGCAGTTTATACAATAATTTTGTAATTTATTGAAGAGATGATGGAGTTACGAGTAATAATAATAATAATAATAATACGTACACATCTCCACCGAAGAAATCTATGTAAGCAATTGAAAAGATTTAATATAACCTCGATATTCCATGACAAAAGACATAAATAAACATAAAAACAAAAGCAAAAAAACCCATCTGGTAAGTGTGTGTTTGTGTGTGTGTGTGTGTACCGACACGTGCCAAGGTTGTGTTGTGTACTAGAACAAGGCCACGTTTTATAACACTCACGAGATATTCCAATGTACCATTTTCCTTCATTACTTTAACCCCCAAATATCTTGATATAGATTGTGTCTATAAATAAATTTGTTCGTTTTAGAACGAGGAATGGTGTAGAGTTGAGTACAGTCTAATATACAGTCTCTTGGTCCGACTCTATGCTGTTCGATCACTCTCTAACAAAACCTACGAAATATAGTGAAATATAATCATACAGTCAATTGAATTATGTAGAATCAATTGATCTAAATCTAAATATTTTATTTCTCCTGTACAGTAGGTATATATTTTATTTCTACCATCGTGTAAAAAATGATAGCCAAGTCACAAAACCAAATCTATCCCCAGTTTTATAAAATATAGAAAGATAGATAGATAGATAGATGCCAAATACCGTAATCAAACTAACATTTCAGCCGTGTCTCCCAATAATATTTCGATATCAACATTAACCCGGTTTTCATGGCTGAGGATAACGTTGCCATATCTGAGTATTAACGGAATCTTACTGATGAAAGCGATAAAGAAGCAGAAGTGATTATGGGATCATATTAATTAAACATTGACTAATTCTTTTTAAGTTAATTGATAGCTATCGTGACAAGCAAGGACTCTTTATCACGCGACTGGTAATGCATTTTGTAATTCACTGGAGCTAAAAAAGTTACAAAAGTAAAAAAATATATTTATATAATTGCTGTACACGTTTCTCAGGGTATATTGACAACCCTTTGGAGGACATTTTTGGCACGTAATCTTCCACTCATTGTTACTTTATTTCCTTATTCCTCACAGTTTACTTCGTTCAGGGGACCAAAGGAGAATCTACATCAGATAATAAATGAATGTGATGAAGCTGAATGATATATATTGAATTATAGGCGAAAAAATATAAAATGTCGAGGAGTTTGGAAAGCTTCGCACGTTATAGCCACCACTGTGTCAAGGTCCAGGGATTGATTATAAGATCCCATGATTGAGGCTTCACAACCTGCTTGGCTGAACTAGACTATCCTCTCTGGCGCGATACAGAGATAGATAGATTGACGGACTGATTGATTGGTAGATAATAAATAAATTAGTCTTAAAAGTTTACACTGGTTCATCATGTTTACGTAGGCATTTTACAGTGGGGTAAAGAAACAATAAGTCGATTTAACTAAGAATAGCCCAAGATAGACGTTAAATAGATAAAAATTAACTATAGACAGAGATTAAGAGATTTATATTTATTCAGTAAAGTTAACATACAAGTTTATAGTGCATGAATACAGATAATGGTAAAATTTAAGATGATTTAACCAAAGGTAACTCAAGACGCCAAGAGAGACTAAATCATTATTTGTACCGTGAGGTCTTAATCACTACGTAACTTTTGCCTCATTAACTACCTAATTAGTCCAGATTGCTTATAATTATGGTAGTTAGGTAGTAGAAAGTGGGTCATAGAGATGTGCTAATTATAACCACTATCCTCACCACATTCCATCACCACCACTATCTTCACCCACCACCACCACCACTACTACCACTATCCCCTCCACACCACCACCACTACTACCACTATCCCCTCCACACCACCACCACTACTACCACTATCGTCTCCACACCACCACCACTACTACCACTATCCCCTCCACACCACCACCACTACTACCACTATCCCCTCCACACCACCACCACTACTACCACTATCGTCTCCACACCACCACCACTACTACCACTATCCCCTCCACACCACCACCACTACTACCACTATCGTCTCCACACCACCACCACTACTACCACTATCGTCTCCACACCACCACCACTACTACCACTATCCCCTCCACACCACCACCACTACTACCACTATCCCCTCCACACCACCACCACTACTACCACTATCGTCTCCACACCACCACCACTACTACCACTATCCCCTCCACACCACCACCACTACTACCACTATCGTCTCCACACCACCACCACTACTACCACTATCCCCTCCACACCACCACCACTACTACCACTATCGTCTCCACACCACCACCACTACTACCACTATCGTCTCCACACCACCACCACTAGTACCACTATCCCCTCCACACCACCACCACTACTACCACTATCCCCTCCACACCACCACCACTACTACCACTATCGTCTCCACACCACCACCACTACTACCACTATCCCCTCCACACCACCACCACTACTACCACTATCCCCTCCACACCACCAACATTGAGAGAGAGAGAGAGAGTTTCGTCACACCCCACACTACTCCTAGTCACGTTCTATCCTTTGACACTGTCCACACTGCCTGACTGTATCCTCTTGCCTACATCCTCATCCTTCTCTAACTTCATCCTTCTCTATCCTCATCCTTCTGTATTCTCATCCTTCTCTATCCTCATCCTTCTGTATCCTCATCATTCTTCTGCCTATCCTCATTCTTCTCTATATCTATCCTCATCCTTCTCTGTCCTCATCATCCTTCTCTATCCTCATCCTTCTCTGTCCTCATCATCCTTCTCTATCCTCATCATCCTTCTGTATCCTCATCATCCTTCTCTATCCTCATCCTTCTCTATCCTCATCATCCTTCTCTATCCTCATCATCCTTCTCTATCCTCATCATCCTTCTCTATCCTCCATCCTAATCTTTCTTTCTCAGTCAATACAGATCACATGAAGATCAGCACCCCCAACTTATTTCACCTGAAGATTAACCACCCCAGCGCTAACCCATCACTGATCTAACCTAATGCTAACCTAACCTAGCGCTAACCTAATTTAATACTAACCTAACGTTAACCCTATCCGACGCTAACCTAATCTAACCTAACCTAATCCGACGCTAACCTAAACTAATTTAACCCAACGAGATGTTAATCTAACCTAATTTAATCCAACCTGATGCTAACCTAACCAAACCACACGTAATTATTTAATTCTAAGCAATGTGAATATAACCTTAGCTGAAAAAAAATATTTATCGGGTTGACATATATACCAAAACTTGCAGAAATATTAATGCAAAGACAATATAGAGATCACTTTTATTATAGATACATTCACTTAACGCCTGACACACTTAAGCGCTATTCTGAACGACAAATCTTTAACATAACATCTCCATTTAGAGTGAAATTGTGACTCTGTGTTTGGTCAGTTTTACATCTATAGTTTTAAAGTTATTTATTTAAATTCTATTCCATCTTTACTTCCTACTACTTTTCTAAAAACATTTCACGTCAGTATCGACTGCGACATTTTAAAGAGATTGTATGTTAATATTTATTTACACAGATGTACCAGCCGGGAGAGACAGGTGTTAGTGCTGCCGCTCACAACACTTGTGACAGCTCTGCAGTCTGCATGTTGGCCAATGTCACACAAATACTACGACCGGGACCGCTAAGTTATTTCTGTTTGTAAAGATAACAGGACTGACTACCAGCTATCCCTAACCAACATAAAGATCTCAGGGTAAATTTAACTCGTGTAAGATATATTTAGATGACTCGTGTCTCCCGAGAAAGATACGATGGTTTTACGCTCTTGTTCGTAGTATTCTTTTAACATGATCATGTCGGTTGATATCATCCCCCCAAATCCCTCCTTATCCCTCCTGTCAGGTACAGTAAGCTCTGAACTTCCGAGGCAGATACAGCTAAAATGCTGCTTGAATTAATTTAAAATTAAACACATAAAACTATCATACCGAAACTCTATCTTAATTTGGTATGTTCCGTTTGAATAACATCTTAACTGATGCTAAGTGAACTTACCTTAGGTCGTCCTAGTGTAACGGATGTCATAGATTAGGAACCTCCGCTTATTTTACCCAAAGCTAAATTGGGGTTAGGATTGTTAGATCATATTTGGTGAGTTCCGGTGCACATTTAAACTCCGATTACATAAAACAAAATATTCATCACACGAACTTGTACCCGACACATAAATCCTGGTACTCCTGCCAAACCTATATTAATAACGGTTTCTCCACTATTTACTTTACCTTTTTCTAATTACTACACGAAGACCCTTCGGTGAAACGATCACATTTAGTCCTCTACCAGTCTATTTTGCTTTTAATATATACCTGAGAAACTTATTATATTACGGTTAACTTTCAATTAATAACAAGGTCACCATACTGTTGTTTATTGGTATTGCTGTGTTAATTAACAACTAAAGGTCTTTAAACATGTACTGCTCACTTAGCGTTTACCCTGTCTGTCTGTCTGTTCTTTACGAAATGTGGTGTAGTAGGGAGGTCCTACTGCCTGGGAAGATATTGGAAGCATAATGTGTTGTCTAATGGTAGACCCTGCTGCCATACGGCATCACGAAAATTGTGACCAAGTCCCAGGTTGCTGATCTGACTTTCTGCCTCAGACGAGGTCAAGTGCAATCAACGGTGGAGAGTAGGGTTGCCATATCTGAACATTCAAAAAAGAGGACGCTCCCGAAGACACCCCCCCCCCCCCGCCCGGCACACACAGGCTAAAATACAACACACATGGTATAGAAATCTTAAAAAAAAATTACCTTTGCTTAAGGCTGAACATCTTCATCCCCTTAGCTGCAGTCTTCTTCCTACACTGTGTGTGTGACTTGATGTGCCCATGCATACTTTTCTGTTGATCGGATCTTTTTCAGTATTGGCTGATTGCTCTTTAGAAAGGTATAGAAGTCACTGCAAGATGTTCTCGGAAGTTGTACTGTACAGTCAGAATGCCTTTCATTGTTTCAACACTCAATTTGTTCCTTTCCTTTGTCCATTGATTTTGCATCAATGAAAAACTCTTTCTACATTTGCATTGTGAGATAATACAGCAAAGAAGAATTGTGCATTTCTTAGCAATTCTGAGTGGCATTCAATGTTCTTTGATTTTTCAAAGTATCTGGTCCACTTTTTATGTGTTGGCAGATTACTAAATTCTTCATCACTCTTGTAATTTTCCACAAACTGCTTCAGGTTACTAACTTGGTCAAAACACTTCATCAACTTCTACCCCCTTATCAATCAAATATTTGACAGCTAAGTTGACAACACCGTACAGGCGTACAAGTGACTTACCAGCTGACGAAAACTGAACGAGATCTCTACGGTTTCCACCTTCCCTCTCTCTCTCTCTCTCTCTCTCTCTCTCTCTCTCCCGTCATTACAGTTTCATGGTTTTTTTTTCCGTGGAGAAAATGATGGATGCTGAAATCCCGGACTTTGAAGAATTTTAAAATTCCTTCCGGATGAAGATTTCGAGACCTAAATGGCGGACATGTCCGGGAAAATACGGACGTATGGCAACCCAAGTGGAGAGTCATTCAGACAAGGGGCAGCTATAAGGAGGGGCCATACTCCTAGATATAGTGAAGAATTATTATTGTACTGGGAGACAAAAAAGATACCTGTCCTCCACCTTCATTAGCAGGTGGGGACCATAACCTTACCTGTAAATCTCTTATAATTTTACACAATACTTCTCAACGTTATTTGCTGTTTAATCTTATATGAATTGAATTTAATGAAATTATATTACAGAAAGGACGTAAAAATCATTAAAAAAAATGAAACAAAAGGTTGAAAAAAAAGTCTAAATATAATAGATTGCCTTAAAATAGTCGTTTTCTTTTATCCAAATTAAGTGTACGTTTTCTACCGTTCTTTAAAATTGTTTACATACATATGAGAAAACAATACAATTTCACCGACTTTCCATTAAGCCGTGCAAACTTAATGCATAACTCAAACACTACAACACCAATTACATCGCTTTTAATTAAAAAAAAAAAGTATTACAACTCAAGGACTCGATCGAGGAGTATAATCAAAATGGCTTCAGTGAGTCGTAACCCTCATTAAGTTGCCTGACAGTTTCCGCATTACTTTGCTATGACACTAACCACACCTCGCCCCAGACTCGGCCGCAGCCTCCTCGTCTTTGTTGCGGCCGCAGGTGTAGGTGAAGCATTATCGCCCGGCACTTTCTGCCTGAGGTCTGAGGAGTTTCCCCGGGTAGCATGTCACCCCCGATAGCGGAACGCCCACCGAAAGCCTTACGAACGATAATAAAATAGATATATAAATCAAAAGTTTTCTACTACACTTTTAGTTGGAGGTACTTTACATACTGCTCAGTATTTGCTGACGGTGTGTAACAGAGAAGTGACTGATCGCCCAAGAGGCCGAACAGTAGTGAAGAGCCACTTCCGAAGAGTCAAGTCTCGACTATTTAGTTAAGACGTTTAGGTAGATGAATTCTTATTAGATGAAAATAAATCAATTCTCAATTGTGTTTTTGATTTATTTTTAGATACTGATAGTTGTGATATGTCAACAATGTTATATAGCTTTATTATGTTAATTTTCAGTTTTCAGTCTCATACTTTTACTGTTATCCTCTTCACCACTGATCAGCTCGTTAGCCGCTTGGACGATCGATCACGTCTCTGCCACGCACTGTTGTCAAGTACTGGGCAGTCACTGGCTCCTGAACCTGCTCCAGTGTCTTGAGACAGCTCACACTCGGGGCCGTCACAACACTCTCTGGCAGGTTGTTCCAACAGTTCACAACTCTCACTCAGAAAAAGTTTACCCTCACAGTTTTCTGGACTTGAGCTGTGACCCCTTGTGGGACGAGCGTCTGCCAGCTCCATGAGTCATAAAGGTAAGCATGAACTGTAAACACTTCACCTTACACAGGCTGTAGGGGAGTGAGCAATAAAGAATAATAATATAAAAAAGGACACTTGCACTTCAAATATTCCCGCTTCCCCACAATTTATCATTCCAACATCTTTGTTTTCTCTTGAAATGAAGTTAATTACGTAGGTTTTTTTTTTAAATTTTCTATACAAAGCGAAAAAATGATTGAACATTAAAAATTCAATTGTTTTTATATCAATCAGATGTTTGGGTCAAGTCAGGTGATGGCTCAGAGGATGAAACGCAACCAAGAAAAACAGTTATAATATTTATTCCAAAATCACCACAATTTGACAATTTAAGAAGTATTTATGAATTAAAAGAACTTCTTTACAGTTTAATTATTTATTGTTTGCTAGTAATAATAATAAAAATATATGGTTTAGATAGACCTTAATTAATTTAGAAGTAGTTTGTACTCTCCAGACCTCAGATCACAACATCACTCTTGGGGTGGTCACGGGTTGACAGGTGCAACAAGTCTTCTAGTTTACAGTAACTTCCTCAAGATGAATATGAAAATTTGTGGCCCCAAGTGTTCCCTGTGTTGTACTCTGCTCAGTGCATGGGGGATAGTGCAACTGGTAAGTGGAAACACGATATAGGGAGTGTATAGCTGTGGTTGAGTCAAATTTATATATTTACAATTGGTTTAGCTAGCAGGTATACAGGTCAGTATGCATATTTACAACGCATAAACTGTTTAAAAAATTATCATGACTGGATATTAGTGAAATTGTGAAGTATAAGTGTGTGACAGCATCTACACCAAACTTTATCCCCCTTGGTCTATATCCAGTGTTAGTACAGGACACCAACACCTCAATGTTAATACCTGTACATGTATCTATTTCAATCTTTGTTCCATCACTTTCATATTAAATACACACATAACTCAACTACAACCTCAGTTCTCTTGTTAAATGTCGAAATATGTGTTTATATAGATGAATATTATTTGGTACTGTATGTAAATGTTATCAATAAATAATAGTAGACAACATATAGTAAGGCAGTGTACAGTATAATAGGGAACTGTGATAAAGGCTGGTAAGAGGAGACAAAAATGAGGTTAAACATTACGGTATTCTTATGTGTTGTGGAACTAAAAAATTTTTGTGTTTTCAGGGAATCATGGGGATCCTATTCTGGGTCAGATCACCGGCCTTTATTGAAGACTTGAAGATAGATGACTCGATTATGCATCCTGCGGAAATCGACATCCATGGGAACGCTAAAAGGTATCTGGAGGCGATGGATGACTCATTTCATACGGTAAGTGTTAGTTTGTGTTTGTAAAGTATGTGTGTGTTGAGTTGGCTACTCCTCAAATGATTTTTTTCTGAACTTAACTTTAGAAACAAAAATATATTACCATTGGATAAGAATTGTAGTCATATCGTTCAGAGCTCAATATGTACGGTATATGCTAACACTTGTTACTCTTTTCTGTGGTCTAAACATTGGATATTGTAATGGTGAGTTTTTCAGGTTTTTATTTGAAACTTTATGCATGTATTTTAATTGGTATTTTGGTTTTTAATATGAAGAGCTTTTAATGTTGTTAGTACAAAGATTTAAGTACTGTATTGTACCTCTTGTGTATTGTTTGGTACCCCCAAATGTATAAAATATGGTACAGGTACCGTACTCCTTATGTATATTAGGATGCACCTTCAGTATAATATGGTAGGCCTTATTTATAACATGGTACCACTTTGGCAGTCAAGTGGATACAACACATTAACTAATAGGTCAATTAACACACTTCATTTTTCTTGTGTTTACAGATCGCCTTGAACTGTTGGATAGCGGCTCTTCTGTACATAGTGACGCTGTTCCTGTCGGGGTGGCAGTTGTGGGTAAATAATAGAATTAGTGCCTAAGAATTGGCAATTGCTCAAGATCAGCCACTACTACAATGGATAAATTAGTCTTACTTGTCCATATTTGAAGAGTAAAGTATATTAAATTTTTATTGTGATTGAGAGTATCCTTGAGCTCTGTTTTGGAGAATCATCGAGGTTTTGACAGTTATTTAGAAAAGATTAGTTGGATGTTTATTTTTTCAAAGTATTATTGAGATTTTATTTAGGAAATTTATGAGCTTTCTCTCTGAGGACTTAAGACCAGAGTAGTCACTTGTATGTCTGTATATTAGAATTTATTATTACTCTTGTTATGATGAGGGTCATTTATGTAAATACATTTGATAGTTGTGAGGGAAATGAATATTGTTTAATGAGACCTTGAGCCTAAACTTTTGATTGAAGTGTTATATTATTCACGTTCGGTATTTAAAACAGCTTACTATGTAAAACTCCACATTGTGATGAAGATTAACCTTTATTCTCTATTTATATTTAATTCAGATTTTTTGTTCACATTAATTACATATTTCAATTATGTCAAATGTGATAAAAAAACAAAAACAATTGGGGTGAGCCATTGGAAGGAAAAACCTAAACCTTGTTGCCTGTATTTGTTTGTCATGCGGGCAGAACCAAGTTACGGATTTAAGTATTTTATTAGGGAAGCTACACTTGGTGACCATTCAGACTGTCATGTAAGAGCTCAAGTTATCTACTAAAAAAGAAACTTTCATTTTTCATTTATTCTAAGTTTTGTTTTGGTGAGGAGAAGTTTGTGTCAGATGTCCTGAGTGTCACCACCAGTTTTGTTGGGAAGAAAGATGAAGTGCCTTATGAGAAGAGAAACCTTTTAATTAACAAGCATTCCAAGATCACTGCATGTAGGGATACATTATTGTGAGGCACAAATTGATAGAAAACCCTTAGCTGTAGAGAAACTTATTTATTTATAATAAGATAAGTGTCCCACCATTGCAACTGGAAGGGGCTTACAGGAATGAAAAAATTAGGATGAATTAAACAAGTCGTCGTCTCGGTAAAATTGTCCCGAGCGACTTATATGTAAGGGTCTAGTTACTAATGGTAAATTATAGTTAAGATTATTAATATAGTTTTATGTATCCTATACTCTATGGTGAGAATTAGACCAATTTAGCCATTGCAGCATTATGTTCAGGGTAAGTATACACAATGTCAACACTCCTATATGATCTAAAAAAAACTGCTACTTTACTATCAAATATATGAGTCTTTACATAATACTAACCTCTTCCCTTTCATTCTTTACCCAGATATGTTTTTGTAGAGCCTATTGCACATATGTCCCATACTGGTGACATTATTATGAACTGTCTTGTTTCAGCACAATATTGAATAAGATTTTATTTCTTTACATCTTAAATGTTTTAAATAAGACAAACCTTAAAGTCACTTAATATACTTTCCCTTAATGCAAGAATGGTTGTAGAGTGAATAGTCCAACATTTGAATCCTGTACAAGCTATCACAGGGATCACCACAGTACAGACACTCCCCGGGTCACAGATAGGGTCCATAAACCAGGGTGTCTCTGATAAGCTTTATGACTCATAAAGTTTGTGAATTTTTGTCTTGAGTACAGTACATATTGGTGACATACATTACTTGGTTGTTACTCAGGTGACATGCTATTTATTCTGGTTGTGTAATTTGTTGTACCATCTTACTTATCTAAACAAATGTGCCTTTGTATGGTGATCCCTGCACTGATGTGTTGTACTGTACATATATGTAGGATTAATCAGTCTTGTACAGATGTATATTAATGTACATTCCAGAGGAGAATTGGTGTTCTGGTTTTACTGAATAAATTATATACTTATGTGTGTTATTAATTTGTTGACCTACAAACAAACGTATAAAAACACATCAAAGGTTACATGGAGTACAGACCGTGAGTGGTCCGGTACGCTCAGGTACCGTATTCATTGGCCCAACTGATATACCTTTATTTTTAATATCTGGAAATCAGAGTGATATATTAATGCAAGAATGCATAAATTAATAAAAAAAAAAATATTTTTATTATATCTTCCTTAGAAAATTAAAATACTGTAATTTGTATTAAGTTTCTCAAAGAATTTACAACCTACAGTAATGTTCAAGATAAACAATGTGATATATATATATACAGGGTGTCCCATACATAGGAAAAATAAATTTTATATGAAAATCTTTTATTTATATAATATGCTCTACATGACTACCATTCTGTTGAAAACACTCTTCAATGCGTGTCCTCCACTGCCGAAGAACACGTTCAAGCACAGCAGGAGTTATGCTTGTAATGGCGTTGGTGATACGTTGTATGGAAACTTATGGGACACCCTGTATATATATACGCAGTACTATAATCTTCATAGACTTTGCACTGTATGAGATAAACATGTTCAGATGAAAGAGGGTACAGATACCTTGTACTGTAGTAGCCTCACTGGGATAAAGAGGATTCAAAGTTAATGAAGCCCATGAGGTCTGTTAAATACAAACAAATCCCCCCCCCACAAAAAAAATAAAAACAAATAAATAAAAAATCAGGGTTATCAGTTTTTTAACAGCCATTTTCCTTGCTTGTTTGAGTTAGCCATGATTACCTGATGGCATGGTACCCTGGTTCCCATCAGGCAAATTCAAAACAAGTTTTATATCTGGATGCCCTTTCACCAACCCACTTTTAAATGTGGAACTGGGCATTATATACAGTATAGGACTTAAAACTATATCACACAGGCCTCATATGTCTGAGCATATTGTTCTGACAAGTTTTGTTATGCTATGCTTTCCTTGGGCAAGACAGGATACTACATGATTGGAAGCAGAGGTCCAGTCCTGGAGTCAACAGTGTGAAGTAGCCAGACAACCATAAGGTCCTGGGGACTCACTTTCAATACAAGTCTCCCAAGGATAACTTATTTATTCTGAGGTTCATAGAAAATGCTTAGCAGTCTTCAAAAAGCCATTAATGAATGGTAGATAAAGGACAATGTCCAATAGCACAAACTAACTTGGCCCTTGGGGTCAGCTGTGCTAATAAATTGTGGTAAAAAGTTTTTCCAATTGACAGACAAGATACAGATACACACTGTTCTAAAAATTTATAACTATCAAAGGTAAAAATAAGATGATGTAACAAACTCCATTTGGTAATAAAACTTAGCTATGTATATTACATATTTTCCTAAAATCAATCAATCAAGCAATGTCTTTTGTATAAAATACAAAAATATATTTCATTAACCTTTATTTCTTCTTGATCACTGAATGATAAGAGAAATTTTCATTTAATATTCTTAAGGCAGCAATATGTTTTGGACACAAGAATTCACTCACACACTCCTACTTCAAGTCACAACACATCATCACTAACTATGCAGATCACTTACGTTACTTGGTCCAAGAAAACATGTTTGAGGATTTATTTAAATTTTAATGTGACGTTTCCTGAAGTATTCCGGTGCAGTTTCAAACAGCCACTGAGCATCTACTGCAGAGTTGATGTGCATGTACGTTTTACCTGTGTGGACGAGTTCAGTGAAAAGGACATAGGCGGGCTTCCCACCAAACAAGACAGATGCTGGGTGAAGTGCTGCCTCTTGCCTTGAGTCTAAAGTTAGATATTTACCGCCCAATTGTAATTCTGCAACATTAGTGAAGAGGCCGGCAATTATGCACCTGTTGACAAAAAATAAGACTGACATGAAATACCATTTTATGGCCAAGGGAACTGGTGAGTGACATCGTGACATAATCATTAAGTTCAGGATGATTTAGCAATCACTTATACTCTTTTCCATCACAGACACTCACTCTGCAAAGGCCAAAATTGATAAACACAAGTTATGATCAGTCACCCAGACTCATCCTATATGCTTAAAGGCAAAAATTAAGTTTAATTTCATCATAATGCAAGGAAAACTATTCTACTTTTACAGTTGAAAGTTTTAAAGAATTCATTTAAGTACAGTTGGAGAGAGATGGGCATTGGCAACTTGGCTCCCTTATAATCAGCCCTATAAGAAAGCTTATTATCACCACTTACACCAGTGTATAATAGTTCACATCCATGTATATATATCAAACAACCACGGGGACATAACACTTCCCTGTCAAACGTCCACATTTATTTCAAATGTTTCACTTTCATCATCATTTACTCTTACCGTTGTCCAGCTGTTCTCACAGAATGCTTTTACTACATTTAATAGCCTTCCTCCCACCCCTTACAGTACTAATGCCTCCCACAATGCTTTTCTGTTCACCCTATCATATGCCTTTTGCAAATCTACTATAAATCATTAAAACCATCTGTAAGTAATAAAAACCAAGAAAAATGGGAAAGATTAAAAAAATAATAAATAAATTGGTTTGGTTTCAACTGGCCAACCCTGGCTTAACATCTCACTCTGCAGGTTGACACTATACTGTATTAACAAGTACAGCAAATAACATTTTAATATAAGTTTAGTTTGGCAGCTTCAAATTTGAAGAAATATTTTGATACAATGGTGAATTACCTTCGAACAGAATCCAAGTTCTGTTGGCATGAGACAATTGATATGCCGCATCTCTGGCACACCTGAACTAACTGCTTCCGCACCTCAACGGTGTAACTCAAGTTGCGGTAGTTGAGGAAGTTTTCATGACACCACATCTGCAGGAACAAGGTTTCTATGTATCAGGTGGTGGCTTAAAATGTGTTAGTAACATGGTTAAATTATTCTAAAACTGTGGTTCCTCAACACAGTGCTGTACAGTATATGCCATTATCACACGCTACTGAATTCAACAAAAGATTGAGTCAGCATCATCTCGTGCTTCCAAGATGTTATATAAACCAGACAGAACAACTTTTATAAACACATGAAGATTAGCCCTCCAGCTTATTCATCTGAAGATTAAAATGCCTTATGTTAATCTAACCAAGCCTAATGTAACATAGCCTTATCTCCTCATTTAGCATTAGCGTGTTTAATCATGAGGTCAAATACGATAATATAGGAAGGTTAAATTTCTGGTGTCCCATCTCTTCACCTTATTCTCTTTGGAAGCTTTGAAGGCTCGGTAGATCTTAAGCATGGTGATGTGGTCTCCTTCTACAGAGGAAAACTTGCGTCTAGCATTTACGGCAGCTTCCTTCTTCCCACTGGGGTTTGTGTATATAGATTCACTGGATAAAATAGCCACAATTGTCAGGACCTATAAAAGATGGTAAAATCATTCAAGGTTAAAGGATAAATCACATCATACTAGTAATAAACATACATAGAGACATTGTAGTGTACTGTAGCCCCAAGAGTTTTGCTAATACTGTACTGTATAACTGTTATTTATGAGACAATATACAAACACTTCACTGAAAATATCTGAAACACTAATAGATCATACACAATGGATATACTGTACTAGCAATATTGTGGGGCTAATGCGGACTAACTTGTCTTCTATACATTACGTTCATCTCTACATACTAGCTCATTATTTCCATAATCCCAACTGCATTAATTCACAATCTGTCTCCTCAAAAGTGATGGAAGTTAGTTACCTCATCTGTACAGCCATAATCTGGTCCACTGAGAAGGATTTTAGCATAACGTGGGTCAAGGGGGAACTGTGCCATCTTCTTCCCTGTTTCTGTTAATTCAAGCATGTCAGACTTTACCACCTTAGCAGCGTCAAGTAACGTGAGTTGTTCCACTGCTTGCTGGACATACTCTGTACTTGGCTTATCTATAAAGTCAAAAGTCAATATATTCTTTATACCCATTGCTAGAAGCTGTAAGATCACACTGGACATATTTGACCGCAAAATTTCTGGCACCGGGTTAACAGCCATGGCATTAAATTCCTCTAAAGTGTACGCTCTATAACAAAAGCCTGACGTCTCTCTGCCAGCACGACCTGTTCTCTGCCACGCTTGAGCTTGAGATATCTTTTTCACCTTCAAGACATCAAACCCACTTCCAGGGAGATAATTACGTACTTTTGCTCGTCCCGAGTCAACAACGTAGCGCACTCCAGGGATTGTTATGGAAGTTTCTGCAATATTAGTGCTGATAATCACCTTTCTCTCCCCAGCAGCTGTTGCTCTAAAGACATCTAGTTGCTGATGTGCCGGTAAGGCTGCATACAGTGCATGAACTCTTATTTTGGGGAACTCCGCTAAGCTGTTGTCTTTAGCAATCAGGCGGATGTTATGTACCACAGCATCAATTTCTTCCTGGCCGGTTAAAAACACTAATATGTCATGCTGTGGAGGAGCTTCTTTATGTATCTGAATCACTGTACTCATGGCAGCCAGTACATAATCCTCCTGTTTTTCTCTGGCATAGAACATCTCTATCGGATGCTGCCGACCTTCTATGTACAACACAGGACATTTATTAAAATAGTTACTAAAATGATCAACGTCCATTGTGGCTGACATGATAATTACTCTCAAAGGATATTTCGCAAAAGCTTTCCGACTCTTCTGAGCATCTTTAATAATGCCAAACAAAACATCTGTGCTGACGGTCCGCTCGTGGGCCTCGTCCACTATAACCCAACTGTATTTACTGAGCAGAGGGTCGGAGATAGCTTCCCTCAGCAACATGCCATCTGTCATGTATTTAAGTTTTGTGCTCGGGGATACAGACTCCTCAAAACGAACTGAATATCCCACCAGTTCACCCAAGTTAGTGTCCATCTCCTCAGCCACCCTTTTGGCTATGGTAATGGCTGCCACTCTCCGAGGCTGAGTGACACAGATGGCTCCCTTGCGATCCAACCGCTCCTCGTGTAAATACTGAGGGATCTGCGTCGTCTTCCCGCTCCCCGTTTCACCGATAACAATAACAACATCATTTTTCTTCAACTCTTTCAGTAACCTTGGCCGGGCAGGAAATATCGGCAGAGCGTGTCTTTGCTTAAGGATCTTCAACTGGTCGGAACTTTTAGTGTTTCTGTTGGCTCCATTACCCTGGACTTTTGGCTTGAAAGTTGCAGGACCTTTGGGAAACAAGAAATTACCAGCATGTTGTTTATTGTTGAAATGTCCATTGACACCTCTTATTGGACTCTGTTGTACTGGCAGGTGGGAGTTAAATACAAAGTTCACATCGGTTTTGGGCTTCTTGAGTGGTGGCTCCTGGAAGCCTGCCATTTTTCTGAAATAAAACAAAAACTGGATGATAAAACTCCACACTTCATGCTCATATTATTGAACAGTTGTGACAAAAGTCTTGTACTACTGCTAGCCACCGGCAGAGTTAGCACACCTATGTGGAGCTGGATAAAGGAGGTTTGGTAAGGTTAGGTATGTTTCTTTGGTTGGTTAGGTTAGGATTTATCAGTTTCTAGTAAATGTCGCCTCTTTTAAAATGCTTACTATAATAATAAAAGCATCTGTGTAAAAAATGAGCAGTAAATTTGCATTTTCACCACTATGGCTCTCGAGTTGAGTAATGTGATTTTCCAATGGTTTAGACAATTTTAAGACACCTTTCTTCTATGACGCTTCCCTTGCAAATGAGGGAAGCATCATAGAAGAAAAGTGTCTTAAAATTGTCTAAACCATTGGAAAAACACATTACTCAACTCGAGAGCCATATTGGTGAAAATGCATATTTGGTAAATTTTTCTTGTAGCACCGTTCACTTGTAGAAAGTTAAAAATATATTTTTCTGGTGTATTTGTGTGTGCTGAGACCGAACATGACCTTCCTTTTTGGCGGAAATTAGCCGGGTTTTTTTTAGCGATTTTTTTTCGTTTGACATTTTCCGAGAAAAAAAGTGCCTAAGCGACTAACAAATACACAATAAAACACTAGAAAAACAATAACTAAACCTAACCTAACCTAACCTTACCTAACCTAACCTGACCTAACTTAACTCTCACCATATGATGGAATCACCTATTTCTTACCTTATTGGCCTGGTTCTTGTTAGTCGTTGCATTCTGGGATTCTCACCCAACGCCACATATGTTGGTATTTGCGATATTTACATTCAGTCTTGCTCTTAGTACACTTTACTGAGGTTGGCAGAACACCATGTGATCGAAAAATGCTATAGTTTCTACGTTTTTTTTCCCCAAAAACTCGCAATCAGCTCCATATACTTTAAGTGACACCCATCGCAGACTTCCATGGTCGGAACTGAAGTTGAATTTCAAAATATGAGACCCAAAATAAAACTCGATTTTGATTGAGCCAAATATACTCTGAATTAGCAAAAACGCTTTTGATTGGCCGCGTGATGTGTATGGGTACGCATGCGCGTCATGATTTATGAAGGAGACGCGAGAGACACGCAGTGTTGGGTGAGAGGCAGACGATAATGGCGGGAAATAATGGAAGAAAATATAAATTTATTTGGAAAAGCTTTCTCCGTTATTATACATTTCCGCCGGTAATGTAATAGATAAAAATTATCTTATAATTAGACGTCTTATTCGAATATAATAATAGATTAGTGGTAGGAATGAACGGTGCTACAAGACAATAATACAGCATATTTACCAAATGAACACAATGGAATAGTAAAATTATTGTTTCGGTCATGTACCAATTTTCCGAAGGTCAGAATCGTTCAAACACACATAAGAAAACCATCGGAAAAAATATAATTTCAACCTAACCTAAACTTAAATTCTCTGCATGACCCAAATGATAATAATACCTATCAAACTACTCCTATTAGTAGTGCTGTTCTCGCTGGGCAGCAACCTATGATTATTCTGGTTGTGAGAAACAATGGTGAAGTGTAATGGCATGAGGGCAGACTAAGGGTTCTCCTGTGGCCCCAAGTACGTGGCACTTCAGGGTCATTATAAGGGGTGATCGCCAATGGCTTTAATACAGAGGCTAAAGTTAGTTATTCTCTATCATATCCTGAAACTACGGCCACTACTGAGTTAAGTTTGTATGTCTACTCACCTCAATTTGCCTCAGCACCTAAGTTGGGTTTTCTCAAGAGGATAATACATCACAGCCGTCAGTAACCCGTCGCAGCCTTGAGGCCCGTCAACGTGGATCTGTCTGCCAGTGTTTATGTCCTGTACTGAGGGACTCTTTATATAAAGCAACTTACATTGTTTTTTATAAGTATCGTAACTTTGATATTGCCTATCGCAGTATTATGTCGTAAGAAATTATAATAGATATTTTATTTTAGATTGGTCCCCCGAGGAGGCTAGTTTATTGGGCACCCCCTTACATCCTGTGCAAGGTGAAGTGTTTACAGCGCCCATCTGGGAAGCATGCTAAGTTCATGCTTGCCTTTATGACTCATGCATTAAGGACGTAGAAGCCTGAAGGGGAAATTATAATATATAATCTGAAATTAAGAATGAGTATTTATGCAGAATTATAGATGTTGTTGTGAAGGACAGTTTTGTCGGCTACCCTTTTTTACTTTTACTTTTATCCTCTTCGCCCAAGCTGTGGAATCAAGAACAGTACTTAGCTTCAAAATATGCTGGCCTCCTTCCCTCAGCATGACCATTTATATATTTATATATTTCACAAGGGAAAGCGAATCACCACACCATTGTTTACATATAAAGCGACGATCGCCGAGCTCAAGCAACATGAACAATACTTAAGGAATACCACGAACAGAACCAAGTAAAAGTTTCTTTATGAGATATGAATAATATAACCAAACCTAAATCAAACGAAACTTTAAAAGATCTGTAGAAAATTTAAATTTATGTTGTCTATTTTCTAAAAATAAATTTATAAGCAATGACTAATAACATATATCAGTAATTTAATTTGTGGTTGTCTGCCAACATAGACTATCTTGCGTCATGGCTGTGAGGGGATGTCCAGCCCTGCGTCTTGTTTTACGGCAAAATCTCCGGGGATATGGGGGTGACACCCAGAGGATCAGGCAGTTTTCTGGTGTTGGGAGGTCCCTGGTGTACGAGGAGTATGGCGATCCCCAGAAAGTTGTTGTACAGAGAGAAACTAACATACCTGGACTAAAGGAGGATCAGGTGAGGCGTGTGAGGAAACTTTGAGCCTCTGACATATAATAGTAGACGAGTGATGATTTTCATTGGTAATGATGGCGGAGGCGGTTATCACCTGAAGGAGTTTATAGAATCAGTTCATTTTCTCCGGAGGTGTTGTATGGATTTTACCTTATTTACCTAATGTTCACCCACGAGAGGTGGCCATGCCAGTGGACTGTGCTGGATCATTCCATTGTTCTTGATGATTTTGACAGGGGCTATTTAGAAGCCCTGTACTGTTCTTAATTCCACAGCTTAGACTAGTAGACCAATCCTAAGGTCTACATCCGTGTAAAAAAGTATTTCCTTATAACTTGGCGAGTTTATTTCCCCTCGTGTTGGAAGAGATCAAAAAACTTGTGGTGATCCCATTAAAATTGTCTCAGTGAATTAACTAAACTTATCTTTCAGGTATTGGTTCGAATGCTTGCAGCACCAGTCAATCCAGCTGACATAAACACAATCCAGGGCGTTTATGCTATAAAGCCTCAACTCCCGAGTGTGCCAGGCAATGAAGGTGTCGGGGAGATCTTAGAAGTTGGTAAAAATGTTGAGAGTGAACTGCAGCCTGGAGACCGGGTCATTCCCAGGATCAATGCTCTGGGTACCTGGCAGACCCATGCTTTGGCTGCCTCCAGTGATGTGATTAAGGTAAAGTTGTACAGATGTATGTGGAGGATTCAATTACTCCTTACTTTTTGATGACATACATAGTGTATACAGTAAACTCCATATCTTTGTTATCTTTTGAACCTTGTAACAGTGAGTTGGGTAAATGACATTTAAAAATTCAAGTTACAAAGTTGATGTATCATTCCAGATTCCTTCAGGTGTTGATTTGGTGACAGCAGCTACCATCGCTGTCAACCCTAGCACAGCGTATAGAATGTTGAAAGACTTTGTTCCTGTCAAGAGAGGTGATACTGTTATCCAGAATGGTGCTAACTCTGCTGTTGGTCAGGCAGTGATACAGGTAAAGTATTAATACCATATAATACGTCTACAAATGTATTTCTTGTCATACAACTACAATAGAATCTTCTCAAAACACATACTTCAGAATTGTATGAAAATGATCAAACAATAAGGATGGTCATTCTTCTGGGCTTTACCACATCCTTAAGAAAGAAAAGAACTCCATGTCATTTATGTTTCAACTCTAATAATGGAAAAAATACAAATTGTGGGTATACTGTATATTGTTTTGTTGCACCGGTAGATAGCAGCAGCTCTCGGCATGAAGACAGTTAATGTGGTTCGTGACCGGACATCTATTAGAGAACTGAAAGAACATCTCACTGGACTGGGAGCAACTGTGGTAGTAACTGAGGCTGAACTGAGGTAGGAACCTTGAGTGTGTCCCCCAGAAAAGCATTTGAAAATGTTTTAATAAGGTCACCTATTTTAAAATACAGTAGACTCATCCATAATTTCAAGATTAACAGAATACTTCAATCCATGACTGTAAATTCTGTCCCATATTCAATGGTCTTTATTTCACTGTACTGTAATTTGTATATAGAGAGGCTAAGGTTATTATAGAACCATCAATTATAAGAACTTTTACCCTGTACTGTACCATGATGAGTGATGCAGTGGGGTTATATACAAGATTACATTTGTATTAACAGGTACCTTTACCTTGGTGTAATAATAGTTTACATCACTTAACTGTATTTGGTGCTGAGGCTGTTTTATATATGTAAAACAAACTTATTATGGAGTAAGAAAGGGTTCACCATCACTGGATATTCAAACCTGTTATGTTGTCACATTATATTTATACAAAGTGATGATAAATTGAAGTAATATTTATATCAGAAAAACAGTGAATTGATTAAAGAACTTATTTTGGTCTTTAGAAAAAGTGAAGAAGTAAAGGCATTACCACCACCACGTCTTGCACTAAATTGCGTGAGTGGCCGCAGTGGCACAGAAATTCTGAGGCAGCTCACACCACAGGGGGTCATGGTAACTTATGGAGGCATGTCAAGACAGGTATGTAATTAAGTAAATTTGTTATAGGTTCACTTAGTTTTAGTGATCAGTGTGACTGGTTGGTGGTCAAGTCACTACACACAGCAGATCACCAACCTTGTTACCCATAGCACCTCATATAGTACTGTATCATGGCTGTTAGAGGGAGTCTTTTTTTTTGCTTTTCATTCTGGCTACCCCCATCATAGTAGGAAAAAGCTTGTGTGAAAAATAAAGAATGTACAGTCACCCACAAAAGTCCTGTCAGCTCTTCTGCCGCTTGACGAACCCTGTGAACTCGAAGCAGCAGACACTGAAGCACTGTTCTGTCCATAAATACTTTGGATTCACGAATCTGAATCTCTGGGTTTGTGGAGCGGCAGAAGAGATGACAGGACTTTTGTGGGTGACTGTACAGCACACTGATGCTATACATATGAAGGTAGGATTCACATTAAGACAAGTACCTCGTAAGATCCACACGAATACAAAAACCGCCATGACACATGCTGCATTATCCGGATCTTTTAAAAAAGCAAAGTCCAGTGCTTCAAGGTTTTACTGTACTTAATATTATAAGACATTTATAAACTCTATCATTCTTACTCCTCTCCCACTTAGAAAACAATATGTGTGAATGATGTAAGGAAAGTAGAAAGTGACAAGTAAGGTATAATTAAGTAAAAATATTATCATTCTTTCTCTAATATAATTCTTTTATTTATTATATTTCAGCCAGTAACTGCACCAGTGGGGGCACTCATCTTTAATGATGTTACCTTAAGGGGTTTCTGGATGACTCGCTGGAACAAAGAACATTTCAGTCACCCAGAGAGACTCCACATGTTGGACGAGCTCTTCCAGCTAGCACAAGGTGGTCAACTGCGCCCACCTGACCACACACTCATTCCATTTTCTAACTTCCAGGAAGCTCTAAAAAATGCCATGCCTAGTGAAGGAATGTTAGGTAAAAAGCAAATTCTTATATTTTAAATAACTGTGCTTATACATTCAAATTTTTTAAAAGTATTTACTCTAAAATAATTGTGTACAGTACTTACTATATTAGACAGTGGGGATATCACCAAAATCCTGTTGTGCAGTAAAATAATATATATCTTACAATATTCATGTGTCACCAAAAAGAAACTGAATAGTAAAAGATAACAGCATATGAACCAAAGTAATGTGTACAGTACTGATGCCTTCAACGGACACAGATTACTGATGATGTTAAAAGTTCTTAAATATTCTTACAAACATTCTATTGATACACTATATTGTTATTCACTCATTTTCTTGATATTGAAACTTTTTGTGCTACTGAATCCTGTGTCATCCATGTTAAGCTTTCATTTCCTGTATCTCATGTAGAAATTGTGATTAAACTGTTTATGCAATACAATATTTATATTTAACTGAGAATCCACAGCCTGTATACAGTACTAATATTTCATATATCCACATATACAGTAGTGAGTGTCAGTCCTTACAGTAAAGTCCATTGTTACTGGAAGAATTTTGCTTAAATACAGTATACTGTACTTGCGTTGCCAAATATCTACATATTCTTACCAATTATCAGTTTATATTACCATCTCCGAATAGGTTTTGATTGTGAACTGGCTGGAAAAATTCTTCTTATGTCTTGGTCAGTTCATGTTGTAAAAAAAAACAAAATAAAAATTATTTATTGGTATATTATACTAAAATTACTTTCAGTACAGTACAGTATAAAAAAATCTTGCCCAGCAGTCAGACATTAGACTATCAGTCCCCGGTGCAGACATCAGGAATGTCATAAAGAAGTGGTATACATTCTATATAAGAGAACGACATAAACAAATAAGAAACTAAAAAAAAAAAGTACAATTAATGAAGGTGATTTTTTTACCATTGTCAAAATTTCTAGGCCAAACATTCCACAGTATGATAGGTAACAATAAAAAAAAACTCATTATCAAACTTGGCTTAAATCCTTGCGATACAAACCTGCAATTAAATAGATAACATGACGATTATCACCCCTAACTTATTTCACCTTAGGATTAACCAACCTAATGCTACCTGTAGGGGGATGAGGTTAGGTTAGCATAAAGGCGGTTAATCTTTAGGTAAAATAAGTAGAGGATGCCAATCTTCACGTCATCCGAGCAAATTTTTTATTGATCTGCACGAGCCTTTTCAAGATATTGCATGGGAACAACATTCTGTACAGATGGATGGACAAGGATGATGCTACATTATTGTCCTGTGTTCTCTACTGAGGTTATGAGAAAATATCATATTATTTTTATCTCAGACGGATGATTTAGCGAATGATGGCCGAGTCACAATGGAACGGAGAGTTGACATAATGGCCGAAGGGTGAATGCCTTGTCGAGCAGCCGTTTTCTCATGTTCTCCCAAATCTTCACACCTCTGTGATGCTTCTTCAGATGATTTAAGTACCTGGTGAACACAAATTAATTTTTTTTTACATATTTGTTAATGTACCAATGATAACCAACACAAAAATCCAATATACATTAAGTCCCACCATCACCATAATCTAACATACAAAACCATTCAATCTCTTGTTACTCTTTCAAACACGATTTGTTCTCAGGAATGATGGAGCAGTTCCCTGTCGATTTCTATATGTTCCTGGACTGTACTGGATATATATAAAGTTCCCTGATCTACAAAGCTAGTCTGTTTATTTGTCTTTCCATGGATTCCTACATTCATCAGCTTACACAGGGATACAGTCACTCTCTTAGATGTAGTACAATGTATCTAAGTCTTCATCTGCTTCAGGTATTTGCAGATTTAAAGTGGCATATACAGTGAATGAGGTTCTGTTCTTCATGTAACAATACAAAGAATCTAAGGGTACAGTAAGCAAGCCCAGGATAAAGCAGTTTGGTGCAAGACAAGTGTAGAAAAATACAGGAAAGGAATACCTATGCCCACATAGTATTGGCACATATATATCCATCTTACTCTCAGTTTGTATATTTAGCCTTCTTATTTTTACATTATGATGAAGTCACAAAAGTGCTTAAGGTAATATAAATTGACCAAAATTTTCCATATTCACAATTATTACCAAAGAACATTTTTACTTATTATTTTGATCTAAACTTTTGTATTAATCTCATTAACCTCTACTCTTTTATTATCTATTATTTACTCACATAATTCATTATCAAGTTACCACATAGCTACCTGAGTCAGTGTTGCCAGTTTGATGTTTGCCTCATGAATAAGTGGACCTGTATTAGGCAGCTCCAACTGGGTGGTAGAGTTCGTCCAGGGAGCAATGTATGAGGAATAGACACCTTGAAGCAGTTCCTGTTGTTTAGTGAGCCTTGACACAGCCTCACACACACTACCCTGTATCTCACGTTGCTCTTCTGTTGACAACCTGAGTTTCCAGCGCTGTAATGATGGGTAGCAGTAAGATGTATGAAACGAATGACATTTTCTTAAGAATACTTGATCATGCGAGACATTACGCATGACGAGGGCGACCCAGCCATTGTGCTAACCTAACCTAACCTAACTTAACCTGACCAGCACAATGGGATATGACTGAGCAAGATACGGTAGGTTAGGTTAAGTTCCGTTCCATTATGTTAGGTTAGCTTATGTTAGATTATATTAAGTTATGTTATGTTAGGCTAGCATTAGGCAAGGTTAGATTAGATTAAGTAATGTTAGGTTAGGTTTAGGTAGCATTAGGGTGATTAATCTTAAGGTGAAATAATCTGGGAGCTAATCTTGTTGGGCCACACAACCATATACAATGTTTCATCAAAATCAAACTGAAATTGTTAAAGACGCATTCATAAAAAGTCTGGATGGATGGGTGAATAGAGGATGGAAGGATAGATACTGTACTAGTATTCCCATAACCCCTGTTGCTTGTCTACTACTATCCTAGCCAGGCTCGTCTATTAGGGTATGTTTTCCTCTAGTGTGCAGTGAGCTAGTTCACATGTTCATCAAGTTAAGTAAGATTTCTGACTTACGAGACTGTGAGAAAAAACACACACACAAAAATACTCTTAAGCCTTATTTGGCAGTGTAGGATTCCGCATCCCTCCTCCCTAAAGCAAAGATAAAATATGGTCAACTAAAACTTCCCATAAATGGTCACTAGCATCCCAACAGCTAGCTACAGCCTATGATGACCAGCATTAGAAAGTTAAGATCCATTATATTACTTTCTAGAGAATTAAAAGATGAAACATAATAGTAAAATGTGTAAATGACTGAATGCAAACCTCATCCATGGTGTTATATTTCTCCATTGCTTCACTAAGATGTTCTTGGGTATCCAGCAGTAAGTCAGCTACAGGAAGGTTCTGCCTGACTCTGCACCACGCTCGATACTTCTCCTTCAGGTCTGCTGGTACGACTCTTACACCTCCCTCCTGTGATTATAGGGACATATTAAATTTTGGATGACAAGCGCTGCATCAGGAACCTTATCCATAAAAGTGCTTTCACAATCTCAACAGATATATAAAGGCACCACAAGTGGATCATGTACAAACCCTCATTGTTGGCTGCAGGTGTGGGGAGTGAGCCAGGTGATCCAGAAGCAAATTGGCCGCTTGAGACTCTGCTCGCTGCTTACTGGCTCCAGGTGAGAGCTGACGCAAACGGCTTATACTATCAAAACACACACACCAGAACTGCAACTGTGCTGCTGCTGGTGCTGTCCCCTAAAATGGTGAAGTTAAGTGTCTTGCGAGTGCATGATGAACTTTGAAAAATATGTACAGTATCCACTTTCCATGAATTAACATACAAATGAGTCTGGTGGGAACATGGAATAAGTTGCATTCAGAATAGAGATACAGTACTGTACAGGTAATCTTAAATTACTATCTAATATTTTCATATAAGTTAGGTACAGTGCAACACACACATTCACCCATACCCACCAAACCACACACACACCCATGCTCACTCATCCATATATATATATATATATATCCATGCTCACTCACCCATACCCACTCACCAGTACACCTTATCCTCTGGCCACCAGGGCAGGAGGATGTTACTATGGCACTCCATAGGATGAGCAGCCTTGGTCTTAATGGAGACACCTACCCCCCCCCCCCCCCCCCCCCACCTCAACTCCACTCCTACAGGATACACCAACACACTACCCCACCAAGGAACCAGTGCAAGGACTGACAATCAATTTCTCGACCGAGACAAGAGTGACAATTTCATTTAAAAAAAGAGTGGAAGCAGTGTGGAACAGTGCTGATTGGCAGATGTGGGCTGCTGTAGGTCAGGGAAGGCAATTTTGTCTTCTTTGCACTTACTTAAGAATTCTGGAACCTTGTTTGAGTGAACTGAAGCCGACAGCATCCAGCAGCCTCCAATACACCCTTGTCAGCTGTGAGACAAAACAATGGATGCCTGGATGACAGCATTGTTATTCTAATAAAATCCCAGTCATCTCACAATGGTTCTTTATCCACGTACAGTTGTTGAACACCACAGCCAAGACCACCCTTATTCCAACCCCTGGGTAAACTACCAGACCCAAGTTAACTTGTATGTTTGTCCCACATTTCCTCAACATTTTATACTGAAAGATTTGGTTAAATAAACCACCCTCCAATACCACCTTAATAATTTCTCTTCATTCTGTTCATTGTATATTTTTACATTTGGCGGCAATTTTCTATCAATAAACAGTTCATTATTATTACACCTTACACTTACCCCCTTTACACACACACACACAATCAAAGAGGTTCTCAATGCTTACATGAATGACATCAGAATCTCCGAATCGACATATTCCCATGCATGATAGGGACTGAAGTATTCCTGTGAGAAATAGTGAAGATAAGTACCATTATACCAAGAGAAATGCACAATATTGGAGAGTATTATTATATACAATTAAAATATCCTCTAATTATAAGACTCATGCAATACTTCTAGATTCTGTGGTTTAGTACTTAATGGGTGAGCACAGTGTAAACAGTAACATGACTATAATCAGGAAGAGAAGATTTAGTTCAGTTCCAGTTGAAGGACACACCCATGGATCAACAACTGAACTGTGGTAGAAACTATAGCCTTACTAGGGATGAGTGAATGCTGTGGTACTGTGGCTAACTCGGCAGCTTCTGTCGGACACAACTGACTCAGTACCCACATCATTAGTTTTTGCCTCGGTCCCCCAGCAGTCAGGAGCACCGAGCGCACCCAACTTGGCTCCAGAGTTTCCATATCATTATACTCAAGTGCCTGTAATATAGAAACACAAGTTATGATATGAGACAAAGTTCCATAAACCATTCATCTGCCTACAGGTAGTTATTATCAGTGGATGTTAGCTGTAGGGACGGTGGCCATCCTTAGGTGGAGCAGCCTTGGTGAATGGGATAAATTTGTGTGTGGAATAAATATAAAACAAAAAGATTATGTTCTGATTCATCTTAAGTGTGAAGTTATAATATATATCTCGATGGAACAATGATTTCAGTGAAGATTCAGAGTAGGTCGACCACGGAACCTGAAAACTAACAGTGAAGAAGAAATATGTATCAGTGCAAGAACCGATAAAAGTAAAATTACACAATGTTGCTTTATCAAAGTTAGGGAGATAGGTAAGGTTAGGTAGCCTTGGTTAGTTAGGTCAAGTTCTGTTATATTTTATACACTGTCGTTTCCAAATATCACCTCCAGAAATTTTAGTTCAATTCCTTACCTTATTTCTACTCCTAAATTAGTTATACACCTTTACCAAATTAACTTACTATCTAATAATAAATACCTGAACTAAATATGTCCATGATGAATCAATTTGAACATTTGTTACGATTTTATGGGATGAATACACACAGCCATTAAGGTCGACTGAGGCCCAACGAACAAACACTAAAAACTTACTTATTCTCTTCTAAATCACAAAAGTACAAACTTGTGCATAAGTTAATGATATTTATGGTTATAAAGATGTATTGATAACCTTAATTCACTCACTTGTATCTGAGTAATAATGTATGTAATGGCTTCTTCCCCTTTCGGTCCTGACATCTTCTATTTGTAAACACTAGACAGACCCGCCAGAAGACCAGTGTTAGGAGAATTACCACGAACACGGCCACTGACATATTTGTTTATTCATTCACTTACTTCTAAAATATAAAGCAGGATATATGTAAATAATCTATATTTAATATTAATATGGTTATTTGGGTTTGGTAATGAGCTTAGTTGATTAAAATTGACTAGGAAATAAGCTATTGAACAGTCAAATTCGTGGAATATTTTTAACACTGGGAATTTGATAATCAACTGAAAAAAAATACACATATCAATATAATATTTTCAGTACTACCTTGTTTTATGTTTAGTATCATTAGACTCAAAGTAAAAACCATAAGTCGGTAGTAGGGTAAAATTTGTTGAGTAGAATATCAAGAAATGATTTAGAAATAGTAGGCTAATTAATTGAAAAAACAACAACTAAATTTAATTTTAATCAAACATATATTAAGCTTCTATATTTATCAATCAATCTATCTTATGTATGTCTAGGTATATAAAAATACATAGATAGAGGATGGGGTGGAGAGCAGTCGGCGGGTTGGAGGCTGGCAGGATGGAGGATGGTGGAGTGCAGGATGGAGGCTGGCAGGATGGTGGAGTGCAGGATGGAGGCTGGCAGGATGGAGGGCGGCATGATGGTGGAGTGCAGGATGGAGGCTGGCAGGATGGAGGGCGGCATGATGGTGGAGTGCAGGATGTCATGTCTTCAGGCGACCGTGATGGTGACGTTGAGAAGCGGTTATCACCCTCTGACCCTATTCACTCACGTACGGTACTTCCTTTTTCACGGACAGTGTATACTTTCTCACAAATAAAAGGACAGCTAAAGGTTCAGTAATAGTTACAGACGCAAATAATGGTACAAAATTATAAATATTATTACGGGTACAGACACAAGTACTGTAATTATATATAGATTACTGAGAATGAGGTCAACGTTTGCCAGGGAGGACGGACCAACGACTGTTAGTGCTTGGGGCAGTGACCTTTGACAGCAGAAACAGTCACCAGCTTATGTTTAAAGACTATTGTTTATTTTGTGTCTGTCTGTCTGTCCGTGTTTCGCATGAGCATCATCAACGAGTGTAATTCATGAATGGTGTTAAGAATATTCTATGGTATTTTGGTGTGGAGTTGATGGTGGTGGCTGTGATGTTATGTGCTGGTGTAGAGATGGTGTGGGTATGGTGTGGATGTGGTGTGGAAGTGATGGAGGTTACGAGAGAGGCTGCTGGTACGGGCTGGTACTGCCGAGAGAGAGAGAGAGAGTCAGTAAAACCATACAAATTCACACTGGCTCATCATACACATCGATAACAACAAATATATAAGATATTTTGGACGTAAATCATATATTTGGTAGCGAAAACATGATTTTTTTGTGTGGCGATAACAAGAATTTTATAGTTTAAAAATAACTGGTGTAATAAAGGGTTATACGCAGGGGCCCTGGCAGGAGATTTCGCCAGATCTCTTGATAAACATTTCACTCACCGTCATTGTAAAATCTACAGGCTAAGGGTGAATTAATTACATAAAAATCCTTACTTCCTCTTCACTAACTTATGTAGGGCTTCTGCAGTCTCGGCTGTAGTCAAGGCTTTGGTGACGTCAAACACTATTATACGTAACGCATGTTTTGAAGAACTTGAAAACAATAACTAGTATGTATGTATGTATGTATGTATGTATGTATGTATGTATGTATGTATGTATGCGTGTATGTATGTATGCATGTATGTATGTATGTATGTATGTATGCGTGTATGTATGTATGTATGTAATGTGACCCGAGAGAGAGGTCAACACTAAGCCGACCATGTACAGTACGTTTACCTGGAGTCGCTGAGTTAATCCAAGTCATATAGGGTCATGTTATGCACCCCCCCCTCAGTCCCCCCTCACCCTGACCTAGATCTAACCTTCCTCCCCTCACCTTTGACCTTCCTCCCCTCACCTTTGACCTTCCTCCTGCTTGGACAAGTCTCGCAGGCGCTTGGTGGGAGGTAATTTGAGGTGCAAGGTTAGTTTAAGGTTTAGGTTAGGTTGAGTTAGGGATGTAATGGGGTAAGTAAGGTTAAGTTAAATTAAGGGTAGGTTAGTTTAGGTTAGGTTAGGCTGGGTTCAGAGAGGTTAGGTTAGGTTAGGCTGGGTTCAGAGAGGTTAGGTTAGGTTAGGTTAGGCTGGGTTAAGAGAGGTGAGGTTAGGTAAAGGTTGCGTTAGGTTAATATTTAACCTAACCGTTCAGTTAACTTATCCACACAACCTCTATATCACCTTAGAAATTTTGATCACCAAATAATTTTTTTCCCTCTTTACAAGAACTACAAATCACACTTGTTCATTTGAAATGTTTTGCTCTCACGACTAACTAATAGCATTCGTGTTAATCCTACTATCTAAAAAGATTGATCACGTCCGTATTTTGCATTTTTTCATGTTTATCACAACATATATTTCTTCTTAAAGAAATATAAATAATAAATGTTCAGGCATTAAGTGTTGTCTAATGGTAGACCCTGCTGCCATATGGCATCACGAAAATTGTGACCAAATGTTTCTGATCTGACTTTCTGCCTCATTTACACACAATTGCAGGGTCTCAATTGTTTCTCTTACTATTGATAATATAACATACATATAATATTTCTCACTATTGAGCTTATTGAATTTTTGGTATTTATTTATGGTCCATTATTATTATTATTATTATTGTTATTATAATTATTATTATTATTATTATTATTATTATTATTATTATTATTATTATTATTATTATTATTATTATTATTATTATTATTATTATTATTATTATTATTATTATTATTATTATTATTATTATTTATATTATTATTATTATATTTTCACCCCCCAGGACCTGATTTGGGTCAGTGACCTGTGCCTGGGTGGCCTAAGCCATGTAAAAAAAGGAAAAACGAAACAAAAATATCGACAACTTGCCATTGACGTCAGTGGGGATGGAGTAAACAGCTTATAGTGCAAACACTGCCTAGCCAAGCTTGTACTAAAGGCTTCACTTACTCCGCCTTGCGACTTAATTTGCAGTCCATTTCTCAGCCTTTGTCTATTTGTCTTTATCTCTGTTTAATTTTTTTTACCTTTTTATTATATCTTTTCTTCTATGAGTCTCTCTTTCCCGGGGTGCAGGAGAGTTGACAGGGCTAAGGATGATGAGAGGGGAAGAAAGGGGGGTGGGAAGGAAGGGAATATGATGAAATAATCGCCCTGTAGTCAATCAGCCAGGGAAGGAGTTTTGTCAAGGTGGAACGCCAATATAACAATGGAACTAAGTCATAGGAACATAAGAATTATCTTCGTCAGTTGTAAGCGTGTGTAGGTAGTCAACGCGAAGAACCACGATGTTTAGATTAATTACGAATATCTCTCTTAATGCTGTTTGTGTACACCTTCCCCAGCTTTTACTAACTGGACAAATATGAAAGGGATACAGTCAATCCTTCATTAACTCAACACAAGAGCAGATGCGTCTTATCGGTATCACAACAAACACAAAATGGACAAAAGGAGTGGAGTAGCCTAGCACAAAACAACACCAGGAAGTTCATATGATTTCTCTGGCGTTTTAGTTTTAAAGACGTTAGAACGTAAAAACATAAGAAAATAAGGAGTCTGCAATCGGCCAGTTGGCCTGTGCATGGCAGCTCCTGTCGGGAGTTACTACCACTCTCTATCATCCATGAATCTATCCAGCCTTTTTTTAAAAACTTTCCAGAGTTCCAGCACTTACTACAAAGTTGCTAAGCTTGTTCCACTCGTCCACCACCCTATTTGTGAACCAGTTCCTTCCTATCTCCCTCCAAAACCTAAACTTATCCAACTTGAATCAGTTGCTCCGAGTCCTATCCTGCTCGGATATTATAAGAACTTTATCTATATCCCCTTTATTGATTCCTTTCACCCACTTAAATACTTCTATCATATCTCCCCGCACTCTTCGTCTTTCTAGGGAATGCAAGTTTCGTTTCTTTAATCAATCTTGATATGGAAGGTTTCTAATGCTAATTTATCGCCAATTATGGGTTTCTTAAGTACAATTTTGGTGTTATTGTCTTATTCTGTAAGTACTTAATTAGTTATACCCCTTAAATTTTAATTCTGAGAGAAAAGTATATTTGGGTCGAAAAATTACTAAAGTGTAAGACTTACATTTTCGACACTTTGGGCCCAAAATTAGATTTTGTTGAAAATCACTTTATTGGTACACCTGAGCATGGTGATTCCGAATATATGGTCCACGATTCGATTAGGGGGCATATTAGGGGCGGCGGCGGTAGTATTAGGGGCCCTCCCAGGGCAGCGGCTCCTCCAGCGGCTCTACCAGGGGCGTCGCGCCCCATTACTAGGTCTCTTTCACAAGTCGACGTCTCTAGGTTGATGTTGTTAAAGCTGTGTACATTTACAGTATTTGTTCTTCCAATATTAAGTACGCTGCACTTGCTGGTGTTGAATTTCATTTGCCATTTTTCTGACCACCCCTGCAGTTTATTTAAGTCTTCCTGTAGTGCATTTGCATCCTGCCCTGAATTAATCTGCCGCCCTATTTTGGTGTCATCCGCAAACTTGCTTATGTCACTGCTGATCCCAGTATCTAGATCGTTTATGTTGATTATGAACAAGAGTGGGCCCAGTACTGACCCCTGGGGAACCCCACTGGTTACACGGCCCCACTCAAACTTAAAACCTCTACGCTGACCCTCTGTGTTCTATCGGTGAGCCATGATTTTACCCAATTTATAACTTTCCTCTCGATACCATGAGCCTTAACTTTTCTCAGGAGTCTCTGATGCGGTACTCTGTCAAACGCTTTGCTAAGGTCTAAGTAAATAACATCGTAATTTTCGTCATTATCTACTACCTCGAAGACTTTCCTAAAAAACGTCAGCAGATTTGTTAGACAAGATTTTCACTTTGTAAACCCATGTTGAGAGTCGTAGATTAATTTGTTTTTCTCTAAATGCGATCGGATGCTATTTGCTATAATTTATTCAAGAAATTCCCCCACTACTGACGTCAAACTAATCGGCCGGTATTTTGATGCTGATGCTCTGTTTCCCTTTTTAAAAATGGGTACTACATTTGCCTGTTTCCACAAGTTTGGCACAACTCCCGTGTCTTATGATTTTATAAATCAATTTACGAGGGGTCCGCTAATCTGTTCCTTACACTTTCAAAGCTGGAGAGAAAATTTCATCCGGCCCTGGGGATTTTGTTTTCTTTAATTTATTTATTTTCTTAAGAACATCCTCCTTTCTGATAGTGATATGCTACAGGAATTACAACATCACATAAGACATCACATTAATATTGGCCTAATATGGTCGTGGTGTGTGGTCTTGCCTGCCAACATTAGCGTTAACCTCACTTTCCGTCCCTGACATTTGCTAGACCGGTTCAGGCACCACACAGGCTTCAAGATTATCACTGTTATCACATTTATTACATTATCTCTCTCTCTCTCTCTCTCTCTATATATATATATATATACATATATATATTTTTTTGGTTTCCCAAGCAAGGGCCTCTGGCTGTGTTTAGGGTTTCTCTGGAAATGCATAACTATATTGAGTGGATGACTTGTGGTAGTAAGGTTTCCTAAATGGTTGTTGGATAGTTTAAACTCTATTTTAAGGCGTTACAGCGTAGGTACAGGTAGAGTTCAGGTACAGGTAGAGTTCAGGTACAGGTATATATACAGGTAGAGCACAGGTATATATACAGGTAGAGCACAGGTATATATACAGGTAAAGCTCAAGTACAAGTGCAGGTCCAGACAAATGCCGTAATAAGTACAGCTGTCACTAATTAACAGGTGTTGGTCCGTAGATAAATTCATAAGGAAGGGCTGCGAGAATCACCCTAGTATTACCTTGGGGTTAGGTTAGGTTAGGTGAGCGTTAGGGTGGTTAATCTTCAGATGATCCGGCTGAGTTACCTTTGGTCTTGCTTCTATTTTTGGTAATTTCAGTACACACATTAACAGGTGTTTGTAACTGTACGTCTGGTGGCTGAGGCGACAGTTGGGGAGAGAGGGGAAAAGGACGGAGTGGCTGTAACTTTCCCACTGTTATTATGTATGTCTTAGCAACACCTCCATTACGACAGCATTACGTATGATAATTAACGAATCCCTTTCTACTTTTAAAAAATATTATCAGGTTATGACCACTACCCTCCCCCCTCTCCCTCAGACATCAACCACAACCACCACGCAGACGATGGTCACTTCTACCAGTTGTGGCTACCGCTCGCGTGTGATGTAAAGGTACAGTGTAAAAATAGATTGCTGACAGATGGTTCCAATGTTTCTTAAGTGGTGATGGACGCTGTTGCCTGGACGACGGTAGGCGGTGAGAGGGATACAATGAAAACCTAATACAAAGATAAACAAAGAGTATAATTAATAGCTATCTACCAGTGTTTATTATTATTATTATTATTATTATTATTATTATTATCATTATTATTATTATTATTACTGTATCTCTCCACCACCACAACCACCGCCTTTCCTTCCTTCAAAGATAATTGTCTTATTTAAGGTCATTCACCTCTACAAAAATTGTGGCGTGGCTGTTACGAAAGGAGTGTAACAGGGGACAAAGGTGTGACAGGAGTGTGACAAGGGTGTGCAAGGGTTCGACAGGTGTAAGGTGACACAATAACAGGTGTAAGGTGATGCAATAACAGGCGTAAGATGACGCAACAACAGGTGTAAGATGATGCAGCAACAGGTGTAAGATGACGCAACAACAGGTGTAAGATGATGCAGCAACAGGTGTAAGATGACGCAACAACAGGTGTAAAATAAATGCATAACTAAGACTAACCTACAACCCACACTGAGAGAAATATTAACTCACTCGCAACTCTGGAGGCCATAAAACCAAGTGACACGATCTCATTTGACCCAGTTTACCTGAGCGCACCTGACGATAGCTTGAACGACACATACAAACACACTACCGCTACCATGGTTGTCAAGCTCCAAGTATTTAAGAAAAGTTCCCCAAATAATAAGGTAAGACACTTTGCATTCCTAAAATAGATAAATAATAAATAAATAAACACAAAATAAATAAACACAAAATATACGCTCTCGTTTCTATTAATAATTTGTTCACATTATTATATCTCCATGTTGAGACCAGCCTGTGGTAAGGTTGACTATTTAATTTCAGTCTTTTTAAACTATTTTGTCATTATCAAATTCTACCTCAGCTTATTTTAGGTGATATATACAGGTAAATACAGGTATAGGTAAATACAAGTACAGGTATAGGAAAATATATTGTAAATAACTAATAGTACTCAGACAGTACTCTAAGCATCAGTCTATTGTCAATCCTTGAGTACACTGCTTAAACCTAGTGAGTACAATGGTTATCTTGACATTGTACTCAGGGGTATAAGGCAGTGTATTCAAGGAATCAAGATATCTTATTCTAGGGGTTAAGTCATCGTACTCAAGGGGTTAAGTCATCATACTCAAGGTGCTAACTCATCATATTCAGGCTGCTAACTCATCATATTCAGGCTGCTAACTCATCATACTCAAAGTGCTAACTCATCATACTCAAGCTGCTAATTCATCATACTCAAGCTGCTAATTCATCATACTCAAGCTGCTAACTCATCATACTCAAGCTGCTAACTCATCATACTCACGGGGTTAACTAAAAAAATTCTAACCTTATTTAACCTTATATTTCCCGAATGATTTTGTTACCTGATAAAAATATAACATTTTTTTTTACACTAATCTTCCCTTCAGCTGACACTCTACTTAACCAAGCGAGATTATTTCGACCATGTGACACACGTTGACCCGATAGGTAAGGTTATGTGGCGTAGTTGTCGTAGTTTTAATTCGTATCTGGCGTAGTTGTGTTAGTTTTAAGTCTTATCTGACGTAGGTGTGGTAGTTTTAAGTCTTATCTGACGTAGGTGTGGCAGTTTTAAGTCTTATCTAACGTAGGTGTGGTAGTTTTAAGTCTTATCTGACGTAGGTGTGGCAGTTTTAAGTCTTATCTGACGTAGGTGTGGTAGTTTTAAGTCTTATCTGACGTAGGTGTGGCAGTTTTAAGTCTTATCTAACGTAGTTGTGGTAGTTTTAAGTCTTATCTAACGTAGGTGTGGTAGTTTTAAGTCTTATCTGACGTAGGTGTGGTAGTTTTAAGTCTTATCTAACGTAGTTGTGGTAGTTTTAAGTCTTATCTGACGTAGGTGTGGTAGTTTTAAGTTTTATCTGGCGTAGTTGTGGTAGTTTTAAGTCTTATCTAGCGTAGTTCTTCGTTAATTTAGCTCTTCCTTGACTTGGTTTGCCGTTAGTAAACTTCTGCGTTTGCCTAGACAGTGTTCAAGAAGATTTGTGGTTGTTCATTAGGTTATAATACACATGTAAGTTTATATATGAAAAAAAATTGAAAATAGCAAAGTTGTTAGTTTTTCACCACTTTCTTTCATTCTTACTCACCACCTACACCTTTGTTATAATCTTCCATATGTTGTTGACGACGCGGGATTACAGAGGGCGTGTTAGTCCTCGATCCCAATTACGTGAGCGACCGCAATGTGTACGTTCAGATCGTCCTCACCTTCAGGTTCGGGAGGGAAGAAGATGAATCGATGGGTTATAACTTCGTCAAGACTATGTACCTAGGCACTACCCAGCTCTACCCTCCTGTCACGTGCTTCCCGCCTTCTGAGATACAGGTAATTGATACAGCTATGCAGGTTTTGAATTACTTAAGAGATAGTTAAAAAAACTCATTCTTACCTGTCTTTAAATTGGAGAAGAACCAAGTAAGATGTCTCATATCAGGTCTAATTCAAGGATACCGGTGTGAATTAAAGGTACAGGTCGATACAGGTAAGATATATAATCAAGACATGAATAAAAAACTAAAAGTAAGATGCTGTTTAGTATTATGTCACCATTATTGAGGTTAGGTTAGGTTGGGGTCTATTGGTCCTGTAAGAGTCATTTATTACACCAGGTAACACAATCTCAGTTCACTTGACACTCGGGGTTAACATACTTGTGCTCTCTCCCTCGTCTTCCTCTTCCTTCTATTCCTTCACAACAATGTAAGGATGAGTCATATATCCTCCGTCCTTGTATTCCCTTCACAATACTGACATTACTGACCTGGTTTTCCTGATAATGTTTGACCTCGTTTTCTTGTTTCGCGGTGTAAACATGCATTTCCGTAACACTGGTCTTATTGATTTTGTTTCAATTGTGTCCCCGGCAGCGTAATCTCATCTCCAAGCTGGGGAACTTCGCCTTCCCTTTTATGTTGGAGTTCCCGAAGCTGTCGACGCCCTCTTACACCATGATGCAGGGCTGGGAGGACGAGGGGAGGCTCATTGGGGTCGAGTTTGAGGTGATGGGGTATGTGGGCGTCAACGAGCTGGACTGCCATAAGAGGTCAGTGTGTGTGTGTGTGTGTGTGTGTGTGTGTATGTACGTGTAGGTGTATGTTTTAAGAGGTAACACATTCACAAGTTTTGAAAAGATTTTGGTCTTTCATTTCTCCCTTACAATACCTAACTCATTTTCTCAGTGATTCAATGTATTCATGACCTCGCTCGAAGCCTGAACTGGTTTATTGAGAGTTTACACCTTCGTCTTCGCCTTCCACAGGAGTAGTTGTCGTCTGATGGTCCGCCGCCTGATGGAGTGCCCTGCCCGGCTGTTCGACGCCCCGGCCCCCCGAGGCAACATCACCAAGACTTTCCTCACTTGCTCCGGCTCCGTCACCCTGGAGGCTTCCCTCACCTCTAACGTGTACTTCCCCGAGGAGGAGATCCCTGTGCAGGTCACCATCAAGAACAACACCACCAGGGAGCTCAAGAAACTGAAGGTGAGCTCCTCCTCCTACCGTACAACAATATAATAGACAACAACAAACACTAAAATATAACCCAGTACAGTATAATACAATCACTGTTATACAATACAATGCACTACATTATACAACAGTTCTCTGCAGTACAGGACACAATGATACAGAAGATAACATAAAATTAGCACAATGGTCAATTTGTAAAGAGATTACGAGGCCATCAACACCATCGTTAACCTAACCTAACCTAACCAAACCTAACCTAACCTAACCTAACCTAACCTAACCAAACCTAACCTAACCTAACTTAACCTAACCTAACTTAACCTTAACCCCTAGGTATAATAGCCTTAGGGTGCTTAATATTCAGGTGAAACAAGCGGTTTACATAGTCCTATTTTTTGTAAGTGGATGTCTCAAGTCAAAGATTCACTTAAGTATTAAAGTGTTGACCAGAAATCAATGTAAAAATCAGTAAAGAACAGGTAATGAACGAGTCCGTGTGTGTGTGTGTCCTCAGGTGAAGGTCGTACAGATGAGTGAGGTGCCAATCTTCAGTAAGCAACAGGTGAGAGACAAAACAATCATGAAAATTGACAACAACATCAACCTGCCAGCTGGGGCCGACACCAGCAAGAACTACACCCTCATCCCCGCTGTCCCCTCCAGAATGTAAGTCACACCAGAAGTAAAGTATTCTATTGTGGGTCGTCTGTATCCGTCCTTCCGTCCGTCCGTCCGTCCGTCCGTTCGTTCGTTTGAAAAGAAATAATGTCCACACAATAACATAAGTTTGATAGGATTCATTACAATCAGACTTTATACGTTAGTTCCTTACACACTATTGATGTGACCTATTGAGTTTTATCTCGGTCAGGTAGAGGGGAAAGGGAAGGTAAGGGGAAAGGGAAGGTAGGGTGAAAAGGAGAGGAGTGGAAGGGGGAGGGGGTGTATTAGCAATTTAATTGATGGTTCTTGTCCTTTTATCTAAGAATGTGAAACTCTGACCGACTGCCGGGTTGTAGAAAAAAGTCTCACTTAACCTAACCACACCTAACCAGCGAATCAACGTTAGATAGGTGAATAAAAACGCAAATACACAGATAATCTAACATATTTTTATAGTTAGACAGACAAAGCTAATACAATAGACAGACACCCTGATTTTTTTTTAAACTCGATCCAAACAAACCGAACTAATGTAAACATATTCCTAGGGCGCGGGGCCAAGTGTTCCTTCAATCTGAGCTGCAGGGTAACACTTCTCCTAGCCTGGCGCCCTCCACCATCCTGAATCCCGAGGTCGACAAGAGAGATCTGTTTGGCGTCCACGTCACCTACGCTGTCAGGATCAAGGTCCCATTAGGTACTCTTATTGGGGACGCTATACTCGACGTGCCCTTTATCTTGGCCGTCCAGCAAGGGGTGAGTCGCTCTGTAATGTAATGTTATGTAATGTAATGTAGTACAGCTCATTGTGATGTGTTAATGAGTAAAAAAAACGCACTTAAGGAAACTACAGTAATATATGGTGCAAAGTACACACACACATACACACACACACACACACACTGGGCACACGCTTCATGGTGTTTTTAGCGATATGTTTTTTTTGGGGGGGGGGGGGGTAGGGGGGTCAGTTTGAGGCCGGACAAGTGAGAATTAGATAACAGGTCAGGTCAGGTCAGGTCAGGTCAGGTCACGGAGAAGCCATATGGGACAAACATTACTCAGCAGCTCAAGCGTAAGAGGATTCACATGACCTGATCTGAGGGTGTAACTGAGCTTTGCTCTGACTTAAAATGAGACCAGAGGATACTACTACTACTACTACTTTTTTCTTTTATTTAAACTGGCCTCCAGCCTCCCCCAATAGCCACACCTTTGCCGCCATTTTATTACCTTAGTATTAAATATCCTAATACATAAGTAGCTATCCTATCTGTGTTGGGTTAGTTGAGCCGCAGATCTATGCGGCATTCAGTCAATATCTGCAGCAGTTGTCGGCTTTGGGGCCGATGCTCTCGTTCCCCTACTACTACTACTACTATTACGACGGAAACATAATAAAATATAGTATTTTTTTATTTTTGTTCTATATCCCTATTAGTATGAAGTTCAGTTGTTTACCTATCCCTAATCTAAACCAAAGCCTTTTTTCAGAAGGAGAGAGAGAGAGAGACGGTGGGCTCTATACCATAACTCACTACTATATGAGCTTGATCTAAGTTAACACATAATGTCTTCTTCATTACAGCAGTGAGACGAGGAGACGGTGTGGCTAACAGGAGACTAACGGTGAAGATAACAACACACTATCTTCAGATCATTATTACTGAGAATATCACTTAACCAACTACTACTTTTGTCCCTTAACTTACGAGGAGTCTATTAACGTGTTGCTTGTGTCTCTTCATTAAACATTAACATAAGGATTATTACTATTGTTCGGGTTAATAGTTTACGTTTCTCATTATATAGGTATGTAGATTAAGTCAAGTTTGTTTATGTAATGGATTCAGGCTGTGGTTAGGTTAGGTTTGGTTAGATTAGGGTGGTGACAGGTCTGTAGAGATAACTTTACCAAGGTAGAATATTGTAGGAGTTTAGGCAGTAGTTTGTACATTAAGTTGTATTATTGATCTTCATTCTTCACCCCTTGTGTGTTGTTGACTCCTGATGCTGTGTTGTGGATAACTTATATTCATTTATTCATTGTACACCAGTTAAGAGGGAGACATTATCAAAGGCAGACATATGGCTCGTTCTTAATTCAACAACAATACACACAGGAGAACAGCGACTATTAACAAGGAAATTGGCAGCTGAAGAATCATTTATAATGTTTTTTTTTTAATAATTGTTGATATTGATTTAATTTTTTTATTTTACTTGTTAATATAAAATGGTTATTGATGTATTGTATCTCTTAGTGTGTGTGTGTGTGTGTGTGTGTGTGTGTGTGTGTGTGTGTGTGGTCTCATCTAGCTTTTAGGATGAATCTGAATTTTTCTTCATCCATAAAGCTATAATCATAACTTCCTCATATCCATCATAGAACAGTAAAGCTTTATCTCAGTTAACTTATATACCACGTAACTATGATCTATACACCAAATATACGATTATACTTCATACTTTTAATACCAAATGTAGACTTTTGTGCTAACCATTGATGAAAGGAGACTCACTCACTCGTAACCTGAAGTAATATTTGTTATTTTATTTATATTTTATATCTTGTGGAGTTTCGGTCAAGTCTTGGGTGTTGTTCTTTCAAGTATCTCTCATTCTCTGTTTATTTCTCTGTCTGTCTGTATGTCTCTTTATATACCTCTTTCTGTCTGTATGTCGTTCTACCTCCCTTTATCTGTCTCCTTCTTTCTCTTATTTGCCTGTTTCTCTCCCTATCTCTCTCTCTCCTTCCATGTATATCTCCTCCTCTCCCCTTTTCTCTCTTTCCCTCCCCGTCTCTCATTCTCTGTCTCTCTGTCTGTCTGTCTGTTGTTTATTGTCTTATGAAGGTGTATTGACGAAACACCTGGACTACCAATACCTGAATAACTCTGCCTAACTCCTCAGATGTCCCAAGGTTTTTATTCATATCATAATTGTCCGTTTGTATGTGTCTATTAGGCACTACTGATCAACTCATATACAATGTAAATAATGAATTAACGATGAATAAAGTGTTATGTAAAAATGACCTTGTTTCATTGTAGGTGAAGCTTGGTGCTGTGTGTGTCTCTGGGAGATGTGTGTGTGTGTGTGTGTGTGTACGTATTTATTATAGAGGTTTGTCATTAAAGAACCTTTGTAAGAGTGAATGATTATACACATTAACCTAACCTAACCTTAAATTTTTTTTATACATGACTCTCCTCGCTGTATCATTTTGTAGCTGCTCACACACCACTGTCACACCTCTCACACCACTGCCACACCTCTCACACCACTGTCACACATCTCACACCACTGTCACACCTCTCACACCACTGTCACACCTCTCACACCACTGTCACACCTCTCACACCACTGTCACACCTCTCACACCGTGTCAGGTCTCCGTGAACCACCGCTTCTCCCAGCACCGCCTGGTACGGGGCTCTGTGCCCTGGGCGGCCACACGTTGGCAGCACCAACCTAGTCTCACGGCCTCCCTCTCTCTCCCCCCTCCTTCCCTCCCACCCTCCCTCACTCTCTTCTCTCCCTCCAGCCCCTTCCTTCCCCCATCCTTCCCTTCCTACAGCCCCTCCAGTCCCCCCTTCCCCCCCGTCCCTCCAGCCCCCATCCTTCCCTCCCTCCTTCCCCCCTCTTCCCTCCCCTTCCCTCCAGCCCACCCCCTTCCCCCCTCCCTCCAGCCCCCATCCTTCCCTCCCTCCTTCCCCCCTCTTCCCTCCCCTTCCCTCCAGCCCACCCCCTTCCCCCCTCCCTCCAGCCACCATCCTTCCCTCCCTCCCTCCTTCCCCCTCATCCCTCCCCCTCCCTCCATCCCCCCTTCACTCACTCCTCCCAATCACTAACGGTATCTTACGTGGCACTGTCAGCCAGGAGGTCAGGCTGTTCTTGTTAGACAGTTCTGTTGACTTTTAATATTATTGTTTTTGTAAGTATTTAAGATAGTTATTAATTAACCTATATATTGTTATTTTTTTAGTTTTTTATATCTTGCTATTTTATTATTTTATATATTGCTATTTTATTCATTATCTTCCTCCGTATTTTTGTTTTCTATTATATATGTTTACCGTAATGTTGAGAATGTTGGTATGAGGCGAGAACTGGTGAAAATGTTGATATAAAGATAATGTTTGTAGAATGTTGCCAAATGTTGAAATACTGTATAATGTTAAAAATATTTGGCGGTTCTTCACATTATGCATTAAAATAATTATATACGTAATGCTAAGAAAGATCTTTATAAATCAGTAAGTAAGCAAACCTAACCTAACCTAACCTAAACTTCTCTGTTTAGTAAATAATTAAATATTCTTCTTATTTAATTTGTCATATCTTAGTTTCTGGCTAATACCGGGTAAAATTATATCCATATATAATTACTACTTGTTTACTTAATATCTAAAGAGTGTTACATTATAAACCACTTTCATTTCTGTACTAAGTAATGTCTGTTTGTGCTAAGAGGTTGAAACAAACAACTATGGCGATTTCGTTACTGTATGTGCCTGAGTAGTCATTATAACTACTACTAAATTCATATACTATAATAATGTTGCTATTTACTAATCATCTACACTATTAATTACTAAACTTACTAAAACATGACAGGATTTACTTTATGGTTAGGTTAGGTTAGATTAGGTTAGGTTAGGTTAGATTAGGATAGGTTAAGTTAGTTCCTGTGGCTGGAAATTTTACGGGATATTTTTTTTTTAATAAGTGTAGCATCATACTCAAAGGGTTAAGATGTCGTACTGAAGGGGCTAACATAAGAACATAAGAACATAAAAAAATAAGGAGTCTGCAGTAGGCCGGTTGGCCTGTGCATGGCAGCTCCTGTCGAGAGTTACTACCACTCTCTATCATCCATGAATCTATCCAGCCTCCTTTTGAAACTTTCCAGAGTTCCCGCACTTACTACAAAGTTGCTAAGCGTGTTCCACTCGTCCACCACTCTATTTGTGAACCAGTTTCTTCCTATCTCCCTCCTAAACCTAAACTTATCCAACTTGAATCCGTTGCTCCGAGTCCTATCCTGCTCGGATATTATAAGAACTTTATCTATATCCCCTTTATTGATTCCTTTCACCCACTTAAATACTTCTATCATATCTCCCCGCACTCTTCGTCTTTCTAGGGAATGCAAGTTAAGTTTCTTTAACCTATCCTGATATGGAAGGCTTCTAAGTCCCGGAATCGTTTTTGTCATTATTCGCTGCACCGACTCTAGTGAATTTATATCCATTCTATAATAGGGGCACCAGAACTGAACCGCATAATCGAGGTGCGGCCTGACTAGCGCAAGATATAGTTGCAATAAGACCTCTGCACTCTTGTTACTTACACTTCTAGATATCAAACTCAATACTCTGTTTGCCTTATTTCGAACATTGACGCACTGTTTTCTAGGCCGTAGGTCCGGGCTTACAAGTACCCATACGTCTCTTTCACAAGTCGACTTCTCTAGGTTGATGTTGTTAAGTATTTATTCTTCCAATATTAAGTACGCTGCACTTGCTGGTGTTGAATTTCATTTGCCATTTTTCAGACCACCCCTGCAGTTTATTTAGATCCTCCTGTAATGCATTTGCATCCTGCCCTGAATTAATATGCCGCCCTATTTTGGTGTCATCCTCAAACTTGCTTATGTCACTGCTGATCCCAGTATCTAGATCGTTTATGTAGATTATGAACAAGAGTGGGCCTAGTACTGACCCCTGGGGAACCCCACTGGTTACACAATTCCACTCAAATTTAACACCATCTACGCTGACCCTCTGCCTTCTATCGGTGAGCCATGATTTTATACAATTTAAAACTTTCCCCTCGATACCATGAGCCTTAATTTTTCTCAGAAGCCTCTGATGCGGTACTCTGTCAAATGCTTTGCTAAAGTCAAAGTAAATAACATCGTAATTTTCGTCATTATCTACTACCTCGAAGACTTTCCTAAAAAACGTTAGCAGATTTGTTAGACAAGATTTTCCCTTTGTCGTACTCAACATAAGAACATAAGAATGGAGGAAACTGCAGCGGGCCTATTGGCCCATACTGGGCAGTCCCGTTTACACCCAACCCCTATTGCTCATACATTCATCCAACCTACGTTTGAAGCTATCCAGCGTATTCGAGTTAATGATGATGTTTGGTAACTTGTTCCACTCATCCACTACTCTATTTCTAAACCAATGTTTACCTATTTCTCGCCTAAATCTAAATTTGTCTAATTTAAAACCATTGTTACGAGTTCGCTCCTGGTTGGATAGTTTGAGTACCTTTGTAATGTCCCCTTTGTTTAACCCTGACTTCCATTTATACACCTCTATCATATCATCCCTCACCCTACGTCTCTCGAGGGAGTGCAAATTAAGATGCTTTAACTTGTCTCTGTATTCAAGGTTCCTAATGCCCTGGATTAGTCTTGTCATTCTCCTCTGAATGCTTTCTAAGGATTCTATATCCATTCTGTAATACGGTGATCACAATTGAACTACGTAATCCAAGTGAGGTTAGGTTAAGTTTGTGGAGTTAGTGGATACAGTTACTCGTCTTAAGGGCCGGGGGTACTATCTGGGAACACAACGTAAGGACGTGATGTTTCTTGACACATATAGCTTGAAGTCAGGGTAGAGTCTGCTGCTGGTCCACACTTGTATTGGTTTCAGTGTATGCTATTTTAGACCATAATTTTCCTTGTTGTTATTTTAAGACTCCCCCTCGTCCCGTATTTCCGTTTATCATCAACCTTCTAACTCATTTTGTTATCATATTTATCCACTTTACGGAGCTTTATTTTACCTACTACCCCGATCAGAAACTCTAACAGTATCTTAGTCCCACCTATTTTTCCTCTTAGGTGTCTCTATGGGTGAGATATTCATAAATGGGTAATGCTTGCGTGTGCTCCATAGTGCATGATCTTGGCTGTAAATAGCATCAACGTTACATTTTCCTATGGCGGTGATGTGTGTGGCTCGCTACAGTATATAAACAAGGCTTGGGAAACACTCGACATCATGTTGTTCTTACGCCCTCAAGGATGATGGTAAGACCTGATACGGCGTTTACCTTTTGTTCTCAGGAAACTTTGAGGTTATTAGTGATAGCGTGTATAGGTCCTACATGGTGGTATAGTAGGATATAAGGTGTTGGGTGAGTTTTTAACGCCATTTTGGGACGAGAGATGGCTGCAAATGAGTGTGTGTGTGAGTGTATGTGTGAGTGTGTGTGTGTGTATGTGTGTATGTGTGTGTGATTATAACGTGTGACCTCCCATAAGAAGGTTACCTGTTGGCTGGGTCTCAGGTGTGTACACCAATATACCTGAAGCCTAATTGAACCTACTGACAGTAATTTACACCACCCCCCAACACATTAAAATCATATTGATAATTTTTGCGATTATTTTTTGTCTCGTGTTTTGGTTTATTTAATACATTTTTATCATGCATTGTTTTTTATTGACTTTGAAAATATGCTTAGGTGCTTTTGACACAGTTATTACGAGGTTGAGTAATTCTTAAGTAGTTAACTAAGCGTTGTGTCTGTGTCTGTATTGTGCTCAGTGTCGATCAACCAGTGTTCAGGAGCAATAACAAAAGACATCAGCTAACATTAACACCAGCTAAGACACAGGGAACAGCTAATCCTTACAGCAGCTACCACAGGTAATGTTTCCGGCAGGTAACAGCTTAGGTCACCAGTAATGTCTCCTTCCAGGTCACAGCGGCGCGTCTAGTCATCCTATCCCTGGTGTGCTATGCTGCAGCGGCACAGCAACCAGCAGAGCAACCAGCAGAGCAGACGGCACAGGAAACGGCACAGGAAACCAGCGAAGGTATAACATCGTAGTTAATTGGGCCCTGAGTCCTTATAGGTACCCAACATAGTCATTAGGATTGTCTATTTTATTGGGGTTTGGTGCATATTAAGATAGGACCGATTAGGAGTGGTACTTGCTTGGACTAGAACCTCATCTATAATCATTTGAAAAGATTAGGTTAGATTAGGCCCCATTAGGACTGGGAGCCCATTTGACCAAGCTAATTATAGTTTCATGTATACCAAAGTGAATTATTATGACCAGGAAATTGTGTCCAGAAATATAAATACAAATACAGACAAAGTTTAGGTTAGGTTAGGTTAGGTTGAGTTAGAATAAGTTGGTTTAAGTTATAATAAATTTGATTAGGTTAACTTAGGTGAGGTTAGAGAGAGAGAGAGAGAGAGAGAGAGAGAGAGAGAGAGAGAGAGAGAGAGTAATAATGGTTGTTTCTACAGATGGAACACCAGGAGAAGCCAAGTTCTTCATCAAGTCTTACTCCACCACCACCTGGACCATCCTTTCCTCCCTGACCTCAACTATCCCCTACACCTGCTACGACAGTAAGTCCCCAGTAGTGTAACCTAACCTAACCTAACCTAACCTCCTTTAGCGGGCAGCCCCACACTTAATTATTATCGTCATATTATCCGTCACAACATGATAATAAAAGTCACAGAGTACATGATGAAGAGTACAGTCTAATGGAGTACAGAAAATCTCTCTCTCCCCTGAATCTCATAATGTGAATAAATATCTATTGTTAGTGTGTGTTTGTTGAGTGGCAGGTGTTCACACTCAGTCACTAACTCGGTCTTGTCCTTAAAGCTGGAGGCGTCGTGCCGCCTGCGTGTATGGGGCGAAGACTCCGCCGCTCAAGAGGCCTGAGTAAAAATGTCGAGATTCAGGACGCCAGCGACCTGCTCACCAGCATTGACAGTACCTTGTTGTCCGAGGAGATGGAGAGTGATCCTGACCAGAAGTTTCTCTTCACGGTGTGGAGGACCAGCAGGTCCACCGCCACCATCACCACCTTCTCCACCAACCGCTCCGTCACTGTGTCTGTGTCAATCGCGTGTCTTTATCCTGGAATAGTTTATAATCAATGTTAGGACGACGACTCTCTGTGTTACGTCATCTCTTGTTCATCCCAGACCCAACAATCAGAGAATTTCAGTACTGGATTTTTCGCTTCGTGTCATTCATCAACACCCGTTCCCGCTGAGGCTTTGGTGTTGGCAGCCACTTTACTCACTAGCTACAAAACACACACATGACAGTTTACACAGTTATACGCATAGAGAGAGTCTGGAACCTTATGATGATCCTACGTTGTTGTTGATTGCTGTGAATTAGATACGGCTTCATACCGTTGCTGGAAGCGTTGTGTGTTCATCCGGTCATTTGTGAACGCTCTTTATTGTGGCAGATACGTTCGTTATTCACGCTATATAACACAGAGGCCAGAGGTATATTCGTCACAGGTGTGGTGGCAAACTCTCTCTTGTCATGCAAATACAATGACTTTTTCTTTGTGTTGCATGATTGTACAGGGTGGCTCAGAAAATGTATGCCACTTACTGTACATACACGCATATGCAGCTACGTCTACATATATTGCTCATAAAAATGTGTTGAATAATCCTGTGCCTTACAAACAGGATTATTAGACAACAACAACAACGCCAACAACAACAAGAAAAATCAACCACCACACCACCACACCACCACCACCACCACCACCAAACAACAACATCAACAACATCAACAACAACATCAACAACATTACTAACACTAATAATTGATCATTCAAATTCAATACAGTATTTGTCAACTGAACCTCTAGTGGATACAATGAATTAAACAAACAAAGGTTAATGGGATGAACAATAGTGAAGATAAATGAACGTGGAATGATCTTTGTAATGTACTGTATATATATATTTGACCCCTGTAAGTATAATTGATATATAAATACTCCACAAACACCTGAATATTCCTATCCTTGTGAACAAAGTTGTATTGAACAGCGAGTATTGACCATTACAGCCGCCTCAAACCATTGTTCATGCCGGCCAGACGTTATCCCATCTGTTGTCTTCTGTCTCTTGGGAATATTTGTGTTTGGTAAGATTATCCCAATGTATTTATAGTTTTAAGGAGTAATTTAGTTTCATTCATAATAAACTTAAGAATACCTAAAACATACAAGGCTCGGCTGATGTAGTATACTAGTATAAGCGTCAAATTACCGGCCGATCAGTTTGACGTCAGTAGTGGGGAAATTTCTTGAATCAATTATAGCAGATAGCATCCGATCGCATCTAGAGAAAAGCAAATTAATCTACGACTCTCAACATGGGTCTACAAAGGGAAAATCTTGTCTAACAAATCTGCTGACGTTTTTTAGGAAAGTCTTCGAGGTAGTAGATAATGACGAAAATTACGATGATATTTACTTAGACTTTAGCAAAGCATTTGACAGAGTACCGCATCAGAGGCTTCTGAGAAAAATTAAGGCTCATGGTATCGAGGGGAAGTTTTAAAATGGATAAAATCATGGCTCACCGATAGAACACAGAGGGTCAGCGTAGATGGTGTTAAATCTGAGTGGGGCCGTGTAACCAGTGGGGTTCCCCAGGGGTCAGTACTAGGCCCACTCTTGTTCATAATCTACATAAACGATCTAGATACTGGGATCAGCAGTGACATAAGCAAGTTTGCGGATGACACCAAAATAGGGCGGCAAATTAATTCAGGGCAGGATGCAAATGCATTACAGGAGGATCTAAATAAACTGCAGGGGTGGTCTGAAAAATGGCAAATGAAGTTCAACACCAGCAAGTGCAGCGTACTGAATATTGGAAGAACAAATACTTATAATGTATACAGCTTTAACAACATCAACCTAGAGAAGTCGACTTGTGAAAGAGACCTAGGGGTACTTGTAAGCCCGGACCTACGGCCTAGAACAGTGGTTCCCAAACTGGGGGCCATGGCCCCCCAGCAAAATTTAGGGGGCCATAAGCTGAGGCTATGTACACATAAAAATCCCAAGCCCCACCACACTAGAACAGCCAGTCTGCAGCTGAGCCAGCCAGAGATATGGATTGGGAGAGGGGGGCCATGGATAAGGATCATATATGAAAAGTGGGTAATGATCAGAAAAAGTTTGGGAACCACTGGCCTAGAAAACAGTGCGTTAATGTTCGAAATAAGGCAAACAGAGTATTGGGTTTTATATCTAGAAGTGTAAGTAACAAGAGTGCAGAGGTCTTATTGCAACTATATCTTGCGCTAGTCAGGCCGCACCTCGATTGTGCGGTTCAGTTCTGGTGCCCTTATTATAGAATGGATATAAATTCACTAGAGTCGGTGCAGCGAAGACTGACAAAAATGATTCCGGGACTTAGAAGCCTTCCATATCAGGATAGGTTAAAGAAACTTAAATTGCATTCCCTAGAAAGACGAAGAGTGCGGGGAGATATGATAGAAGTATTTAAGTGGGTGAAAGGAATCAATAAAGGGGATATAGATAAAGTTCTTATAATATCCGAGCAGGATAGGACTCGGAGCACCGGATTCAAGTTGGATAAGTTTAGGTTTAGGAGGGAGATAGGAAGAAAGTGGTTCACAAATAGGGTGGTGGACGAGTGGAACAAGCTTAGCAACTTTGTAGTAAGTGCGGGAAGTCTGAAAAGTTTTAAAAGGAGGCTGGATAGATTCATGGATGATAGAGAGTGGTAGTAACTCTCGACAGGAGCTGCCATGCACAGGCCAACCGGCCTATTGCAGACTCCTTATTTTCTTATGTTCTTATGTTCTTATAAGCTCTTTATATAGAAGCTAAGATGCGTTTCGTATATCCGCATTGTTGTCTGGGAAGCATTCTGAAGAAGGTGTTGTGTATTTTGTATTTTAAAGATGACTTCGGTATACAGTCGGATAAGGGAAATGTACACGTATGTTTCAGAAGCTTTGTATGGTTCGTCTCCTTATACAGACTAGTTGACTATACCCGACTTTGTCCGGATAGCATGACCATCCTTGTCCACCCGCACCTCCCTACCCAATTTCAGCTCTCTATTGTCAAAACTGTGGAAATTGATGTGGAAAATACACACACACATACACAGATGGATGTATATTTTCTGTATTTTATTCGTGACTGAACATGATAGTCATTAACCTTTTAGAGGGGGAAATATATCACTTGGGTATTTTATGCTAGCCAACATCAGTCGATTTTATTCAGGTAAGAGAAGCCCTTGTTCTCTGAAGGGTTAAGAGCCTAATATCCGCCATTCACTGTTTTCATTTTTCAATCAAACCCCGTCGCTTAAATAACAACAACCAGCACGTCAAGTTGTATCAGCTGTACTTCACCTAAAAGACTATTTCAGACTTTACAAGACACGTTAGATGAAGGAGAATTACAGGAGTGAACAAAAATGAGGTTAACAGTTTCAGAATCTCTTGTTTATAAAATTCTGGTATCTATACCCCATTTGGCCCGCCCCGTAGTGTCGTTTGAGAGATATAAACAAATATTGGAATGATTACTCCAAAAAACGTTAATAATATATATATCATAAGAGTGAGGTGTTTGTTGGTACCGTTCATTTCGGAGTCCTCAGATCGCCGTCTCTTGGTGAGGAATGAGGAAATTTTGGCCAGCCTGTTAGTCCCTTAATGGGTAAACATACGCCATCTATAGGTTCGTCCCAGAACCCTGTCCATATTGAGGCGACTTTTCCTCCTTTGGCGTCACGTTACTCCCATTATTTGCCTCTACATTTTCCTCCTATAGGTTGCCATACTCCCATTATCAACCATAAGAGTTATCACTGTTGGGTTATCATCTTAATATAATGGTTAAATGTATCACCTTTCAAATCATGCTGTTTGGGGGGTCAGGTAGAACACATTTGACAACAGTTATTCTTGTTTACAAACTGAGAGATTAATTTTGTTGCGTATTTCCTAGATTATAGGGTTAAGTTTGTTGATGTAGGGTAGCTCTTGGTGCCCTTGAGCCACATTATCTCAGTATATAAGACAGTGTAGAGGCGTGTGTGGGACAGTGTTAACCCGAGTGTACAAGATGGTAAGATCAACAAGAAGAGGTGTCACAGTATAACCTGGGAATATAAGCAGTGTTTAGAGTTGGTGATCTTCTGTAGGTCTGAGAGGAACAAATGGGTGGTTATCTGTATCACTCTAAGACGTGGGGGCTTAATTTTACGTTGACATCACCTATTTTAGCCCAAAACACCTTATTATAGCAGTGATTTAGCAATTTAATAGGCTAAACTATCGAATCTTCGGATGCCATGTTGAAATTCTTCTTCTTCTTCGTCTTCTTGCTTCTCTTTGGCCAATTTTTCAGTCGGCAATACAAGACGCTTCGTGATTGGCGAATCTGTGCTCCTCCAGGCTGTATCGAAGGACCACAGGACAGAACCTCGTGTGTTTTCGAAGGAGTTACGCTGCTCGCTAAGAAGTTCCATCATATCTTACGTGTGTCAGTTAAATGCGTCACTATATCAGCAGCAGTTAGTGGTTAATCTTACGAAACTTTGAGAATACGAGCTTAGAGAACACACAGCCAGGCTTATAATGTAACAGAGGTCGACCTTGAACACGGTCTTGAGGTCAACCTTAAGGTGATGAGGAGCACAGCGTAACTCTTTGATGTGACGTCACCGGTTTAAAGTATCTCACTCTATGACAGACTCTAACACACTCTCCACTAACCTAACCTAACACACTCTCCACTAACCTAACCTAACACACTCTCCACCAACAGAATCTAAAAGGACTTACTATTGCTGCTTAAATTAGAACCTTTTTATTTCTGAATTTGTACAGAAAGTAAGAAGATGGAAAACAGTATTTGAAAGAGAGAGAGAGAGAGAGAGAGAGAGAGAGAGAGAGAGAGAGAGAGAGTACTGAATCTCTTTTCCCCTTACAGAAAGCATTAGCCGGTCTCTTGGTTACCTGCCTCCTTGGGTCAGTGGCCGCCAGTCTCCCGGAAGACGATAAAGGTGTGTATGACCTAATTGTATCCTCACCTGTATGTGATTTATATACATTGTGGGTTATGTAGACAGTTACAATTGTCTATGGTAAAGAAAGAGACTTTTATCGTTAAGTTATATTATCTTTAACAGTTAATTTGTCTTCCTCAGGTGAAGCCAAGTTTTTTGTCAAGTCGTATTCCACCGTGACCTGGACCTTCCTCTCGTCACTCACCTCCACCGTCCCTTACACCTGTTTTACCAGTAAGTGAGGCTGCTAGTGGTCAAGGATGTCTTACTGAACACACAAATCACCTTATGTTAATTAAGATGATCTATAGTTTCTTCCCACACACACACACACATAAACACACACATAAACACACACACACACACACACACACACTCATATCAAGTTAAATTGTTAGATAATACGAGATTCTTGGAAAAAGTGATTCTATATAACTATTTAGATAGATAGATAGATAGATAGATAGATAGATAGAAACTTACCTTACTTTGTGAGAGATGCTCGGGGTACAGAAGCTCGAGTCAAATATGGATAATGAAGATCAATTATAACAAGAGACTGGAGGCGGGGGTACAGACTCTTACTCTATATTTCCTTATAACTTATCAAACTGTTCTGATTATGGTCTTCTGTATCCTTGATGTCACTGATGTTGAGACTACTATCCGGACACTTTATGGGACTTAAAAGATAAGGGTGAGACGGCAAGTTCTGATTTCTTCTGTAAAAGATAAAAATATTTCATTCCGGCCGAAGGTACGACAATGGCTGAGTTTATTTAAAGACTCAGACTGTTGTCCTTGCAGCCTGTATTTATTTCTAGTACATTAGCCTGGCTTTTTGAACCTGCCTGACCCTGTTTCCATTTCTACCTCAGCGGACGCTGCTCCCGAGGCCTGCCCCGGACGCAGGCGTCGCCGAGTTAAGAAGCTCTCACTGGACACTGACACCGACAGCGCCTACCACAGCCTTGCCAGCAGCAGCGGTGACATGATCAAGCCTGAAGACAAGACATCTCCCGAAGAGAAGTTCTTCTTCACACTGTGGAAGACCTCCAGCACCACCGTCACCATCACCACCTTCTCCACCAACCGCTCCATCACCGTCTCCGCCTCGGTCATGTGCACGTATAGCGGACTAGTTCTTAACGTGTGTTGAGGCGGGGAACTCTGACACAAGCGACTCTCTAGTCTTCTGTTCATCCACTTTATTTTGATTAACCTGTGAACGTCATTTTACCCTTGGTTATAGCGCTACATATTACTGAGTCTTGGTTGGCATTAGCATTAGTTTTACGTTTTTAGAACATATTTGGCGCAATTTGATGAAAAAACAAAACAATGTTATATAATTTGTACTGGATAACCTGCCAGTGATAGTGATTATGCCCCCTCCTCCCTCCTAGACACAGACCCTCTCATGTCACCTTCCTCCATCGCTTGCCGACCGTGTGTTTCCACTCTATCACAACTTGTACTGTCTATAACGTAAGACGGAAGAAATAACGTTGATGAACAAGGGGACACAAGTTTTGACAGGATGCTGTTTATAATGTATGTACATAATTGACCCCTGTGAATAGATATAAGTATTAAAAAAACAAAACATTATTTGTATATTTTTTCCCAACTACAATATACGGAGTTAGAATGTTGTGACTACTGATGGAAGAGCCAAGAGGGGTGTGAAGGTTAGGTTAGGTTAGGTGATTTAATGGTGTTATAGTGATCTTCAATGACTAGTAATAGAACGTTCAATGTTCACCGTTCAACCATACTTTGCAAGAACGGTTATGGGGTGTACCGATGCCATTTACGATGACCTTCGTGCCCTGATCTTTTTTCAGCAATATCGCCTTTAACACATGGAACTCTGCACCTTTCGAAGATTTGGAAGAGTCTCGAAGCAAGTTTCCTGGTGGGAATTAGTAGCTAGGACTGTACTCAAAATATCGAAACTTCGAGATCTCTCCAGAGCTCCGAAAAGGTGGTATTCCTGAAACAAGATCAGGGCAAGAAAGTCATTGTAAATGGCGTCGTACACCCCATAACTGCACCCTCCCACAGCTAGTCATTAGATCCGCCCACAGCTGGTCAATTAGGCCATCTTGTTGAGGCAAGACACTGTGCTACCGAGAAGGCTTTTCGCATTACAGTATATAACTCTCCGACGATCACCATCAAGCATATAGACAGTAAACACTAAGGACAACTCAGGCACTTTCCTTCTGTGTTTTAAATATCTATTTTTCTATTAACCTTATTTAAATATTTTTATTGTTAAGGGAGTCATATAACTTACTTATAAACAAAGAGCAAATAAAAACAGAAAGAAGAAAGCTTGGAGATGGCTCTCACACCCGCCTTGAGGAACGTTAGAGACGACGTAAACAGTTTATCAAGTCAACTCTGTCTTACCTTCACGTGAGTCACTTGCGAGCCAGAAAAAGAATTGCTGCAGAGAGCCATCTTGATGACAAATACTATGACTAGCTATCCATTTTCAAGTTCGATGTCATCAATTTGTGGAAAGACATAAAGTTCTACATATTATACCCCGATAAATCTGACAAAAATTATAGGCCCAATAACGTTATTGAGTATTAGTCCACAATATCGCGCAACTTTTCGTCTTCGACACTAGGGGTCACAGTCCTGATTTCTACAGCTATACAGATTTACAGCAACATTTATATGGAAATTGGCTTCATGGAAGGAAAGGACCTGGTTTAAGAAATTAGATCCATCCTCAATAATGCAGACCACAAAATTTCAATACAATATAGGTTGTCCTGAAACACTGACTAAGGCTCCGGGATAAAAAAACAAAAATAAATAAAATAGTATTTACTTGGTAGAGGAAAACAATGGAAAGTAACTTTGGCCATCCTTCTCTCGTTCTGGCTCTGTGGTGCTAGAGGATTGGCACAACTGGCACCATTGGTAAACTTAAATCTGCTGAAAGGCAATGAACTTAAGGGTAAGATACAGTGGGACGAAACTCCTCAGATAATACAGCAGATATACCGAACACAGGCGCGGGGCTAGTTTATCGGACACGATGCCAAAGAGTTGCAGGGTCCAACAAGGAAGTTTTGGTGTTAATGTCTGACATCTTGGACTTAGAAAATAAGAGGGTATGAGTGCCTAAGAGGCCACTGGTTATCTTGGCAGGTTACATATAGTGAAGGAGGAATAAGTGTAAATAGAGAGGATTCCCTGTACAGGTTCGTCAGTTTACAGCAAAGTGTGGTCGGTCCTTAATGTTGTCAAGTGTCATAAACACTGACAACAGTGAGGGACATATCTCTTAGTGTAATTGTCATGCTGTGTGCGTGAGAAAGTGAATTATCAAGGGTGAGGTCCACGGGGAGGAAAGGAAAGTCCCTTTATGACATGGATATGTAAGCCACGTGAACGTCCTTGCTGTAGTCTGCAGTCCTTAGGGAGAGCTCACCATGGTGGGGTGTTTAGATAGAGTGAGAAGAGTGAAGAGAGCAGGTGTGGGCTGCAGGAGGCGGCATGTTTGAGGTGCACACCTTGAGGAAGTACGCCCTAGGGTCCAGTAGGGGGGGGGGGGCAGGGACGAGGTAGGAGTCGGTGTGTGTCGCAATTAGTGCTGAAGGCACCGAGCAGGCAGGGTCAACCAGGACAGCGAGGGCTGAGGCAGCAGTATTGGACATCAGTGTCCAGGAGGGCCTGGAGGGAGGGGTGTATAGTTCATAGGGCAGTCATCAACTTTAGCTAGTGATGTTTCTGTTATCTACTGCTAGTAGGGACTAGCTGCTAGCTGTTGCTGCTGGGGACTGATGGTGGGGGTGATTAACTGCTGCTAGCTGGGACTCTGTTAGATGCTGCTAGTGAGGACTTTGTTAACTGCTATAAGTGAGGACTGTGTAGCTACTGCGAGTGGTGGATTGTGTTAGCTATTGCTAGTGGGTACTATGTTTGCTATTGATTTGGTAACATTTGCTAGTGGGGACTATGCTAGCTGCTTATTGTGGGGACTGTGTAATCTGTTGCTAGCAAGGATTGTGTTAGCTGTTGCTGGAAATTAGAACATATGAATACAGATACAAGGATGCGTCCTTTGCGTCCAGGTACTGAGCAGCTTCTCCTCCGTGTGTGGCCACAGTAAAAAGTTTCATTGTCGCAGGTGGACACTTTGTTTATGGGATCACACCAGAGGTTTGATTTTGTCTTGATGTTGTTTTTGAAAGATGTGTTTATATATAAGGCTTTTTATCGTGTTTATGTGTCAAAAGATTAGAGTCATGACATCTTTGAAAGACTTATTTTAATATATTATAAATATTACCTTTGTCCACTAACACATAATATTTCCCAAAACAGTATCACGAAAATTTTGAACCCCTGATATGCCACAGTAAGAGAGGTGTTGAAGCAGCAGCTCCATTGTGACAATTGCAAGGCCGTGCGCCCTGCAATATGTATATTTTTTTTTATTTTCCACACTCTTTCCTCCTCTAATTTTAGATTTTAGTTTCCTGTTTGGGTACGATAATTCTTGACTTGCCTTTCGTTCATGTCATGATTTTTCAAGCTATATATTTGCATGAAGAAACATTCCTGTTGTCATAAAGCATAATAGACACAATAATAGACATGACGTCCACAGTGAGGTTTGTGATATGATGTCTGAACAAACTTTACCTTCAGCTTCCTTCGCAAGTTTCCTTTTTTTGTATCACATGCTGGTGGGGGAAGTTATATATATATATAGCCTATATATATAAGAGAAACCAACGGAAGTCACTTACAATCCCTAGGAGCGCCACAATGGTAAGAACTTGTGGAAAATCCCTAACACGTGTTGGTGTCTCCTAAAGATTTACTTATTACTTTTACGCCTTTGTGTCAGTCAATGTGTGCTTCAGTTTAGGGCAGTTTTGAATCTTGTCAGTCGTCAGGATTTGTGTCTCAACAAGGAGATGACACTACTTACTTCACTCCGGTCTTTACTGAGAGTATGATAAGCGGTGATGCTGGTCGAGGTGTTCTCCAAGACCCACACCACCACAACAACAGCTAACATCATCTTTATCTTAACTTACAGAAAGTTTCGGTGTGTGTCGTCCTCCTCTTGATCCTAAGCTCTATGGCAGAAGGAGTTCAAGAAGAAGGAGGTATTGTGTGTATGGCGCCGTGATTGATTGATTGATTATACAAAACTTGCATTAATAACTTAGTGTAAATTGTCATAATATAACTTACTCTGTTTGATATATGAGGCTGTCAGGGATTTTTAAACCAGATCCTGTCACCAGTCTAACAAATTATGATAATTTCCTTCCAGATGGAAAAGAGGCCAAGTTCTTCATTAAGAGCTATTCAACAACCACCTGGACTTTTTTGTCATCATTCACCTCAACTGTCCCCTACACTTGTTACCTAAGTAAGTTTCCATCACTCAGTTGGATACTAAGATAATTGGGCAGTACTGTACCTTCCATGTACGTGGCGAACTGTAGTGTAATAGTCAGCATTTTTGCCTCGCAAGATAGTGGTCCTGGGTTCACTCCCCAGACAGGGTGAAACTCTGGGTAAATTTCTTTAAGCCATTTTTCTCTTACTAACTCACACTATTTGGTAACTTGGATGTTAACTGATTACAGATCGTGGCGAGCTGTCCTGTCTTGATGGTTTATTCCTTGACATAACTTCATACAGTTCAATAGGTGGTCCTATGCTCGGTCAGCCTCGATCACGAGAGGAGCAACTGTGGGGCATTATTTGTAGAAACTTTTATTATACAATTCATGGTGTAATAAATGTTATTTCCGGGCGCTTGAGTGGTTTATAACGATACATAAATGTTTTATATTTTCCCGAATTCCACAATTTTCTGCATTACTCCTTGTGGATGTGTGTTGTAGGTCTTGCTGCGGCTGAGGGATGCGCAGGCCGTCGACTTAGACGCTCCAGAAGTCTTTCCTTAAACCATGAGGCGACCGTCACTGATCTCCTCAGTAGTACTGACGAAGGCAGTTTAGACGTACTTGACGGATTGTCTAACCAGGAAGAAAAATTATTCTTCACACTGTGGAAGACCTCCAGTAGCACCGTCACCGTCACCACCTTCTCCACCAACCGCTCCGTCACCATCTCCGCCTCCCTTATGTGTGTTTATCCTGGAATAGTAGCCAATCCGTGCTAACACGGACACTATCGACCACTGTACGATGTTCCTCCTTCCTTAACACTATACTCACTCTGTTGTTCTTGCGCTCACTCTGGACCCATCTTTTGGGAGGTCACATTTTCAATACTTTATTACGGCTGAACGTAAACTAGATTAACTTATATTAATATGTGAATATTGTATATACATAACTGACCCCTAATAAATACATGGACTTGCAGATTATCTTCTGGTGTTTTATATCTTTGTTTATTTTGGGTGATTATTTGATGTAAAGTTTTGACAGAGATATGGAGCCTGAGGGAGAGGAAGGGGTGAGGGGCCGGGGGTAAAGAACCACATGTGTTTATGGACACTGAGAACATGTTTGTCGGCAGACACTTTGCTCTGGACATAGATAATTGTGTGATAACTGCCTTTGGTACCTCCATGTGAGCACATGGGCAGAACATACCATACAGAAAACTCAGATCAAACAACGATGACCCCAAATGGATAAATATTTATTTGAAGAATATTATTGGACAAAGGAAGGCTATAGGTTAGAGAATAAAGCGTGGTGAAGTCTACCTCCGAGATTATTATAAGGTAGTAGGGTTAAGACCGAGATAAGCAAAGCAAAGAAGAATAATGCACTGGAGGTAGCAAGGGAGGCGAAGTCAAACACCAAGGGATTCTTTTAAATGTATCAAACTAAAACACGAGAAAAGATTGGGCCAGTTCAGTCAAATACCGGCGAGCTAACTGATAACGACGGAGAAATGAGCAATAATCTGAATAGATATTTTTCAACAGTTTTCACCACCGAAAATTTAAACATGATACCCGAGGCACCGACTCTATTCAGAGATAGTGAAGAAAACAAATTAAGCGATATAGTAGTGACTAGTAACGATGTTAGTAAGCAAATAGACAAACTAAAGCCTAATAAGTCGCCTGGTCCCGATGAGATATTTACATAAGAACATAAGAAAATAAGGAGTCTGCAATAGGCCGGTTGGCCTGTGCATGGCAGCTCCTGTCGAGAGTTACTACCACTCTCTATCATCCATGAATCTATCTAGCCTCCTTTTGAAACTTCCCAGCGTTCCAGCACTTACTGCAAAGATGCTAAGCTTGTTCCACTCGTCCACCACCCTATTTGTAAACCAGTTCCTTCCTATCTCCCTCCTAAACCTAAACTTATCCAACTTAAATCCGTTGTTCCGAGTCCTATCCTGCTCGGATATTATAAGAACTTTATCTATATGACCTTTATTGATTCCTTTCACCCACTTAAATACTTCTATCATATCTCCCCGCACTCTTCGCCTTTCTAGGTAATGCAAGTTTAGTTTAGTTTAGCTTAGGAATGTAAGCTTAATATGCCCATTGCAAAGTTGTTTAACATGTCCTTAAAAACGGGTGTAGTACCAGAATCCTGGAGGATAGCGAATGTAATACCGATTTTCAAGATGGGAGATAGATCATTATCCTCTAACTACCGTTCAATCAGTCTAACATCAATTGTAGGCAAATTACTGGAAGCAATACTTTCAAACTTTATTCGAAATCACCTGTAGAAGCACAAGTTGATCAATGATTCCCAACATGGCTTCACAAGCGGGCGCAGTGCCGGATTTAGACCTGTGGAGGCCCATGGGCAGCCTCTTTGTGGAGGCCCCCTCATTATAAGTACCCAAGAGTTGTGGGGTGGCGAGTGAAGCGAGCCTAAACATCTGGGAGTTCCGGGGGGCGCTGTAAGCCCCCCGGGAAAATTTTAAAATTTGAACACTTCTGTGGAGAATTTTGAAGCCATATGCAGTTATATTGAGGAAATTAGAACATTAAGAAATTTTTAATTAACTGTATATTTATTGATAGTGTACAAATTTCCAACACACGCACACACACACACACACACAAAAGTGAGACATGACTGGAGTCATTCATGTGGTTTCAAGTCGACCAGCCCTGATATAGCTACTACCGCACATGTGGAGGCCCCCAGATTGTGGAGGCCCCTGGGCAGCTGCCCACTTTGCCCACTCCTGAATCCGGCCCTGAACGGGAGTTCATGTCTATCTAATCTATTAACATTCTTTTCAGTTGTTTTCGGATCAGTGGACGAGGGGCACGACTATGATGTGGTAATTCTTGACTTTAGTAAAACCTTCGACAACTTTCACCCTTATTTTTTACACTTTTCGTCCTAATTTATTTAAAAAATATCATTACGAGAAAATTCCGACCGTCAACTCGTCCATTATACGTACAACGAGTGATGTCTCCGGGGGTTGGTATGCGTGTCTTCACCCACCGCCATTCAGTGGTGCAACACACAGCCTACAGAGGGTAAGTTGGCATATAGGAATAAAATAAACGATTAAATGATTACTATCTCAAAGTAGTAGGAGACAACACACATATCCCAGTACCTATCCTCTGTGGTCTCATATCGTTTCACACAGAATATGCACAGAATTTTTATTTTATTTACTGTACATTGTTCTTAACAACATTGTATAATAAACCCATAGGTACCTAATCCCACAATCGAATATCTGAAAAACTTGTATTGTCAACTAAGCAGCACGGATGTAACCTGGCATAGGACAGCCAGAACCAAACAATAACAAATGCTGTATAAACTACCAATACCTACTGGGGAAGTGATATGACCTGTCTATGACCAATATCACATTGGCGTCTTTTGACCCTTCTGATGCCAGCCCCGGGCTCCTCTTTAGTAGCGTCTTCGAATAATTCGTCTTTTTCGACATTTGGTGTGTTAGTAATCCGTAAGCGCTTGATATGTAGGCCTATGTGTCAATTTAAGCTGTGGTGACTTGCCACTAGCGCATACCACCATGATAGCCCCCTCTTGCTAATTAATTTTTTAGTACTCTACCAAACAACCTATGTATTTTCGTAGTAGTAAGATGTTAATTGTTTCGTCATTTCCTACCAGTCCCCGCCGCAAGTATTCCCATTTTCTGTGAAGTCAATGCCAAAAGTTGTTTACCCTTATTTACTTTTACTTTTCTTTTATCCTCTTCACCACTGATCGGCTCGTTAGCCGCTTGGGCGATCGGTCACGTCTCTGTTACGCACTGTTGGCAAGTACTGGGTATGCACCGGCTCCTGAATGTATCTGAACCTGCTTCAGTGTTGGCCAAGTCAGGTCTTGAAAGAGCTCACACTCGGTGCCGTCACAACACTTTCTGGTAGATAGTGTAGTGGATTTCTCCCCTACAAACGCTGTTTGTCGCTGCGTAGCCGACCCCACGAATTCCCCAGTGTATGCCTCGTGGTCTAGGTCAACCAGCACCGCCCACGGAGCGGGGGTCAACTACTAAGCCACGCCAACCCCCGCTATTTAAAACCTGACCTCGTGGTGCTCTCTCCTCTTTCTACCTACACCAACCAGCCAGCAACACCTCCTCCTCCTCCGCCTGCCTGGCGGTCCTCGCTCCCGCCGGCGAGCATGGCGACCCACAAGCTGTCCTCCTCTGAGCATCCTCACCAACCAGCTCTCTCTACATCACGCTTGTAACCATGCTGCCTTCCCAGCACCAAGCTGCATTGTACATCCAATACAACATGTATATAGAGAGCACATTGTGAGTTTCGTTTCTCCATCCCATCCTGAGTGAACACAAACATCCAAAAACCCCACAAATGGTGACCCCGGAGATTCGCACTCACACAGAATGGAGGAGAAACAGATCACGCTCCCAGTATTCAAGCAACATGGAAGACTGGCTTATCCACCCAGAGGCAGCTCTCATCGGCTCTACAGCTACTGTCTCTAAACCGCAGGTTAGACACCCTAGAGCAGCACTGCTTCTCTAAGCAGACACCAGCTCCTCTTCCTGCCCCAAGCACCACGTCCTACCGACCCCAGCGCACCCGTCCTGCCTCAGACGCCGCCCCCGGCCCAGCAGTACCCCCTGCCGCCCCTGATGCGGCCCCTGCTCCTGACGCGGACCAACACACCCGTCCTGCCTCAGACGCCGCCCCTGCCCAGCAGTACCCCCTGCCGCTTCTCCTGACACGGCCCCTGCTCCTGAGTGCGGACCCACACACCCCTCTTTTCTCCCTCAGGTACTCCCTGCTAATGTCCTGCACCCTGCTGCTGTCGTGGACCCAGCTGCTGTCACGAGCCCTCATCCGCTTCTGCTGACGCAGTCCCTGCTTCTGACCCAGGCCCACACACCCCAGCAGGCGCATCTGACGACTCTGTACCTGCCGCGAGGGAAGTACAACATTCATCGCCTCCACACACCCTTTTTCTCCCTCTCTACTCCCGCAGATATTGTGTATCTAGACAGTTGTCTCTAGCGGCCGGCTCATCCACGCCATCGCAGTTGTCTCACATGAGGCACGCACCGCCCGTTCTGCCTCACATGTGTTATGCAACTCTGCAGACAACAAGTCTCCTACACCGCCTGGAGGGAAGGGGGAGTATTGTAGTGGATTTATCCCCTACAAACGCTGTTTGTCGCTGCGTAGCCGACCCCACGAATTCCCCAGTGTATGCCTCGTGGTCTAGGTCAACCAGCGCCGCCCACGGAGCGGGGGTCAACTACTAAGCCACGCCAACCCCCGCTATTTAAGACCTGACCTCGTGGTGCTCTCTCCTCTTTCTACCTACACCAACTAGCCAGCAACACCTCCTCCTCCTCCGCCTGCCTGGCGGTCCTCGCTCCCGCCGGCGAGCATGGCGACCCACAAGCTGTCCTCCTCTGAGCACCCTCACCAACCAGCTCTCTCTACATCACGCTTGTAACCATGCTGCCTTCCCAGCACCAAGCTGCATTGTACATCCAATACAACATGTATACAGAGAGCACATTGTGAGTTTCGTTTCTCCATCCCATCCTGAGTGAACACAAACATCCAAAAACCCCACAATAGTTCCAAGAGTTTACAACTCTCACTCCGAAAAAGTTTGCCCTCCAAGTAAGGACACTCGACTGAGTAGTGCCCTTGAGATGCTTATACACCTCAATTAGGTCACCCCTTGCCCGTCTGTAGTATATGCTAGGCAAGTTCAGGCGCTCCAATCTCTCAGGGTAGTTGAGGTGTCGAATTGCAGGCACCAGTCTGGTGGCCCTCCTTTGAACATTTTCAACCAACTGACAGTCCCTAGCATATCTCGGGGTTCAGACGGGGCGAGAGTATTCCAGATGGCGAAGCACTTCACTCCTGAAGATCGTTACGAGGGAAGGACCGTCTAGATATCTGAACGACCTTCTTATAAGACCCAATAATTTATTTGCCTGATTTACCTTCTCGCAATGGCCCGAGAACTTCAGCTCATTGTCAACATACACACCTGGGTGCTTCTCACATTCAGTCTCAAATAGTGCAGTTTCTTCATCCCGTTGGGACATTTGATACACCTCCTTACCGTTGGTACGCCCCAGGTGCATCCTCTTACACTTCGTGACATTGAATCTCAGCAGCCATTTCTTCGACCATTCTTGGAGCTCACAGAGATCCTTCTGGAACTCTTCACAGTCCGCTTGATTCTTGATTTCCAGAAATAACTTGCCATCATCGGCAAACATTTGTATGGAGGAGTGTACAACGTCAGGCATGTCATTTATGAAACAAACAAACAACATCGGGCCCAATACACTGCCCTGTGGTACCTTGCTTGTGACAGGTACGGATGATGATTTCGTGCCATTAATCACCACACACTGCTTGCGGTCATGTAGAAAGTCTTCTATCCACGCTAGGATATTTCCCCGAATTCCGTACCCATCCAGTTTGATTTTCAGCCTCTCGTGGGGTACACTGTGGAAAACCTTGGCAAAATCTAGGTGTATATTGTCGATATTACCACCCCTTTCCAGAATATGGGTCGAAATATCCAGTACCTTGAGGAATTGCGTTAAGCAGGAGCGCCCCGGCATAAAACCGTGTTGGCAATCCTTTATAAGGTTGTTCCGTAGTAGATGTTCCATTGCGGCATCTCTGATAATACTCTCAAGCTTTACATATTATGCTGGTCAGGCTCACGGGTTCGTGGAGTGACGATCGCCCTTCTTGAAGATAGGACTCACATAAGCAACTTTCCATTCACTGGGGGACCTTTTGTTCATCCAGGCATTTACAAAACAGGATCTTCAGGGGCTCGACAAGCTCGTTGCACAACTCTTTTAGCACTCTATGATGCACCATGTCAGGGCCGGGACTCTTATGGACCTTTAGCTTTGACAGTTTATTTCTAATACCCTCTTCTGTGAACACAATGCGGGTCAGTGCTGTGTCGAACCGTCTGTCTTCAAACGCAGGAAGGTTAATCGCATCCTCTCTTGTGAACATCGAGGAAAAGAAGCTGTTCAATGCCTAGGCTTTATCCTGGTCAGAATCTGCTTAACTACTGTACCATCTTCAAGCCTCAGGTCTGATACTCCTACTCGCGTTTTTAATTTCGAATTTGCATAGGGGTAAAACGCCTTTGGGTTTGACTTGACCTCGCTTGCAACCAACCTCTGGAACTCCTTTCAGCCCTTCTACATTCTATCTTTGCTTGGTTTCTGTCTCTTGCATACACCCTCCTGTCCTGCTCATCGCTTGACCCAACCCAAGTCTTGAATTTCTGGGTTTTCTTCTTAACTTTGTTTATTTTTTGCTTTGTATATGAATTACAGTGTGTCCGTGTAACCTGTAATATTTAGTAATCATGCAATGTTATGTCATCATGTATAAACGTTTTGGATTTTAAATAACTGCGTCGTAATCGTTCGTTTATGTGCTGTACATAACTAACTCTCTCTTCCTCCGGATTATCATAACCTAGAGACGTGATATCAGGAAACCAGCTGACCACACACACACACACACACACACACAAACACACACACACACACATTCGGATAGGCCCTCACAATATCACTGCTGGTCTGTAATAAGTAAGACATCCTCACTCGCTGACATCGTGCTATCAAGTGAGCTGGTTGGTGTACTGTAAACTGTTTATTTCACCTCTGTTTCCATCATTGTTGGTTTGTTTTACCCAGACTCCTGTCGACATTATTACCCACAATGTTGTATTATTGTGACTACCTTTGATGCCAAGATTGTAAACAGCTGTCGTCCAAGATGATGATAATAATGTGCCCTACAAGGTGGAGTTGTCATGGACGCGTCCTTGAATGTGAGCTTGAGGTTATTAGGTGTTGAAGCGTATTAATAAAGTTGATATAAAGTTTATATCAACTTTATTAATTCTCGTGTGATAACTTTGGTCGTGAGTGAGAAAGTTTTACAAGTGTGGACAAACCTGCGCTAAAAAATAATCTCGTACAATAACCATACTTGTACAATAGACTAGTACTTGTAATGACCCAGACAACTAATACTACTTGTTAGTTAAGTGAGATCTTTTCATAATCTAGTAAAAGTCTATCTAGAATAATCATGAACTTGTATTTGTAATCAACTTTGTCAAAGAAATCTGAAATTATACTTGGCAGCTGAAGTTGGATAATACTTAATGAAAAGTTAACAATGATGACGATGACGACATTGGGTATTTGTCATAAGATCTCCAAACATTTTATGCAGGATGAGGAAACCCGCGGATACTTGAAATAAGATACCATGGTTGGTAGAGACGGCGTACAATATAATAAACCGTGGATGGTAAACCCGCGGTTGGTGAAGGTAGTTCATTTCCTTTCACTGAATAAACTCACATAGTTGTTTAAGCCAATAAAGACCAGTATGAACCAATCACGTATTGCATAAGACACATTGATCAATAAATCCCAACAAAACGTTGCTCTTATTATGTCTTGGCACAAACTGTTTCACACATCATTAGTGTCTGCCGACAAACATGTTCTCAGTGTCCATAAACACATGTGGTTCTTTACCCCCGGCCCCTCACCCCTTCCTCTCCCTCAGGCTCCATATCTCTGTCAAAACTTTACATCAAATAATCACCAAAAATAAACAAAGATATAAAACACCAGAAGATAATCTGCAAGTCCATGTATTTATTAGGGGTCAGTTATGTATATACAATATTCACATATTAATATAAGTTAATCTAGTTTACGTTCAGCCGTAATAAAGTACTGAAAATGTGACCTCCCAAAAGATGGGTCCAGAGTGAGCGCAAGAACAACAGAGTGAGTATAGTGTTAAGGAAGGAGGAACATCGTACAGTGGTCGATAGTGTCCGTGTTAGCACTGATTGACTACTAATCCAGGATAAACACACATAAGGGAGGCGGAGATGGTGACGGAGCGGTTGGTGGAGAAGGTGGTGACGGTGACGGTGCTACTGGAGGTCTTCCACAGTGTGAAGAATAATTTTTCTTCCTGGTTAGACAATCCGTCAAGTACGTCTAAACTTCCTTCGTCAGTACTACTGAGGAGATCAGTGACGGTCGCCTCATGGTTTAAGGAAAGTTTTTTGGAGCGACGCAGTCGACGGCCTGCGCAATCTGCAGCCCCATCATCACCTACAACACACATCCACAAGGATTAACACATAACATTGTGGAATTCGGGAAAGTATAAAACATTAATGTATCGTTATAAACCACTCAAGCGCCCGGAAATAACATTTATTACACCATGAATTGTATAATAAAAGTTTCTACAAATAATTCCCCACAGTTGCTCCTCTCGTGATCGAGGCTGACCGAGCATAGGACCACCTATTGAACTGTATGAAGTTATGTCAAAGAATAAACCATCAAGACAGGACAGCTCGCCACGATCTGTAATCAGTTAACATCCAAGTTACCAAATAGTGTGAGTTAGTAAGAGAAAAATGGCTTAAAGAAATTTACCCAGAGTTTCACCCTGTCTGGGGAGTGAACCCAGGACCACTGTCTTGCGAGGCAAAAATGCTGACTATTACACTACAGTTCGCCACGTACATGGAAGGTACAGTACTGCCCAATTATCTTAGTATCCAACTGAGTGATGGAAACTTACTTAGGTAACAAGTGTAGGGGACAGTTGAGGTGAATGATGACAAGAAAGTCCAGGTGGTTGTTGAATAACTCTTAATGAAGAACTTGGCCTCTTTTCCATCTGGAAGGAAATTATCATAATTTGTTAGACTGGTGACAGGATCTGGTTTAAAAATCCCTGACAGCCTCATATATCAAACAGAGTAAGTTATATTATGACAATTTACACTAAGTTATTAATGCAAGTTTTGTATAATCAATCAATCAATCACGGCGCCATACACACAATACCTCCTTCTTCTTGAACTCCTTCTGCCATAGAGCTTAGGATCAAGAGGAGGACGACACACACCGAAACTTTCTGTAAGTTAAGATAAAGATGATGTTAGCTGTTGTTGTGGTGGTGTGGGTCTTGGAGAACACCTCGACCAGCATCACCGCTTATCATACTCTCAGTAAAGACCGGAGTGAAGTAAGTAGTGTCATCTCCTTGTTGAGACACAAATCCTGACGACTGACAAGATTCAAAACGGCCCTAAACTGAAGCACACATTGACTGACACAAAGGCGTAAAAGTAATAAGTAAATCTTTAGGAGACACCAACACGTGTTAGGGATTTTCCACAAGTTCTTACCATTGTGGCGCTCTAGGGATTGTAAGTGACTTCCGTTGGTTTCTCTTATATATATAGGCTATATATATATATAACTTCCCCCACCAGCATGTGATACAAAAAAAGGAAACTTGCGAAGGAAGCTGAAGGTAAAGTTTGTTCAGACATCATATCACAAACCTCACTGTGGACGTCATGTCTATTATTGTGTCTATTATGCTTTATAAAAACAGGAATGTTTCTTCATGCAAATATATAGCTTGAAAAATCATGACATGAACGAAAGGCAAGTCAAGAATTATCGTACCCAAACAGGAAACTAAAGTCTAAAAGCTTACGAGGAAAGTTTATGTTAAATTCTCTAGCGAATGGATACAGGGTCCAAGAGAAGAATTTATGCCCTACAGCTTGCAGTCATCCCAATGGAGCTGCTGCTTCAGCACCTTCATTACTGTGTCACGTCAAGGGATCAATATTGGTGTCTTACTGTTTTGGGATATATTATGTGTATATTTGTGTTGCAAATATTTATAATATATTAAAATAAGGCTTTCAAAGATGTCATGACTCTAATCTTTTGACACAAACACGATAAAAAGCCTTATATATAAACACATCTTTCAAAAACAACATCAAGACAAAATCAAACCTCTGGTGTGATCCCATAAACAAAGTGTCCACCTGCGACAATGAAACTTTTCACTGTGGCCACACGGAGGAGAAGCTGCTCAGTACCTGGACGCAAAGGACGCATCCTTGTATCTGTATTGATATGTTCCAATTTCCAGCAGCAGCTAACACAGTCCTTGCTAGCAACAGATAACACAGTCCTCACAAGAAGCAGCTAGCAGAGTCCCCACTAGCAAATGTTACGAAATCAATAGCTAACATAGTACCCACTAGCAATAGCTAACACAATCACAAATAATACCATCCATCACCAGCAGCTAATACAGGCCCTACTAGCAGTAGCTAGCATAACCATCACTAACTAAAGCTGATGACTGCCCTATGAACAATACACCCCTCCCGCTATGCCCTCCTGGACACTGATATATATATATATATATATATATATATATATATATATATATATATATATATATATATATATATATATATATATATATGCAAGTAAATCACTGTAGGTGCGCGTGATCTATATATATATATATATATATATATATATATATATATATATATATATATATATATATATATATATATATATATATATATATATATATTCACGGCAAACTTCAAGTAATGAATGCAGTGTCTTGATATATGAGCTCTGTTCATCTGCTTCCTATACTGTTCATTCAGAACTGATTTCTCCATTTTATTCTAATACAGGAATGGCTACTCCTATCACTACGGTCTTCTTCTCGTAAGCAGTATATTAACACATCATCATCCATCAGCACAAATGTTAGCTGATATTCATATTAATATCCTTCCCATCTCTTTTCGAGAAGTTGTCTTTCGAATCAAACTGCTCCGTTGTCAGTTTCACTCTGTGTTAGTGGGAGGGTCGGCGTAGAGTTCTGCCGTCCAGCAAGGGTGCAACAGGCTATGCGCCCTTTGCCATTGGTGTATAACGAACATCAGAACGGGACTGTACTTCCTCAAGGTGTGCACCTCAAACATGCCGCCTCCTGCAGCCCACACCTGCTCTCTTCACTCTTCTCACTCCAGCTAAACACCCCACCATGGTGAGCTCTCCCTAAGGACTGCAGACTACAGCAAGGACGTTCACGTGGCTTACATATCCATGTCATAAAGGGACTTTCCTTTCCTCCCCGTGGACCTCACCCTTGATAATTCACTTTCTCACGCACACAGCATGACAATTACACTAAGAGATATGTCACTCACTGTTGTCAGTGTTTATGACACTTGACAACATTAAGGACCGACCACACTTTGCTGTAAACTGACGAACCTGTACAGGGAATCCTCTCTATTTACACTTATTCCTCCTTCACTATATGTAACCTGCCAAGATAACCAGTGGCCTCTTAGGCACTCATACCCTCTTATTTTCTAAGTCCAAGATGTCAGACATTAACACCAAAACTTCCTTGTTGGACCCTGCAATTCTTTGGCATCGTGTCCGATAAACTAGCCCCGCGCCTGTGTTCGGTATATCTGCTGTATTATCTGAGGAGTTTCGTCCCACTGTATCTTACCCTTAAGTTCATTGCCTTTCAGCAGATTTAAGTTTACCAATGGTGCCAGTTGTGCCAATCCTCTAGCACCACAGAGCCAGAACGAGAGAAGGATGGCCAAAGTTACGTTCCATTGTTTTCCTCTACCAAGTAAATACTATTTTATTTATTTTTGTTTTTTTATCCCGGAGCCTTAGTCAGTGTTTCAGGACAACCTATATTGTATTGAAATTTTGTGGTCTGCATTATTGAGGATGGATCTAATTTCTTAAACCAGGTCCTTTCCTTCCATGAAGCCAATTTCCATATAAATGTTGCTGTAAATCTGTATAGCTGTAGAAATCAGAACTGTGACCCCTAGTGTCGAAGACGAAAAGTTGCGCGATATTCCAAAAGTGAATACTTACTGTGGACTAATACACAATCACGTTATTTGACCTTTAATTTTTGACAAACTTATCGGGGTATAATATGTAGAACTGGTATCGAACTTTGCGATGTAACAATGCCTCAAACGTCGGCAGATAGGAAACGGTCTGCCTCTTTTCGTGACTCCCACTTGTTTCCATCTGAACATTTTTCTTTGTCCACACGTAGCCTGTATCTTTCACTAATAGTTCATCTATGGAAGTTACGTTGGTCATCTCTCCAATACTGTCAGTCGTTATCCAGTCTTGCCATTTAACACAAAAATCCTGACGACTGACAAGATTCAAAACTGCCCTAAACTGAAGCACACATTGACTGACACAAAGGCGTAAAAGTAATAAGTAAATCTTTATGAGACACCAACACGTGTTAGGGATTTTCCACAAGTTCTTACCATTGTGGCGCTCCTAGGGATTGTAAGTGACTTCTGTTGGTTTCTCTTATATATATATACATAACTTCCCCCACCAGGATGTTCTAATTATATCTATGTGATACAAAAAGGAAAATCGTGAAGGAAGCTGAATGTAGAGTTTGATCGAGCAACTTATCACACGGTTCACTGTAGACATCATTTTTTTTATTGTATCTATTATGCTTTAGTAAAACAGGAATGTTTCTTCGTGTAGATACTTGGCGACATAAACGATAGACAAGTCAAGAAATACCATAGCTGAACAGGAAACTATAATCCAAAAACATATGAGGAAAGCAATGGCTAAACTCGCTAAAGATTGGTTGTAGGGCCCGAGCGGGGAGCTTATGCTATACAGTTTGCAGTAGTCCCAATGGAGCTGCTGCTTCAACACCTCTCTTACTGTGGCATATCAAGGGTTCAAAATTGTCGTGATACTGTTTTGGGAAATATTGTGTGTTAGTGGACAAAGGTAATATTTATAATATATTAAAATAAGTCTTTCAAAGATGTCATGACTCTAATCTTTTGACACACAAACACGATAAAAAGCCTTATATATAAACACATCTTTCAAAAACAACATCAAGACAAACTCAAACCTCTGGTGTGATCCCATAAACAAAGTGTCCACCTGCGACAATGAAACTTTTCACTGTGGCCACACACGGAGGAGAAGCTGCTCAGTACCTGGACGCGACCTTGTTTCTATGTTTATAATGTCTACTTTCCAGCAACATATAACACAGTATCCACTAGCAGTAGCTAATAGAAGTCCCCACTATCATTAGCCAACAATGTCTCTACTAACAGCAGCTAGTATATTCCCCACTAGCAGCTGTTAACAGAGCAGTAGCTAACACAGTCACCTTTACTAAGCGCTAACACAGTCAACATTTGTAATAGCTAACATAGTCCCCACTAGCTAATAAAAGTTCCCACTAGCAACAACTGACACAGTCCCCATTAGCAGCAGCTAATAGTTCCTACCACCAGGTACTCCAATCTCCAGAAGCAGCAGCTAACACTGTCCCTGCTAGTAACAGTTACCACAGTCCTCACTAGCAAAAGCTAAAACTGTCCCTACTAGCAGCAGCTAACGCAGTCCCTACTGGTAACAGTTACCACAGTACCCACTAGCAAAAGCTAACACGGTCCCTACTAGTAACAGTTACCATGGTCCCCACTAGCAAAAGTTAACACCGGCCCTACTAGCAGCAGTTAACTGTCAGCGTCATCAGTTAAAACAGTTCCCAGCAACTGCAGCTAACACATCCTCTACTAGCAGCAGCTAACAAAGACATCGCAAGCTAAAGCTAATAACTGCCCTACATACACACCTCTCCGCACGCACACACACACACACTGTTGGTTGACAATACGATCTTTTCAGATATTAGATTATGGGATTAATTACCTATGGGTTTCTTATACACTGTTGTTAATGGATTATGTACCTGTATATCAAGGGAATATAGCACCTTTAGATATCCCTGTCGTCTCTTCCACTGTTGGTCATTATTATCCAGAGTTCTGTGTCGCATTACTGTCTTGCCTGCATGTTGTACAGTCAGTTGCAAGTGTCACATCTCACTGGTGATGAAGGTCAGTATTAGAACACAGTAGAGCCAAGCAGTATATAAAGGAGAAAATACTTTAACTTGAAGGTACGTTAAATCGTTCACCCGGAATATTTACTCAATTAAGTAATATTTGAAGACTTATTTATTTAACTTATTCTAGCCCCGGAGACTCTTAAGTAATTGAATCTCTTAATATTTAATTCTTGGTTACTATTATAATAACTAACTTAGAATGTGTGGTTCTATAGTCCTTAGTTGTTGAACCGTACTAGTACTTTATATCAACTTTATTAATTCTCGTGTGATAACTTTGGTCGTGAGTGAGAAAGCTTTACAAGTGTGGACAAACCTGCGCTAAAAAATAATCTCGTACAATAACCATACTTGTACAATAGACTAGTACTTGTAATGACCCAGACAACTAATACTACTTGTTAGTTAAGTGAGATCTTTTCATAATCTAGTAAAAGTCTATCTAGAATAATCATGAACTTGTATTTGTAATCAACTTTGTCAAAGAAATCTGAAATTATACTTGGCAGCTGAAGTTGGATAATACTTAATGAAAAGTTAACAATGATGACGATGACGACATTGGGTATTTGTCATAAGATCTCCAAACATTTTATGCAGGATGAGGAAACCCGCGGATACTTGAAATAAGATACCATGGTTGGTAGAGACGGCGTACAATATAATAAACCGTGGATGGTAAACCCGCGGTTGGTGAAGGTAGTTCATTTCCTTTCACTGAATAAACTCACATAGTTGTTTAAGCCAATAAAGACCAGTATGAACCAATCACGTATTGCATAAGACACATTGATCAATAAATCCCAACAAAACGTTGCTCTTATTATGTCTTGGCACAAACTGTTTCACACATCATTAGTGTCTGCCGACAAACATGTTCTCAGTGTCCATAAACACATGTGGTTCTTTAACCCCGGCCCCTCACCCCTTCCTCTCCCTCAGGCTCCATATCTCTGTCAAAACTTTACAGCAGATAATCACCAAAAATATAAAAAGGATATAAAACACCAGAAAATTATCTGCAAGTTCATGTATTCCAGCCAAGGACTCCAGACACACGTTCTTCCCCAGCACCTTAGGGATACAAGAACTATCATAGAATGCTTACTCTGACCAGACAATACAGTCTGAAAACAAAGGACAAATCTAAAATACGAATTGAGTTTAAGTGATTATATCGAGTCAAAACTCACTGGAACTCTACTTTACATCTAATAGTTGCTGGTGAGGTGAAGGAATACTGCTTGATGATAATAATACAACACAAATAACAGTGACGAGGTTGACACGCCAGGGTGAAGCTCTTGTGACTTTATAACAAAAAGTTTTAAAGGTTAGCATTCACGAGAGAGTTCTCTCTATCTACATATTGGTGCAGGTCAAACTTCCGGAAGTTTCGTTCTTCGTGAAACGTTCAGGATACAGCAACTTATTCCTCTTTGTTGGCATGCTCTTCCAGAACTCCAGAACCTTAGGGATATAAAGAACATTTATTGAAAAAGCGGATTACCTGATAATTAGGCACCGTAGTTTATTTCGCTTGAAGATTAATCATCCTAACGCCACCTGGGATTATGTGTTTAACTTTAAGCTGAAATAAGCTGGAGGCTGATTGATGCAGTTCACGGCACCAAGGTGACCAGTACACACAGTAAACAATATGATCCTCATCACAGGTGTCCACTCAATGTACGACACCTGAGCTTCACAACTATCACCTTTGATGCTGTGTTGTTTGTTTGTATCAACTACCAGGTAAGGCGTGTGATGCATCATGTAGACCACGTCTCTATCATGGTAGTGACTCACCTGAACAAAAAACGTCTCTATCATGGTAGTGACTCACCTTATCGGGCAAGTCGTCCCTCATGGTGGGGGAGGTGGTGAGGGCCAAGTACCACTGACGTGACTGGGTCGTCGGCCACCATCTGAAGCCGAGCGAGCCGTCAGGTGTCGGGTTCCTAGAAAGCACAGTACATGAATTATTGCTCATCACTTTCTCTTTCTTAAACTAACACATTATAATTATAACAAGGGTTAGTCATCTGCATCAACTATGGGTCTCGCCTTGATTTACTGCTGTTCATAAGTTAATCATATTTTACGGGGAGAGAAGGTGGTTTGTTTGTATAGTTGTGGATAAAACTAGATATGTAAAGAACAGCGAGAGTTTAACAATGGTTATGATTTCAACAGTAAACTTCTTATACACTGAGTCATACACAAATCATGATTCTAAAATGATATGGTCGTCACATTACCCAGTAGCAGCGAAGTTGGTCCATAGAGTCAGCATTACCTCCCTCAAGAAGAGGTCTGCAGGTCGTCCCAGAGACATGGTTATGTTGTTTATTGTTATATTGAATATGTAGAGCAGGTCGTCTCCATGACTCACCCCTGTAACAGTTATGTCTTGAGATAATATATAATGATAGATTAGATTGGTACAAAACAGACTGGAAATTTTACGAGAATATCAGGCATGGATAAGGTTCCAGGACTCATAAGGAGACATTACTTCACACAGAGGATGGTAGACCAATAGAATAGTCTACCGGCTCAACCTGTAGAAATGAGGAGAGTACTGGGTTTTAAAATAGCCCAAGCCAAGGCTACAAACTACCTAACCTAACCCAACCCTTGTTCTGCTGATCTTCCCATTTTGATTGACTTCTGTGGTGTTGTGGTCCTGCAAAAGACAAGACGCGTCAACTTACAGTGTTTTGGAATCGCTGTCGTTGCATTGGCGAGATCAGAAATGCTGTATTGTCCACGGTGTTGCAGCTCATACTTAAACACTGAGTGAGGTTTTGACCAGGTCGTGTGTAGCTGAGCAGATTCCTCCTGGGGAACTCTTACGATTCCGTCAGTTATCATCTACAAGAAAAAATAAATAAACTTGTTTCCCTTTGTTGATGTACGAGTTAGTTATTGCAGCTTAAGTTTATTTTAATCACTAAGGTCATCCTCGTCTTACGTAATGTATATGCCAGTTCAGCGTTGAAGGATGCCTAAACATTATACTAAAGGCACTATCCTAATTTAAGTGTATAGTAATTAGTGTATGACTTTGAAACTAAGTGGATAAAATACTTTCCTTACTTTTAATAAACGTCACTAGGATACCTTAAAGTATACACACCATCATTTATGTATAATTAATGTAGTTTTACTTACTTGATTTATTTCCTCAATTTTTTCCCCTGATAATTTTGTTTCCCCGAGATAATGGTAGTAGGCACGACGAGCCAGGTACACTGGAGACTCGTCCCATGCCCCATAATACAACGATGCTGGCCCAGCTGTTGTAAATTCACGTTCCAACTTCTCCGCTTCCTTTTTCAAACCAGTCTTGATAACTATGTAGACGTGATTTCATGTTAATGTTTTGTATATGCCATTATTTTAAAATATTATGTATTTTTTAATTATTGCAGTACATTATTGTATAATAATTATGATTCCCTCAAAGATCTGAACTACAGCAGTGATAACAGTAATGGTCAGTATTATGCAGGACACGTACGGGCAGCAAACATCGCTCCTTCGTGTTGGGTGTGACCGGAGATAAGGTCCACTTTGTTGAATCTTCCAGTCTTTATCAGTGTGGCTGGGTGGTCTGGCAGGTAGTCTCCGTCCACTCTAGGTGTCATTACCAGAGGCTGTGTGGACCACACCTGTGAAATATACTATATAATAGGAACCTCGCTAAGTATTTTTGATCTTGCCCGTGAAAGTTTACAAGTCGCAGTGATCACAAAACCAAAGTCATGCACTGCCATATATTTTCTCTTCAGTCACTGGCAATCATTCATTATAAATCCATGTGAAAATGCATACAGGTCACGAGTCTGAGATGGCTTTGGGTACTAACGTGAAAGGTGTTAGCCACAGGCACTAGTTTCTCAAAAGGGATTCTCTGGAGGCAGGCGAGAAGCTGGGTGCTGTCCAGGGCGGTGGAGGATGGACTCGAGTCTGAGCAGTTGAAGATGTTACCCACCTTGATGGCCACCTGTCTGTGACCCTCTCTCACGGCCCAAGGACTCAAGGCCGAGCCTGACTGTAGGATGGCCCGGTTGAACAACCCTGCAGGTGAAATACAGAGAAACATTGTACAATGCTGTGAGATATACTGATGAAGCACTATACAATACGTGTGAGGATATTATTATTATTTCTGTTGTTCAAATACATTTGATCATTCTATGCAGAATGTAATTCACCACATATGATATGGATTGTGTACTGTACTTTACTGTACAAAAACATATGGGTTACCCCTGGCGTATGGTGTGAGCATCTGAAGGTGGGCAGAGCCACCCCCAGAACTCTCCCCGAAGATGGTGACCGTGGTTGGGTCACCGCCAAGGTGCTGGACGTTGTCCTGCACCCAGCGGAGGGCCAGCGTCTGGTCCTTCAGCCCCAAGTTACCCGGCAGTACCAAATCCTCCGTCGAGAGGAAACCTGATGAAGAACAAGACAGTGAAAACTTTCTCACAGTGACTGAGGTGGGTGTGAAATGTGACGTTGGGATTGGAGACCTTGTTCAGACACTGCTGGGTAGTGAGAGCATTGTCGAAGTTTTACATAAAGGTAAATTGAGATGGTTCGAACACATGGAGATTTTGGAGGAGTCTAGTTGGGTCATAAAATGCATGAGGCCAAGAAGGAAGAGAACTAGCGATAGACCAGTAATGATGTGGGGAAGAAGTTGTAAGAAATGACCTCAGAGATAAAAACATGACAAGAGAGGCTGCAAGATACCGTCCTAATTGGGGAGCTGCCAACAGGTACTCACGACCAACTCACCCAAACATAGAACAAATTGATGACGATGACTTACATTAATTCCATCCCAAAATTTTTATCCATTTAGACAACACTAACCCAGAGTTCCTAGTCGATACTGAACGATGACGAGGACGATGTCTCTGGTGAGGAGGGGAAAAGGGGTGTACAGCTCCCCAGAGCCTGAGGTGAATCCGCCCCCATGGAACCAAACCATCACAGGCAATCCAGATGCATGAGGCTACAGGTGTGAAAATTAATTGATTATATTTAAACAGTACGTCATTAACGGGTGATGATTGAGATATACCATAATCATACTTTAATGTTAACCAGGATCAAATCAAAGTAATCTGTCAAGTGTGGGGTAGGTTATTCTGTCAAGTGTGGAGGTATTCTGTCAAGTGTGGGGTAGGTTATTCTGTCAAGTGTGGAGGTATTCTGTCAAGTTGTCAAGTGTGAGGGGCGGCGGATTGAATACATTCTAGGGACCTCCCACTACATTTTTATGTTAAACAATAAATATGTGTCAGTCAAGTTGTATTAAACAGCGTAAGGGGAACCGACTTACTGAAGGAGTATAGACAGTGAGGTAGAGACAGTCTTCGCTCCCTGTCACACTTTCCTCGTTTCCCAAGCCTAAGCCAAGGCTCTGGGGGCAGGCAGGAAGGGGTAGGGAGCCATTCCTAGGTTCCGTCCACCCACCTGCAGGAATCGGGTCCTGCAGGATATAATCAGAGTATATCCTACTATTCATATTATGCAGAACATTATTTTACTTTATACAATATATATCATCCTTTATATTTCAGTATCTAAAATACATAATTTCAAACTCAAATGAATATTAATCTCTGCAACTTACCTTAAACCTGAGGCCACCGACGGGAGGCTGGGCATAAGGGATACTCTTAAAGCTGTAGAAATACCTTCCTTCCCCAGCCTCTTCCCTGAACCCTATGATGTTGCCTTGTTTTAGCTGCACCTCTACCGTGGCCTCAGGAGGTTGGGCTGACCCATAAGCCTTCACCGTCACCAGCAACACTCCTACTATTGCTATTAAGTATTGCGTCATACTGAAAATAGGAAACAATTCTACAGAAAAACTTTTACGAGTTCAGTAGCTGAGGTTTACGTGTATTTTGCCACTGCGGAACGATATACGATATTCCTGCAGTGGTTTGTGTTTACTACCACACCCGAACTCCTGAACTATCATTACAAACACACAGAGCAGTACCCCTAACCACGTATACTGTAGAGGTGCTAAACATTATACGGTACCATTACTGTAAGACATATTGTCGATAATTTTCTTCTTATAAGGTTATGTTTACAATTATCGTATGGGTCTAGCTGCAGAATATGTCACAGGATGGTAACTGGTGAGATGCCTTAACACGTTCTTACTGTATATATAGTTCATAAATAAGCGCTATGCATCTTTTTTTATGGGGATTAGCCCACATCAGGGCCTGTGGGGGGGGGGGGGGGGGGCGCCCCCATGTAATACCTGTACTACTAATAATAATTCATAATAAATAAAATGTATAAAAAAAAAAAAAAAAAAAAATAATATAATAATAATAATAATAATAATATATAATAATAATAATAATAAAATAAAATAATAATAATAATACTAATAATAATAATAATAATAATAATAATAATAATAATAATGATAATAATAATAATAATAAATAATAATAATAATAATAATAATATAATAATAATAATAATAATAATACTATATAATATAATAATAATATAATATAATATAATAATAATAATAATAATAATAATAATATAATAATAATATAATAATACTAATAATATAATAATAATAATAATAATAATAATAATATAATATACTAATAATAATAATAATAATAATAATAATAATAATAATAATAATAATAATAATAATAATAATAATAATAATAATAATAATAATAATAATACAGGTAATAGATTACTGCCGTAACAGTGAGGTTATGTAACACTTATATACTGAAAGTTCCTGTTTGTCAACTGCAACGTTACGAACCTTGCCTTGAGAATCCCGGTGGTGGAGTGACGGGCGGGCAGTCGCTGTCAGAAACACCAATATAGGAAGGTAAGGTAAGCATGGCGCAATATCAAGGGTTGCTAGAAGAACAAAGACACGATTTAATTTAAAGTATCAACGCCCACATTTGATTGATTAATTAAAGCCAACGATGGGATGGTTATCTGGACAACTGTAGGAGTTCTTCGCCTTGAGAGCTGTAAAGTGGAGAGCAGGACCGAGTTAAATTCCTCACCGCGCGTTTAGAAAGATCAACTGGTAACTGGCAAGGAACTCTGTACCTGCTAACCTTGTTCTTGCCTCTCCGTCATAAACAGGGTATAACCCAACCTTTTTATCAGCTGTGTAATGTTAGAAATTCCCGGTCACGTGAAGATTCAACACCCGAGCTTACCTCACCTGACGTAACATACTGTATTCAAACCTAATCCACCCTACCATAACCTAACCTAACCCCACCTTTAGTATTAGGTGAGTAAAATGGGTGTGTACCATATGTATGTAAAGCACTTTGCGTTGTAGTGCCTTTACGACAGCCTGGTTCAAGAAACAGACAGCCACGGTACAGGTGTTTAATGATCAGGTAATAAACAGTGTTCGTAATCCTTTAAATTTTTTTATAACCAAACGGTAAACTAATTTAATTTTCAATCCCTTATAATTATTGGTTCAGAGAACTATGGGAAAAAGCTTTCAGTTACAATGCTATCTTGAGAAAAAATCAAAAGACACTTGATTTTAATTAACCTTCCCTCTGACACCGTGGATTCAACTTACCTAATAGGAAGGTCAGTCACACTGCCTGGCCCAGTAAATTTTTCCTAGTGTGTGTGTGTGTGTGTGTGTGTGTGTGTGTGTGTGTGGTCTTCTTAGTACTCGAGGTATTGTGTAACTGCACGTGCTCTTTGCGTGTGTTTATGTTAATTAAGTAAAATTAATAGTTCACAATAAAGTGATACAATTTATGGAGTTAAATAGTTGCTACTGACGTTAACTAAGAACATAAGAAAATAAGGAGTCTGCAATAGGCCGGTTGGCCTGTGCATAGCAGCTCCTGTCGAGAGTTACTACCACTCTCTATCATCCATGAATCTATCCAGTCTCCTTTTGAAACTTTCCAGCGTTCCAGCACTTACTACAAAGTTGCTAAGCTTATTCCCGTCCACCACCCTATTTGTGAACCAGTTCCTTCCGATTTCCCTCCTAAGCCTAAACTTATCCAACTTAAATCCGGTGCTCCGAGTCCTATCCTGCTCGGATATTATAAGAACTATATCTATATCTCCTTTATTAATTCATTTCACCCACTTAAATACTTCTATCATATCTCCCCGCACTCCTCGTCTTTCTAGGGAATGCAAGTTTAGTTTCTTTAACCTCTCTTGATATGGAAGGTTTCTAAGTCCCGGAATCATTTTCATCATTCTTCGCCGCACCGACTCCAGTGAATTTATATCCATTCTATAATAGGGGCACCAGAACTGAACCGCATAATCGAGGTGCGGCCTGACTAGTGCAACATATAGTTGCAATATGACCTCCGCACTCTTATTACTTACACTTCTAGATATAAAACCCAATACTCTGTTTGCCTTATTTCGAACATTAACGCACTGTTTTATAGGCCGTAGGTCCGGGCTTACAAGTACCCCTAAGTCTCTTTCACAAGTCGACTTCTTTAGGTTGATGTTGTTAAGGCTGTATACATTGACAGTATTTGTTCTTCAAATATTAAGTACGCTGCACTTGCTGGTGTTGAATATAATTTGCCATTTTTCTGACCACCCCTGCAGTTTATTTAAATCCTCCTGTAGTGCATTTGCATCCTGCCCTGAATTAATCTGCCGCCCTATTTTGGTGTCATCCGCAAACTTGCTTATGTCACTGCTGATCCCAGTATCTTGATCGTTTATGTAGATTATGAACAAGAGTGGGCCCAGTACTGACCCCTGGGGAACCCCACTGGTTACACGGCCCCACTCAGATTTAACACCATCTACGCTGACCCTCTGTGTTCTATCGGTGAGCCATGATTTTATCCAATTTAAAACTTTCCCCTCGATACCATGAGCCTTAACTTTTCTCAGAAGCCTCTGATGCGGTACTCTGTCAAACGCTTTGCTAAAGTCTAAGTAAAATACGTAGTAATTTTCGTCATTATCTACTTCCTCGAAGACCCCTGAAAAAAGTCAGCAGATTTGTTAGACAAGATTTTCCCTTTGTAAATCCACGTTGACAGTCGTAGATTGATTTGTCTTTCTGTAAATGCGATCGAATGCTATTTGCTATAATTGATTCAAAAAAATTCCCCACTACTGACGTCAAACTAATCGGCCGGTAATTTGACGCTGATGCTCTGTCTCCCTTTTTTAATATGGGTACTACATTTACCTGTTTCCACAAGTCTGGCACAACTCCCGTGACTAATGATTTTGTAAATCAATTTACGAGGGGTCCGCTAATCTTTTCCTTACACTCTTTCAAACCTCGAGGGAAGATTTCATCCGGCCCTGGGGATTTCGTCTTTAATTTATTTATCTTCTCAGGAACATCCTCTTTTCTGATAGGGATATCCTTTAGTTTCTCTTCTGGTTTACTGGGCGGTGAAAGCTTCCGGGAATTAATAGACAAACATTACGACTCACGTATACAGTAGGTATGAATCCTTTGTTATATCAAGGCTGTGTCACGTTACCACACACCTACACTGACATGAAGATTTATTTTTTCTTGTAGGTTAGGTTAGGTTAGGCTAGGCTAGGCTACTGATTCCATAAACAGATCTAAGGCACTTTTAAACGCTGTGTTTTAAAATCCTGATTTAATTGGCAGTAAGTCGTGTGCAGTAATTAGGTCTTCTATGACTTAACTAATAAAGACAAAACAATTCTTCACTTTTATTCAGTTATAATTTTTTCTCCTTCATGAAGTTATTGCCGGTAAATAAAGAAGAACATCCCGACGCTGTTGTGGGTGGGGGTTCCTTCACCACCCGGGCGATACGAGGCACGTTTGGTTCGTCAGGAAACGTTCAGGGTACAGCAGCTTGTTCTTCTTGGTCGGCATGTTGTACCAGAACTCCAAATTCTAAAACAGTATCAACAGGTAAGGTCATGAGACCACTACATATAACATATTAATAATGATACAAACTGTAATATAATACGTGGCAAACTTTCAGAGTTATCGGTCTATGATGGAACAGTTTCTATCCTGTTTAATTCACACAGTTGGTAATAAGTGTTGAAAATTCTGTTAGAAAATAATATTCTTTGCTGTTCATTAACGCTTTATATACAGTAGGAGAATTTCCGGTAAGAATTACTGAATGAACATAAATAAAAAGTACAACTTATAAAGTAACAAATATAAACAGAATCACTTGTGATCATTCAAAGTCACGGTGTGTCACCTCGGCTTATAAAACAAACACAATTATTGAACTTTACGCTGTGTTGGCTGTATCAGATACCAGAGAGAAGACGTGTGAAGCAACATGAAGAGCACACCGTTGTATAGTGACTCACCTTATCGGGCAGGTCGTCCGTCATGGTGGGGGAGGTGGTGAGGGCCAAGTACCACTGACGTGACTGGGTCGTCGGCCACCATCTGAAGCCTAGCGAGCCGTCAGGTGTCGGGTTCCTAGAGGGTGAAGATCATGTTAACTCCAAACAACTCCTGTCCCCAACTCCTCTTACATGTAACCAACGGAACTTATGATTTTCCGGTCAATTTTACGAAGGATTAAACATGCGTCCATCTGGGCTGGTCTTACCCGGTGGCGGCAAAGTTGGTCCACAGCGTGACCATAATCTCTCTCATGAAGAGGTCTGCCGGACGCTCCAGGGGCGGATATATGTTGGGCAACACATTGAACAGGTACTGGAGGTCGTCAGCGTGTCCCACCCCTGTAACAAACACGACCATCTCAACACATCATCACCAGGCTTGTTTAAAAAGTCACTTATTTTGATTACGAAAGATGAGGACCGTGATAGTCTGGTCACCTATATTAATACTTATTTACAACCTGCCTCCAATTTTCCCTACTGAGTTATGTTTACTTTGTAAAATTACTAAATGGAACATGCTAGTGTCTCCTTCCCATACTTATCTTCATAGTTTGTAATTTTTGTTCAGTGAAACACGGAAGAAAGATCAACTCACAGTTCTCGTGTACAGTTGTGTTCTGATGACGTGTTTCTAAATCCGCGATGCTGTGTTGGCCGCGATGCTGCAGTACATACTTGTATACTGTATGACAGGTAGTCGCCTCCCATGCAGTGTGGAACTGTGCAGTTTCCTCCTGAGCCGCTCTAAAGTAGTTGTCACTTAATAACTGAAAGAGTTAAATAGCAAATTAATACCACCTTGTTGATGTTTCTGTTCACTAAACATTTCAGGCTTGTGACACTACCGACAGACCGTGATGTTTATATTCGGTTTTAGCTCAAGAATATTATACAGCTTAGTGAAGCTAACTGTACTACTACGGGACTAAGGCAAAGACAATAAAATTCGTTTAAAGCTTCAATAATGAAGCAGACATCCTCACCTATGTCTGTGTACCAAGATAAAGCTAGGTAGGCAGGTAGTCTATTTTATTTACAGACTGTACTATGATAACCAGGATATAGCCATGTAAGAAGATGATCATAACTAGACTGTATAAGATAACTTGGTAGATTCGTCTTTGTGTTGTGTATAATAACTTGGGTATGTAATGACTATGACAGACGATTCTTCTTCACTTATTATATTTTGATGCTATGGTCGAGTAAACAATGTATAGCTGAGACAGAACGCCTTACCTCTGTAAATTCTTCAGCCTTTTCCTCAGTGATCTTTTTCTCTCCCAGGTAATGATAATAAGCGCGACTAGCCATGTACTCTGGGTCGTCCTCCCATTCCCGGAAAAACATGGATACTGGTCCAGCTGTAGTGAAGTTCTGTTCTATCTCGTCGATTTTTTCTTTTTCAAACACTACACCTGTGATGATATAATCGTATTTAAATGTTTCAACTTGACACTTTTCTGCTACACCGATGCAGTTTTTTAGTAAAGAGAAAAAATATAGCAGAAAATTTCATAAAAACGTAAATAACAGAAAAATTGAAGAGCAAACGTAACGTACTTGAACTATAGAGTGATCCCTCGTGTTGGGTGATGCCGGAGATAAGATCCACCTTATTGTATCTGCCAGACCTCAGCAGGTTGGCGGGGTGGTCAGGCAGGATGTCACCGTCTACTCGTGGCAAAAACACTGTCAGCCAAACATTCCACCCCTGTGACGTAAGAACCTGTAGTCTTTTTTCTTTCAAGTTTCACTAATACCTAACCATACTCCTTAACTGTTCTTATTTATTTTCGAATATATTTAAAAAAGCCTCGTGGAGCAGCAGTTTTGTTTTACCTAATTTTATCAATAAGTTTACAGTTATTCCTCTAAGATGTAAATACAGTACTGTGGTCAGCTCACTGCCATGCAATAAACAGAAACACTGGTTTAACCTAACAAGTACAGACTGGGTCATCTATCATCCATACACCTCCACAGTTGGTAAACGACACATAAGGACAAACTCTTCTTGAAACCTACTCTTGATATCTTCAGCTCTTGTCGAATGAAACAAGAGTGATTCAGACATAACAGTGATTAAATGTTTCAGAGCTATACATTTTCCACCATCATTCATACCTACTGTACATCCTGCCTCTTATTCCCTGGGGAAAAATATCAATCATCCAAATCTGTTAGCATGTTAGATTAATAAAGCTTCAGTGCCAAAGGATGAATAAACACTAATAATAATTGTTATATCAGTTATTAGCTTAAGGTTGTGATGGATACTAACAACTGGGTCAGGTATGGGTGGGAAGATTAGTTTGTCGACGGGAAGCTGTTGGAGGCAGGACAGCAGCTGGTAGCTATCGATGGCAGAAGACAGCGAGGCAGCGGCAGAGCAGCCAAACAAGTCACCTAATTTGGAGGCCACTTGTTTATGGTTCTCCATTAAGGCCCAGGGGCTCAAGGACGACCCTGACTGTAGGATGGCTCGGTTGAACAACCCTGATGACAGGGAGAGTGAGGAAGAATGAATTGGGTGGTGGCGCGTACTGCAAGAGCTTCACAGTGAGATACAACCATATATACGGGAACATATACAATAACCACCTCATAGACTTGGTGATGGGTCAATCATTACCTTTAGCCTTTGGGGACAACACATGCATGTGGGTAGAAGCTGCTCCAGCGCTCTCCCCGAATATGGTGACCTTGTTTGAGTCACCTCCGAGTTTACCGATGTTGTCCTGCACCCAGCGGAGGGCCAGCAACTGGTCCTTCAGCCCCAGGTTACCCGGCAGTACCAAATCCTCCGTCGAGAGGAAACCTGATGAAAATAGGACAATGATAACACGCGGCTTTATTTACTGACAAGTATCATATCTAAAATGTCGGGTTCAAATTTTGACAGTGACTTTGATATTTAATCTAACGTGACCTAAGCTTTTAAAGACAATGTAATTAAGATTAGAAAAACGCTATGGTATGTAAAGGTCACCTGTACAGTAACTATCGTCCAGGCCAACGTGGCCATATATGACAGAGTCGAGACAGTACTCACCAAGGACTCCTAGACGGTACTGGACGACGACGAGAACAATATCCTTCGTCAGCAGAGGCAGGGATGGGTAATAGCCACTCCCGCCTGTTCTGAATTCTCCACCGTGAAACCAAACCATCACAGGGAGGCCAGAGGCACGAGGCTGTAGGCGAGCAACAGTTAATATATCGATAACTGCCAAGCTAATCTGCCCGACTTCACGTATGACAGTCAGGCAGGCATGTGGCAGGTGTATCTTCCCTTTATTGTCTGCATTATTGAACCATTTTGTGTTTTACAAGTGTGTGGTGATGTGATTGTAACATGTGAGGTGACAGGGGAGCTGCAGCCACACTCACATTAAGGTTCTGTACGTGGTTGCTTGTGTGCCGTAACTCGATGGTTTAACATCAGCTGACATGGACTATACTGTATATGTCTCGGCGGCTTGAGCAGCCAACGCTTACTTGACCCATGAATAACGTCACATTAGGCGGCTTTGTAATGATATACTTACCGTGGGTGTATACACGTTGAGGTAGAGGCAGTCCTCACTCCCCAATACCTCCTTCTTGCCCTGCACAGAGGCCGTGAAGGACACCTGGGGGCAGAAGGGAGGGGAGATGGAGCCGTCCCTGGGCTGCGACCATCCGCCAGCAGCAACCGGGTCCTGGTGTTGGTGGTGTCATGGTTCATTAAATACGTACAAAATAATATTGGGGATTAGGTAAGAGTACATGAGCGATATTAGTGCAGGTAAAACATGTAGCCATTATTCACCTTGAACCTGAGGCTGCCGACGGGTGGCTGGGCGTATGGGATGCCCTTGAAGTTGTAGAAGTACCTTCCCTCCGTGGCCTCCTCCCTGGACCCAGTGATGACCCCCTGTGTGAGTTGTACCCTCACAGTGGCCTCCAGTGGTCTAGTCTTGGTGGCGGCTTTAACCTCCACAGTCACGAGCGCCACCATCACCACCCTCACCACTATCCCTGTCCACATGCTGTAGATGGGGACCATTAGTAGACGTTAGTAAGTCAATAATATAGACACCTGCTATAGTGTTCCTGTTGATACAGTTTATATACCTTAAAGGACCGGCTTCAGAAGTACAGGGTGTTCATAAAAAATCTGAACGATATAACTACTACCAAAGTTATTAATAATTTGTTCGAATGACAACTGACTGACCACCCTGCAACATACACATGCGCTAACCATTCCTTGAAAGCTTTATGTACTGGAACCCGTCCCGAGCCTTACCTTCCTCACTTTACAAGTTCACCTGACTGTCATCATGAGTGGTTGTCGTACTAAGGCGGTCACTACGGGAAGCATAATTAAGAATAGAGGGACAACTTTTTCATTAGTTACTGCAGAGTAAACGTGTATGTGTTATAGTCAGACTTACCTGGTGAGTGTTTGGGTCCGGTCCTAGTGATGGCCTGTGCTCGACTGACACTGATACGAGCTGCCCGTCTTGTTATACGTGACTTCACCCTACCACCACCACCACCACCGCCGCCACGACCACTACCACCACTGTCACCCTCACCGCCGCCACTACCACCACCCGGTGTTCCCATGACCACGTAAGGCCCTTCATATCAACACCCGAGGACGAGTTACTGCACCACGTGAACACCTCACCACCTGGTGTCTCCATGACCAGCCCAGCCCCGGGCCATCAACTGTAAACTATAATAATTTGTATGTTCAATCATTGTTCCTTCTTCTTTCAGCAATGAAAGCTTTTGTTAAACGACCCACCCAACCAATGTCTTTGTGTAATAAGTCATTTTTGTCCAATGTATATTTTCAGCCTTCGGGCTGCCGAACCTTTTCAATAAACCATTAATTATTATTAGTCACTCCCACCACCACCACCACCGTCGCCCCCACTGCCACACGCACACACACACACGCACACACACACTAGGAAAAATTTTCTTTTGACGAGCGACATTCTTACTACAAGCTTAATAATAATAAATAATAATAATTAACGGTTTATTAAGAAAACATGGCAGCCCGAAGGCTGAAAATATACAATGAACGGAGATGACAAGTTTCATATGGTGAACATAAGAACATAAGAAAATAAGGAGTCTGCAATAGGCCGGTTGGCCTGTGCATGGCAGCTCCTGTCGAGAGTTACTACCACTCTGAGGGAGTGGGTCACTTGATTGACAAAAGCTCTCAATACAGAAACATAAGAAACATAGAGTCAACATATAGATTAACTGTAGATCTGGTACTGTGGGAGCTGGTCTGTAGACATTCTTGTGACCTGATATTGGCGCCAACAAAGTCCTTCCCACTGTCTTGATGGCCGTTGTTCCTGACTGCTAAGCCGCTACCTCACTACAGCTGCAGATGTACCACTTGGTCCGGGTAGGTCCTCCAGCTGACACAGGGTGTTGGAGATCGTTCTTGTTCCTCGTGTGATTAGTTAGGGATTCATAGTTCCTTACCTGGGTGGAGTAGGGATTCCTCATTTCTCTCCTGGTGTTGTTTGGAGTGTTTCTTGGCTTCTCATCCAGTATTGGGGGTGGCGAGTGTACCGCGGGCTGGGTGCGTCAGGTCAAGGTCAACATTGGCCGCTAGTACTGATTGTCACTCTGACAGTTGTTTCTTCCTTTCGAGTTGAAATTGCCACTTTTGTATATCAGTTGTGGGTTAATCTTCAATCTTTGCACCGTACTGTTGGTGGGAGGATGTTGATAAATCCAGATGGGAAGGCGGAGATGGGGCAGGGGAGGGCCCGACACCTGAGAAGGTGTGAGATAACATAACAACATAAAAAAAATAAGGAGTCTGTAATAGGCCAGTTGGCCTGTGCATGGCTAGATAGATTCATGGATGATAGAGAGTGGCAGTAACTCTCGACAGGAGCTGCCATGCACAGGCCAACCGGCCTATTGCAGACTCCTTATTTTCTTATGTTCTTATCCCCTTTATTGATTCCTTTCACCCACTTAAATACTTCTATCATATCTCCCCGCACTCTTCGTCTTTCTAGGGAATGCAAGCTTAGTTTCTTTAACCTATCCTGATATGGAAGGTTTCTAAGTCCCGGAATCATTTTCATCATTCTTCGCCGCACCGAAGATAACACAGGTAAGCGACAACCGTACACCTGTTGCTCCAGTGTCATGTAAATAATAATAATAATAATAATAATAATAATAATAATAATAATAATAATAAACGGTTTATTAATAGAGTTGCAGCCGGTGGCTGAAAATATACAAACTTACATTTGATTTAGACAAAATGATATGCTTTGAATACATTTACAGGGCTATACAGTACATAAATCAGGAGTTGTTTATTATTTTAACAATAGATGGGGTGGTGCTGTTCTTATATCTATCAGTGCGGGCTCTATGTGTGTGTGTGTGTGTTTCTGTAATAATAATAATAATTAACGGATTATTAAGATAACATGGCAGCCCGAAGGCTGAAAATATAAGAACATAAGAACATAAGAAAATAAGGAGTCTACAATAGGCCGGTTGGGCCTGTGCATGGCAGCTCCTGTCGAGAGTTACTACCTCTCTCTATCATCCATGAATCTATCCAGTCTCCTTTTGAAACTTTCCAGCGTTTCCGCACTTACTACAAAGTTGCTAAGCTTGTTCCACTCGTCCACCTCCCTATTTGTGAACCAGTTTCTTCCTATCTCCCTCCTAAACCTAAACTTATCCAACTTAAATCCGTTGCTCGGAGTCCTATCCTGCTCGGATATTATAAGAACTTTATCTATATCCCCTTTATTGATTCCTTTCACCCACTTAAATAATTCTATCATATCTCCCCGCACTCTTCGTATTTCTAGGGAATGCAAGTTAAGTTTCTTTAACCTATCCTGATATGGAAGGTTTCTAAGTCCCGGAATCATTTTCGTCATTCTTCGCTGCACCGACTCTAGTGAATTGATATTAAGGGAACGTCCAGTGCATTTCTGTCAAGGTGTGTGGTAAAAATGAGCTGTTATTCGTGTCACCTATTGCAGTTCACTTTTTTTTTTAATGCCGATGTCTAGAATATGTTAAGCGTGCTCTATCCTTTTGTTCTTGAGATACTGGAGTGTGAGGTGTCAGATCACGCCGGATGTTGCCCTTCTGCTCAGTGACGTAACCATGACGTTTCACCAATAGCTTTTAAAAACATAAACCTCGTGGTGGACCTAGTGTGGTGTAGGTGTTCCTTCTAGGTATAAACACGGTAGTTACGTCCCCCCCTCCCCCCCCTCTCCTGAGCTTTACTGCCTTCATACACAGTTCCACAGTTCCACACAGTTCCACACATGGTTCCACAGCTTCACACACACACACACGCACACACACACACACATACACACACACACACAGTAGTTGGGAGTGAATATTTAAAATGAATATGACATATTGACACGAGTTAAAGTCTGGGTTTACCTGTAAAATACACTCCCGTTTCCTGTGTCTTTACGTCACAGGAATTTCCCAGTCCTTCAATAAAACCCAGTCGTATGTAACCTCTCCACTTAATGTAATCCAACCCAACTTACCTTAGTTAATCTAATTCAACCTAACTTAACCTCGCTTAAACTAATTCAACCTAACTTGTCCCCCCTTAAACTAATCAAACCTGACTTATTCATTAGGGTTCAGTTATGTATATACAATGTTTACATAGTAATGTCCTTTAAATGACAAGACTGGATAAGGACCTTCCATAGACAAATCATTAATAACAGATGCATGAACACGGATAGGTCATTGGCTTCGTTTAGGAAATGATAAAAACGTCAACGTGGGTACTAGAGAGGGTCGGGATAAGAGGCAGACCGTGTCCTACCTGGCTAAAATTATGAATTATGTATTTACTTGGAACGTAACCTTGGCCATCCTTCTCTCGTTCTGGCTCTGTGGTGCTAGAGGATTGGTACAACTGGCACCATTGGTAAACTTAAATCTGCTGAAAGGCAATGAACTTAAGGGTAAGATACAGTGGGACGAAACTCCTCAGATAATATAGCAGATATACCGAACACAGGCGCGGGGCTAGTTTATTGGACGACATGCCAAAGAATTGCAGGGTCCAACAAGGAAGTTTTGGTGTTAATGTCTGACATCTTTGACTTAGAAAATAAGAGGGTATGAGTGCCTAAGAGGCCACTGGTTATCTTGGCAGGTTACATATAGTGAAGGAGGAATAAGTGTAAATAGAGAGGATTCCCTGTACAGGTTCGTCAGTTTACAGCAAAGTGTGGTCGGTCCTTAATGTTGTCAAGTGTCATAAACACTGACAACAGTGAGGGACATATCTCTTAGTGTAATTGTCATGCTGTGTGCGTGAGAAAGTGAATTATCAAGGGTGAGGTCCACGGGGAGGAGAGGAAAGTCCCTTTATGACATGGATATGTAAGCCACGTGAACGTCCTTGCTGTAGTCTGCAGTCCTTAGGGAGAGCTCACCATGGTGGGGTGTTTAGCTAGTGAGAAGAGTGAAGAGAGCAGGTGTGGGCTGCAGGAGGCGGCATGTTTGAGCTGCACACCTTGAGGAAGTACGCCCTAGGGTCCAGTAGGGGGGGGGGGGGGGAGGCAGGGACGAGGTAGGAGTCGGTGTGTGTCGCAATTAGTGCTGAAGGCACCGAGCAGGCAGGGTCAACCAGGACAGCGAGGGCTGAGGCAGCAGTATTGGACATCAGTGTCCAGGAGGGCCTGGAGGGAGGGGTGTATAGTTCATAGGGAAGTCATCAACTTTAGCTAGTGATGTTTCTGTTACCTACTGCTAGTAGGGACTAGCTGCTAGGTGTTGCTGCTGGGGACTGATGGTGGGGGTGGTTAACTGCTGCTAGCTGGGACTCTGTTAGATGCTGCTAGTGAGGATTTTGTTAACTGCTATAAGTGAGGACTGTGTAGCTACTGCGAGTGGGGATTATGTTAGCTATTGCTAGTGGGTACTATGTTTGCTATTGATTTGGTAACATTTGCTAGTGGGGACTATGCTAGCTGCTTCTTGTGGGGACTGTGTAATCTGTTGCTAGCAAGGACTGTGCTAGCTGTTGCTGGAAATTAGAACATATGAATACAGATGCAAGGATGCGTCCTTTGCGTCCAGGTACTGAGCAGCTTCTCCTCCGTGTGTGGCCACAGTGAAAAGTTTCATTGTCGCAGGTGGACACTTTGTTTATGGGATCACACCAGAGGTTTGATTTTGTCTTGATGTTGTTTTTGAAAGATGTGTTTATATATAAGGCTTTTTATCGTGTTTATGTGTCAAAAGATTAGAGTCATGACATCTTTGAAAGCCTTATTTTAATATATTATAAATATTACCTTTGTCCACTAACACACAATATTTCCCAAAACAGTATCACGAAAATTTTGAACCCTTGATATACCACAGTAAGAGAGGTGTTGAAGCAGCAGCTCCATTGTGACAAATGCAAGGCCGTGAGCCCTGCAATATGTATATTTTTTTTTATTTTCCACACTCTTTCCTCCTCTAATTTTAGATTTTAGTTTCCTGCGTGGGTACGATAATTCATGACTTGCCTTTCGTTCTTGTTTGGATCTTATATATTTTGATTTCATGATTTTTCAAGCTATATATTTACATGAAGAAACATTCCTGTTGTTATAAAGCATAATAGACACAATAATAGACATGACGTCCACAGTGAGGTTTGTGATATGATGTCTGAACAAACTTTACCTTCAGCTTCCTTCGCAAGTTTTCTTTTCGTATCACATCCTGGTGGGGAAAGTTATGTGTATATATACAAGAGAAACCAACAGAAGTCACTTACAATCCCTAGAGCGCCACAATGGTAAGAACTTGTGGAAAATCCCTAACACGTGTTGGTGTCTCATAAAGATTTACTTATTACTTTTACGCCTTTGTGTCAGTCAATGTGTGCTTCAGTTTAGGGCAGTTTTGAATCTTGTCAGTCGTCAGGATTTGTGTCTCAACAAGGAGATGACACTACTTACTTCACTCCGGTCTTTACTGAGAGTATGATAAGCGGTGATGCTGGTCGAGGTGTTCTCCAAGACCCACACCACCACAACAACAGCTAACATCATCTTTATCTTAACTTACAGAAAGTTTCGGTGTGTGTCGTCCTCCTCTTGATCCTAAGCTCTATGGCAGAAGGAGTTCAAGAAGAAGGAGGTATTGTGTGTATGGCGCCGTAATTGATTGATTGATTATACAAAACTTGCATTAATAACTTCGTGTAAATTGTCATAATATAACTTACTCTGTTTGATATATGAGGCTGTCAGGGATTTTTAAACCAGATCCTGTCACCAGTCTAACAAATTATGATAATTTCCTTCCAGATGGAAAAGAGGCCAAGTTCTTCATTAAGAGTTATTCAACAACCACCTGGACTTTCTTGTCATCATTCACCTCAACTGTCCCCTACACTTGTTACCTAAGTAAGTTTCCATCACTCAGTTGGATACTAAGATAATTGGGCAGTACTGTACCTTCCATGTACGTGGCGAACTGTAGTGTAATAGTCAGCATTTTTGCCTCGCAAGACAGTGGTCCTGGGTTCACTCCCCAGACAGGGTGAAACTCTGGGTACATTTCTTTAAGCCATTTTTCTCTTACTAACTCACACTATTTGGTAACTTGGATGTTAACTGATTACAGATCGTGGCGAGCTGTCCTCTCTTGATGGTTTATTCCTTGACATAACTTCATACAGTTCAATAGGTGGTCCTACGCTCGGTCAGCCTCGATCACGAGAGGAGCAACTGTGGGGAATTATTTGTAGAAACTTTTATTATACAATTCATGGTGTAATAAATGTTATTTCCGGGCGCTTGAGTGGTTTATAACGATACATTAATGTTTTATACTTTCCCGAATTCCACAATGTTTTGTGTTAATCCTTGTGGATGTGTGTTGTAGGTGATGATGGGCTTGAGGGTGTGATTGGAGAATGCGCAGGCCGTCGACTTAGACGCTCCAGAAGTCTTTCCTTAAACCATGAGGCGACCGTCACTGATCTCCTCAGTAGTACTGACGAAGGCAGTTTAGACGTACTTGACGGATTGTCTAACCAGGAAGAAAAATTATTCTTCACACTGTGGAAGACCTCCAGTAGCACCGTCACCGTCACCACCTTCTCCACCGACCACTCCGTCACCATCTCCGCCTCCCTTATGTGTATTTATCCTGGATTAGTAGTCAATCAGTGCTAACACGGACACTATCGACCACTGTACGATGTTCCTCCTTCCTTAACACTATACTCACTCTGTTGTTCTTGCGCTCACTCTGGACCCATCTTTTGGGAGGTCACATTTTCAGTACTTTATTACGGCTGAACGTAAACTAGATTAACTTATATTAATATGTGAATATTGTATATACATAACTGACCCCTAATAAATACATGGACTTGCAGATTATCTTCTGGTGTTTTATATCTTTGTTTATTTTTGGTGATTATTTGATGTAAAGTTTTGACAGAGATATGGAGCCTGAGGGAGAGGAAGGGGTGAGGGGCCGGGGGTAAAGAACCACATGTGTTTATGGACACTGAGAACATGTTTGTCGGCAGACACTAATGATGTGTGAAACAGTTTGTGCCAAGACATAATAAGAGCAATGTTTTGTTGTTACGCTGGTTAATTCCCCAGTTAACCAGGTTGGCACACATTTAATATAATTGGGCTTTTGGTAACGAAACCCAATTGAAGTTTCTTGTTTTATTATAAAAGTATTATGTTTATAATTCCTGAGTGTGTATCAACCGTAAGTTCCACTATTTATGAGTGAATGAGGAAGGACGGCGTTTATGTAATATAATCGTGGATCAACGTCCGTTCGATAATGGTTGGTGTGGGTGACTTTGAGTTGTGACCCATCGAGGGAGAACGGTATGGGTCCCTCGTTCCCCCTCGAGGGAAGACGGAGCCATCCACTGTAGCTCTCAAATAACGTCTTCCTCTAGTCAAGGATATCAAACTACGGCCCGCTTAAGTGGCCAGGAGCCGGCTACTTATGCCTTTATTCAGCATACAGTATGATGCAGCTTCCTGTGGGCACACCTTATCACGTGCATTGAACATGTCACCTCATAGCCAGTGAAAAGTTACAGAGGATGAATCTGAATATAAATCAAATGTAAGTAACCCATTTATATAATACTTTCTGTTGATGAGACAGGCCATTACATTGTTGGGATTTATTGATCAATTTGTCTTATGCAATACGTGATTGGTTCATACTGGTCTTTATTGGCTTAAAAAACTATGTGAGTTTATTCAGTGAAAGGAAATGAACTACCTTCACCAACCGCGGGTCTACCATCCACTGTTTATTATATTGTACGCGGTCTCTACCAACCATGGTATCGTATTTCAAGTATCCGCGGGTTTCCTCATCCTGCATAAAATGTTTGGAGATCTTATGACAAATACCCAATGTCGTCATCGTCATCATTGTTTACTTTTCATTAAGTATTATATCCAACTTCAGCTGCAAAAGTATAATTTCAGATTTCTTTGAAAGAGCTTGATCATAAACGACACCTTTACCTGCCTGTGTGTTTACATTTGATTCTACTCCTCATAAAATGGTCATTATTATCCGTTGCTTTATATGATTGGTGTCATTTATCTTGATATACATAATAATCAGTTAAAAGAGAAGAAGTAATGTGTTCTCCGAAAGCGTGAATATATTTGTGATTTCGACGGAAAATATTCTTTATTTCATTTTTTTTCACTTATACCATGGAGGTTAATGTTCTGAATCATTTATATATCAAACAGACGTTAAATTCACCATTAAAGTGAGCCATATCTAACTGTATATTCATAACATATATTAATTTATTTACGATACATCAATATTAATCGAACACTCGGGTGAGCCAATGAGCTGCAAAGGGGGCGGGCCTTGTTAGTCTATCACCGCCTGGTAAATAACAAAACGATTATACTTATCCCTGATTGGCTGAGTGAAATTATGTATTAAAATTACTAAGAGTATTACGGTCCTTGCAATGTGAGGAGGAGGACGGAGTGTCTATTGCTAAGTCCTAAGGAATTACCCAGAAGCCAGCCAGTTCCTGTTGATGGTGCGGCTGTGAACAAGACGGGGATGAGTTCTGTCTGTCTGTCTGTCTCTGCTTGAAGGCAAATTATGCTTAGTGATCGTAAACTTGTAAGACTGTTTATAGATTGAGAAAGCTGTGGTGTAGGGTTCGTCGTGTACGTGTGTTTTGCGTGTACATGTGTGCGTGATGTGTACTGCTGCGGTTGAACTGGTTAATGTAATACGATACTATTATTAGATTTAAAATGTATGTATGTATGTATGTATGTATGTATGTAAGAGGTGGATGCCAGATTTAGTCCATTGGCTTTCCTAAATATACGAGAAGTTTGTTAATAATTAAACACATGTTACTACACTCCGTTAACCTAACCTAACCTAACCTAACCTAACCTGCACCTGTAACTGTATTTCTGAATTAACAAAATGAAATAACACGAAGTAAATTATCCAAGGAAATTAATATAAAAAATTCTCGACTATGTGAGTTAGTGAAGAACACAAACCAGTTCAGTAATATGAACTTTATTTCGTTATCTTGTTAAGTGTTAAGTGTTAATAGTTATCATTATACTTACAAAACTAGACAGGAGGATACTTCTTGGGCGGGTTTGTTCGCCTGTACGCTCTCTAACCGCATGTTGCAAGTCCGCTCTTAAGAATAGATCATTCCTTGCATCACAGTCCTCCTCTTGGTGGCTAGTAGTGTTGCTCCGGCGCTCTAGTGAGGTAATGAAGAATAAACCTTGGCCAACTTTTACTGCGTCTCTGGATGTCCTATAATTCACTTGATAATTAAACACATGAACGCTAACCTAACCTAACCTAACCTAATCTAACCTAACCTAACCTAACCTAACCTAATCTAACCTGAGGACTTATATTCATTCTAGCCTCGTAAATGTATCAACCGACAACAACAATTTTTTTTTGTGAGGAAATATTTTGTCAACTTTTATTCAAAGTTCCTGCTGTTAATCTTGGTACAAAATTTTGAATTAACTTTTATTTTTTTTGTTAAATGTAGTTAGCTTGTGATAGAAACATGATTTATCATGTTTATACTCCTTGTTTACCTGTCTCACACCTGTTGTAGCTCTAAAGTACACCTGGAACTAAGTCAGGTAACACCAGACTGAAGGTACACTTTTTATGATGTTCTAAATATCAAGTAAGATACACACGTTGGATTTTCCTCTCTCCTTCTGTCACACTCTTAGACTCATTATGCTTGCAGGAGTCGTAGTGGTAGTGGGGTGGGGTGGGGTGAGGAGGGGTAGTGGTGGTGGTGGGGTGGGGTGAGGAGGGGTATTGGTGGTGGTGGGGTGAGGAGGGGTAGTGGTGGTGGTGGGGTGGGGTGAGGAGGGGTAGTGGTGGTGGTGGGGTGGGGTGAGGAGGGGTAGTGGTGGTGGTGGGGTGAGGAGGGGTAGTGGTGGTGGTGGGGTGGGGTGAGGAGGGGTATTGGTGGTGGTGGGGTGAGGAGGGGTAGTGGTGGTGGTGGGGTGGGGTGAGGAGGGGTATTGGTGGTGGTTGGGTGAGGAGGGGTAGTGGTGGTGGTGGGGTGGGGGTACAGCATATGGTGTTGGGTTATTGTGGTTCTTGAGGGTTGAGGTTAAGTAGATCATGGTTGTCGAGGAAGGGGGGGGGGGGGGAGGAGATATCGTCCACCTGACAGCAGTTTGGTAAATGGGTTGACTGGCAACTGCTGTACAAGAGTTATATAAAAACATCCATAACCAAAACGAAAGACACACACACCTTCACCGTTCTCAGCGACGAGTACTCCAGAGTTTTCCTTAACCTCCATCAGCTCTTCACCGCCTCCCTCAGGTATCAATACAGATTTCCTTTTCTTCAATTAGACAATTTGTTTTCCTCAACTATTATACGGTCACGAAATAGTGTCCGTGTCCACACATTCATCAAGTCTCCCTCACACAACTATAACGTTCATTACCTCCATAAAGACGCTCTTGGTGTTGCAGGATGAAGATGTCCTACGTGATGGTGCCCGTCGCACTGGCCCTCCTGCTGGGTGTGGCCTCCTCTACCCTGGTGATTCCCCTGGCCACCACCGCCGGCACCTCCTTAGCCATCACCGCTGGGACAGGTAGTCTCGCAGGTGTCGCAGCAGCGGCCGCGGGAGTTGCCGGGGTGGGCCTGGTAGCATCTGCTCTCCTTTCGAGGCGAAGAGGTACAGTACGCCAGTCTCTGAGAATTCAATATGAGTGAAATTAAAGCAACTTTATGTTGGATATACACTATACATATTTACTCTCCGAAGATGAAGATAATAATAATAATAATAATAATAATAATAATAATGATAATAATAATAATAATAATAATAGTAATAATAATAATAATAATAATAATAATAATGATAATAATTCTTGTTATTATCATATGCAAATGATCGCTATATTTGTGGTAATAAGAATAATGATAATATGTTTAATTGTTACTTAACTTAATCTAACTTAATTTAACCTAACCTAATGTGATTGAACAAACCTTCTATAATGTCAGATAAAACAGTTAACCTAACCAATGGTACTCACCCTCACTCTATGACAGAAGAACCTCGAGGCTACGGAGCTGCACCTGACAGACGCTACAAGAGGGACGTCGATGAAGAGAGGTAAGAACACTCAGTTAACCAAGACTTTGAGGGCAGACGCGTTACATTATTAGCTAAAACTATAATTCATGTGATTTATAAATAACACTTATAATATTCCTACAGTATTAACACCCAATAACCGTGTATATATAACCCTCGCAGGCTGGAGGAGCTCTTCGCTATGGTCGCCAAGATGGACACACATGGGTGCGGGATGCGTCAAGTGTGTGAAGTGTATAAGAAGCCAGAACACCAACTGAACCTTCGTGAGCACACTATCAGAGCGCTGCTGGGGTGAGTTCCTCTCTCCTCTTCTTAGCTGTGTTGAGTCAATAGCTTTACTCAGTTCCTCTCTCCTTTTCGTAGCTGTGTTGAGTCAATAGCTTTACTCAGTTCCTCTCTCCTCTTCTTGGCTGTGCTGAGTCAGTATTTCATCCTAAGATTTCTTGAACAAAAGTCATCAGAGTGAGATAGCCCGGAAACGCTAATCTACAGCCTAGTAATATCTGTTTGTGTCTTTATGTACAGGGACAAGCCAGAACCAGTGTCACCCAAGAAGGCGAAGCAACCTCGCTCATTCTACCAGTCAGCAGCTGTGTTGGGCCGGGAAGGTCAGGACTGTTACAACCTCTACACTTCCTGCCCTCTTACCTATGAGGAGGTCAATGAGTACCTCGACAACCTCGACCTTCAGGTTAAGTAGAACCTTGAGGCACTACTAGCAGTAGCAGCAGCAGTAGTGATAGCAGCTCAGCAGTGGTAACAAAGACAATATCGACAAGAGCTACTATTGGCATCTGAAAATATATTTGTTTGCACGTTTTGTCTTTTTTCTCAAGATGTTGGCTCGATATTGTTTAATTCAGAAAGTATATATAATATTGTTTATAATCTTAGCCACTTATCAGCTTACCAGCCGTTCGGGCGGTTGGTCTATCCAGTGTAAGGATTCTGGTTCCTTCCATATGTTTTAGTATCATTATATATCTCTAGTTTTGCAATATAAAACAAAATAAATGTTTTCCTGAAAATTATTGTTTCTTCATCCATTCCTGAGGCAACTTACTCGCTTGTGATGAAAAACGGTGACAAACTATGTACCAAGACTGTTGTTTATTCGGTCTACTGAGATAACAGGTGTTTACTGTACGTCTGGTGGCGACAGTCTGTTGATCCAAACATTGAAGACACTATGGAATATGTTCGTTTCACTGTTACTGGATGCACTTATCGTTTTTTTTAAGTAGATCAATGACTCTGTTGTTCGTGAGTGTGTTCCAGGATATGCAGCGGCCTTAGAGCCACAACTGTGCATCACCAAGACCTCCCTCGTCAGTGCTTGGGTGACAATGACTGATCTCGTTAGCTTAAAAAAAAAGATCTTAATGATGGCAGACGACCTAACCTAACATAACCTAACCTAACCTAACCTAATATAACCTAACCTAACCTGGTCTCTTATAAATTAAACAACACATACATACATACATACATACACACACACATACATACATACATACATACATACATACATACACTATTCAGAAATAAGATAGATCGTTTCTTTGACTCTGAGTGAGCTGTTTCCCTGGCTGCTCTGTTGTTATACTAGGTACATGGTTGTATTGGAAAGTGGAGGGGGAGCATCACAACAGGAGGGGGGGGGGCATGGGTGTTCAGGGTTATTTATCTACATCTTATAATGGACCTCCCACAGTATGCCGCTTCAGTGATAAATGTCCATAAAAACATAAGCATCTCATGGCATTGTTCCGGCATAAGGCGAGAGTTACAGGGACTACACTCTCAACAAGACTTCACCAACACCTGGACACGATGGATGTGAGAATGAGCAGAATGATTTGAGATTCTTCGTTCATTTTTTAGATTGCATAGTGCTTATAGCGTTCGAGAAGCCTTTGGTGAGAGCTATAAGGACATCAAACACCGGTGTAATTTGCATAGTAACTACTGAATCCGACACTGGGGTGAAGGACAACAGATGGTGAGGAACTAGACAATGTTTAACACACCTGAAAGAGTTAATTATTGATGTAGAACTTTCATTTTTTTACGTGTTGAAGCTGTGGAAGAAAAGGCAGTAAAATATAAATATTCATAGGTGTTTATTTTCTTGTATATCCGCCAACCCTGACTTGACTGATGTAAGTATCTTTGCTCGTGAGGGATATTTTGTACTCTTACTTTTTGATATACGAATGACTTATGTTCTGCTCAACTAAGATGGATGTTCATTGTTGATGTTTATAGTGATCATTTTTTTATTGTATCACTTCGCTCTCTGTTGCTTAAAGTTGTGGGTCTTCTCGAGATGTTGAACAGTTAATTTTGTTAATAGAAATAAAGGATTCTATTATTGGTAGTTGACAGCAGATAAGGTCACTTATTTTTTCATCCATATCTAGGACTCACCCTGCTGTGAATACCTGAATAATTGACAATAATCATCATCAACTGTCTGGATATATTTAATATATATCTTATCATAATGTTGCTCTTGCGTTCATTTTTCACATTAATATCTGTACATCCCTAGCTTTGTCATTTATGTAATATATATTTGTTGTCTCAGTGAAATTTGACGCATTTTGATATGATTTCTGATTATATCCACCATTACAAGCATTAACATAATCATTAAAAGAAATCAAATCATTGCTACACTGCATAACCTCGATAAAGATTTAATAAAGACTCTCCTTTATTCATAAGCGAGTCTTCGTTTTTTCTTGTGCGGCCGTTACTCCATTCTCTTATACTTTTCCTGGGATAACTAATATAAATTGACTCACACAGCTGACGCTCCGGGGTACAGAAAAAAGTCCTGACCCGCATCCCTCGGAGTCATCGCCTAGCAGGGTGGGGGTTTTCGTAGCAATTTTCCTTTAACTGGGAATGTGAAGATGATGCAAGAGCTCCTTACTATAGTTGTGACAAATTAAGAGAGAAGAATCAGTATGTAATTGAAAATTCGTAAAGAGTTTTGCAAGTGGATGAGCTATTTCAGGTGCAGTAATAATAATAATAATAATAATAATAATAATAATAATAATAATAATAATAATAATAATAATAATGGGTTTCATGCTCTATCCACTAGGAATAACTGTTTCTTGGGCAAATGCTTCGATTTTTAGTGACGATCTGTCTCTCCCCCTTCAATATTGCTTGTTTTACTTTTACTTTCTTTACACCCCATTGAGGAAAAGGACAAAATGTGGGGGAAAACACACATAACACGGTGTAATGGTTGCAGTTGTACCGATATTACAATAATTCTCAAACTCATTCATATTATGTTCCATCGTCCATAGAAAATTTGTTTACGTGAGTTATTCGTAATCCCGTTCTCTCCAAGTTTTATCTCTCGTAATTTTTTAATGTTGTTGAACTTTGTTATGCGCCAATAACTCTTCAGTCTACCTTAACATGTTGCTGAAAACCGTTTTCTGTTGAGCGCTAACATGACCCAGACTCTGTTATATTACACTAGTTTGTACCAGAGATCTCACACACACACAAACACGGTCCTCTACACTCCAGGCTATAACAGAAGAAGCACTACGCTATATTTGAACGTTAAGTGATAAACGCAGCAGTAAAGCTAAAAGTACGGAGACTATACTAACTGATACTAAATAACAGAACCCTTAAGGCGACCCCCCTCCCCTCAACACACACGTCGCTGGAATGATAATGACTGGCTTGAGGGGGTAACATTAATATTTCCTCAAGAGTATAATTACGTCCAGCATTAGTACTTAGGGTGGAGCCGTAACTTGCAATGTCACTAATCACTTATAAACCGATTCTTCTGCACGTAGAGGTTAAGTTAATCGATGTTACACTAAGTAAGGATGAAATGATGTATTAAAGGCTCAGTGGAATTTCGACATCATTGTGGCTGTTTCTTTTTGTTTCATCGTTGAGTGAGTGAGTGAGTGAGTGAGTGAGTGAGTGAGTGAGTGAGTGATTTTTATTTTATTTTTTATTTTTTTTTTTTACGGGGATTAGCCCACCCGGGAACAGGTCACTGACCCACATCGGGGCCTGGGGGGGGGGGAGGGGGGGGGGCGAAAAAATAATAATAATAATAATAATAATAATAATTCATAGTAAATAAAATTTATAATAAAAAATACAAATTTGAAAATAAAATAATAAAATAATAATGCTAATAATAATAATAACAACACTGTAATAATAATAATAATAATAATAATAATAATAATAATAATAATAATAATAAAAAAAGGAAAACAAATATCAACGGTGAGAAACGATATATGTATGTTGTGTTGTCAATAATAAGAGAAACAATTGAGACCCTGCAATTGTGTGTAAATGAGGCAGAAAGTCAGATCAGCAACCTGGGACTTGGTCACAATTTTCGTGATGCCGTATGGCAGCAGGGTCTACCATTAGACAACACATTATGCTTCCAATATCTTCCCAGGCGGTAGTACCTCCCTGTTTGGTAGCTGTGAGTGAGTGAGTAAGTAAGATAATATGAGTTAGTGAGTGAACGAGAGAGCGGAGGTGAATGAGTGAGTGAGTGAGTGAGTGAGTGAGTGAGACAGTTAATTATGTTCTCACCCTCGCTACTCACCACAAGTCATGATGGTCAACAGCGCTAGTCAGGTACAGTTACAATGAAGTACACTTCTATAACACCATCGTCTGGCGAAGGTGTGTGTGTAATGCAGGATCATCGTCTGGCGAAGGTGTGTGTGTAATGCAGGATCATCGTCTGGCGAAGGTGTGTGTAATGCAGGATCATCGTCTGGCGAAGGTGTGTGTAATGCAGGATCATCGCCGATAAAAAGAAAGAAAAAAGAAAGAAAGAAAGAAAGAAAGAAAGAAAGCCTTAGAATTCACTTGGTCTCTTGTGTATACTGTATGTTGGAGGATACGTACAGGTGTGTGTGATTAAATGATCAAATCTTAAAGTAGCAAAGAAACAATCCACATTAGCTCCGGACCTCCCAGGTGTGTGTGTGTGTGTGTGTGTGTGTGTGTGTGTTACTACTATTACCACCTGTTGTCTTTACCATTTCCTGTCACTTTCTATACATGTGTGTGTCTCTCTTCCTCTATTATTTGCTTCCTTTGTCTCTATCTCTCTTTATCTCCTGCGAGTAAAAGTTGGAGAAGGGTTAGGGTAATTGTGAGAGAGAGAGAGAGAGAGAGAGAGAGAGAGAGAGAGAGAGAGAGAGAAAGTATGTGTGTGTGTGTGTCTCTCTCTCTCTCTCTCTCTCTCTCTCTGCTTCCTCACTTTATTTTCTTGGTTTATTGTTTCTATTTTTCTTCATCCACCTGTTCCTTCTCCTCACCTATTCTCCCCCATCTCCATTTTCACCCATTCCATCTACGACCTGTGTATAGTCTTTTCCATTTCTCTACACATCTACTTTCCTTTCCATACCTATTAATTACCTATCCATCCCACCTACCCACTACCCCCACCCACTTACCCACTACCCCTACCCACCTACCCACTATCCCCACCCACTTACATATCTCCCATCCCATCTCGACCCCCTACTCACAACATCCATACACCTATACATACTCCTATCCCACCTACACTCCTTCTATTCCACCTACACCACCTACACCACCTAGACACACACTAACCTACACCACCTAGACACACACTCACCTACACCACCTAGACACACACTCACCTACACCACCTAGACACACACTCACCTACACCACCTAGACACACACTAACCTACACCACCTAGACACACACTCACCTACACCACCTAGACACACACTCACCTACACCACCTAGACACACACTCACCTACACCACCTAGACACACACTCACCTATACCACCTAGACACACACTCACCTACACCACCTAGACACACACTCACCTACACCACCTAGACACACACTTACCTACACCACCTAGACACACACTCACCTATACCACCTAGACACACACTCACCTACACCACCTAGACACACACTCACCTACACCACCTAGACACACACTCACCTACACCACCTAGACACACACTCACCTATACCACCTAGACACACACTCACCTACACCACCTAGACACACACTCACCTACACCATCTAGACACACACTAACCTACACCACCTAGACACACACTCACCTACACCACCTAGACACACACTCACCTACACCACCTAGACACACACTCACCTACACCACCTAGACACACACTCACCTACACCACCTAGACACACACTAACCTACACCACCTAGACACACACTAACCTACACCACCTAGACACACACTCACCTACACCACCTAGACACACACTCACCTGCACCACCTAGACACACACTCACCTACACCACCTAGACACACACTCACCTATACCACCTAGACACACACTCACCTACACCACCTAGACACACACTCACCTACACCACCTAGACACACACTCACCTATACCACCTAGACACACACTCACCTACACCACCTAGACACACACTCACCTACACCATCTAGACACACACTCACCTACACCACCTAGACACACACTCACCTACACCACCTAGACACACACTCACCTATACCACCTAGACACACACTCACCTACACCACCTAGACACACACTCACCTACACCACCTAGACACACACTCACCTATACCACCTAGACACACACTCACCTACACCATCTAGACACACACTCACCTATACCACCTAGACACACACTCACCTACACCACCTAGACACACACTCACCTACACCACCTACCCCACCTACTGTAGACACACACTCACCTACACCACCTAGACACACACTCACCTACACCACCTACCCCACCTACTGTAGACACACACTCACCTACACCACCTAGACACACACTCACCTACACCACCTAGACACACACTCGTCAAGCACGTCACCTAAGATGCTGTGAGACCTCTCGGCTAGTTACCATATTATTGTCAATGTTCTTATGTTTCTATATCCGTCTCCCTCTTAACAAAAGGTTCAGTGGAATTCCGTAGAGTTTGCAGTGCTTATGTATACTGCACCATACATACATATACGAGATTCATACATACAAACTCAAATACATACTACACATATTGTACAGTCATTCTAAAAATTATTATCTATACAAAATTGTGTTGAGACAATACGATACAACGGACGAAGGATTTTGACAACCCTACCGTGACAACAGGAGTCTTAGTGTTCATTGTGGAATTCATTGATCACCCCGGGTACAGATAGTTATTTTGAGTGACTGTACATACATACTATTGCGTGAAACTTACTTTCTCTCCACGGCTGAAATAAACACACACACACACACACACACACACACACACACACACACACACACACGTCCCTATAACGTTGCTTAATGCTATGTTAATGACAATATAACATTACCAACCAGCAATTAGTTACAAAATTAGGAACAAAATCTTTACTGGTTGCTGTAAGACCTCACTGTACCCTGTATCCTCTCTTGCTGTCTTCACTATACACTTTTTTTGTCTTCTTTCTTCAAGCATAATTGTCTTCATTAATTTTAGCTTTTTTTTTTGTTCGTGTGTTTGTAGGAAGCTAGGGCCGAAGAGTATTTAATCTCGGTTGCCAGTTGTCTGTTTGTGTGTGTGTGTGTGTGTGTGTGTGTGTGTGTGTGTGTGTGTGTGTGTGTGTGTGTGTGTGTGTGTGTGTGTGTGTGTGTGTGTGTGTGTGTGTGTAAAAAAAATAACACTTTCTTCGTTACCACTTCCAAGAGTCACCACAATCGCTGCCACTACCATCATCATTACTACTACTACATTACCCACCAACCACCACCACCACAGGAGGTTAAGTGGTAGGAGTCGCTGGGTCTCATTATCTGGCGGTGATGTGTGGCCTGTAATTGGGTTGTTAGCAGTGGTCTTGTTACGGGAGCAATTTATATACTAGTGGTTGTCGGATTGAAATACTTGATTAGTTAGTGTATGTATGTATGTATGTATGTATGTATGTATGTATGTATGATAACCGAGGCACCAACTATATACAGAGATAGTGAAGAAATAGATTAAGCGAGATAGTAGTGACTAGTAACGATGTTAGTAAGCAAATAGACAAACTAAAGCCTAATAAGTCGCCTGGTCCCGATGAGATATTTGCCAGAGTATTAAAGGAATGTAAGGAAGAGCTTAGTATGCCCTTAGCAAAGTTGTTTAACATGTCCTTAAAAACGGGTGTAGTACCAGAATCCTGGAGGATAGCGAATGTAATACCGATTTTCAAGAAGGGAGATAGATCACTATCCTCTAACTACCGTCCAATCAGTCTAACATCAATTGTAGGCAAATTACTGGAAGCAATACTTTCAAACTTTATTCGAAATCACCTGGAGAAGCACAAGTTGATCAATGATTCCCAACATGGCTTCACAAGCGGGTGCTCTTGTCTAACTAATCTATTAACATTCTTTTCAGCTGTTTTCGAATCAGTGGACGAGGGGCACAATTTTGATGTGGTATATCTCGACTTTAGTAAAGCCTTCGACAGAGTCCCCCACGAAAGGCTAATAAGAAAAGAGGAGGCTCCTGGCATTGGAGGAGATATTCTAAAATGGATCAGTGCGTGGTTACAGGACAGGAAACAGCGAGTGAGCATAAACGGCAGTAAATCCGATTGGAGTAATGTCACTAGTGGAATACCCCAAGGCTCAGTACTTGGACCATTATTTTATATATATATATATATATATATATATATATATATATATATATATATATATATATATATATATATATATATATACATTTATATATATATATATATATATATATATATATATATATATATATATATATATATATATATATGTATATATATATAAACGACTTAGATATCGGCATCGACAGCAGCATAAGTAAATTTGCTGATGACACTAAAAAGGGGCGTGTAATTAAATCAGACGAGGACTTCTCGAAACTACAGGAAGATCTAAAAAAAAATTTTCGAATGGTCTGAAAAATGGCAGATGGAATTCAATGTGGACAAATGTAAAGTACTTAGTCTAGGAAATGTAAACAGAGAAACCAGATATCAAATGAACAACGATGTTATAGAGAAATCCGAAAGTGAGAAAGATTTAGGAGTAATGATAAGTAGGAATCTTAAGCCAAGTAAACAATGTGTATTTGCTCGAAACAAGGCTAATAAAATACTTGGGTTCATACAAAGGAGTGTTAGTTACAAGACTAGAGGGTCATCCTAAAACTATATCTTGCGCTTGTGAGACCTCACTTGGATTACGCAGTTCAATTCTGGTCACCGTATTACAGAATGGATATTGAATCCCTAGAAGGAATTCAAAGGAGAATGACAAGAATAATCCCGTGTATTAGGAACCTTGAGTACAGAGACAGGTTAAAGCATCTTAATTTACACTCCCTCGAGAGACGAAGAGTGAGGGGCGATTTGACAGAGGTGTATAAATGGAAGTCAAGGCTAAACAAAGGGGACATTACAAAGGTACTTAAACTATCCAACCAGGAGCGAACTCGTAACAATGGTTTTAAATTAGACAAATTTAGATTTAGGCGCGAAATAGGTAAACATTGGTTTGGAAACAGAGTAGTGGATGAGTGGAACAAGTTACCAAACATCATCATTAACTCGAATACGCTGGATAGCTTCAAACATAGGGTGGATGGATATATGAGCAATAGGGGTTGGGTGTAAACGAGACTGCCCAATAGGGCCCAATAGGCCCTCTGCAGTTTCCTCCATTCTTATGTATGTATGTATGTATGTATGTCAAGCAACCGGAAGCCTTAAAAACCTCTCCAATTACCTTCATACTATTCAACGGAAAGAGAAAGTTGCTAATGAGTGATTGAAAACCTTCTTATCATTTGTGTTGGAAGGTGAAAAAAAAGAAAAATGCCAGAGAGAGAGAAGACTAATCTGTGTCTCAATATATTATACATTATTATATGACAGTTACCATTATTTGATGTGTGTGTGTGTGTGTGTGTGTGTGTGTGTGTGTGTGTCTCCGTCACCCACACTCTCTCAAACACTCGACTCTAATCTAAACATCTCGTTTGCATAGTTTATCAAAACTGCTTTCAACCGTTGGTCTCTTGAGCGTTGTTTTAGAGAGAAAGTTTGATGGAACTTAAAAAAAATATCTGAAGTAAAGATGTAGTCAACAGGATCTCTTGATAATGGTCGAATTTAGTGGAATTTCCTGTAATAAGCTTCTCAACAGGTAATGATCTCACAAAACTGTTATCTTGGCATTTCCTGTGATCTTACTTACGTCTGGTGATCATGCTGACTTAGTAATGTTCTGTGGTCACTTGTTAACTTACGATACACAATGCTTAAGTGTCCAAAAGCAGCAGAAGATCACCAGGTGTACAGGTGTGAGTACAGGTGTAATGACAATAGTCAACGCTACACGGGGCTCCTGTTGGCTCATAGTAGTTCTTGAGTTCTCTGGTTAACGTCAGTGTGCCATGAGGTTAGACCATACACTTTTTTCCTTTGTTAACGGCATCACGTATTACACACCCTTCATAATATAAAATCTTTCATAGTTACCTCAATATACAGTAAATATCGACAGGTCTGAGAAAGGGTAACTCCAGTTGTTGACAGTTGATTAATCACGTAACTACTGCTCTTATTTTCCTTTTCGATCCTTCAGAAATACCTGTCATTCCACACAGGTACAGTAATTACTATGTGGTGACGGTATGAGAGAGAGAGAGAGAGAGAGAGAGAGAGTTGGTGGGAACACTTCAACACTTCCTCACCTGTAAAGAAGTGTCAACATCCGCCCAGGTACTAATCAAACAACCACCTGTCGGGTTACCTTAATCACGTCCTCAAAGATGCCATTCTGATTTGTCCAAGAAGAAGAAGAAGATGACAGAAGGAGGAAAGAGAAGGAGTAAAATGGAGGAAATAGAAGGAGGAAACAGGAGGAAAAAACAGAGGGAGAAAACAGTCCCAACGAACTCGAGTCCTAGTGAAGCCGAGTCCTAATGGACCCGAGTCCTAGTGAACCCGAGTCCTAGTGAACCCATCAAGGTATAGTTCCGGCGGAGTTGACGGCCCGAGTGAACTGATCAACTGGTTACGATAAGATTTCACTTAACAAAGAGAAAGTTGTTCCGATTACATACTTTAAGGAACTGATGTGCGTGTGTGTGTGTGTGTGTGTGTGTGTGTAGATACCTCTTAAAACTACAATCACAGACAAATAAATACTTATGTTTAACAAAAAAAGATATAAAAATGAGCACAAAATAAGAAGCTTCACCTCACACGGTAAACAAGAGAGGAAATTGTTAACTACCAATTAAACAAAAGACGACAATCACAGTTAACCGGATGTAGGGTATGGAAGTGAGAGAGAGAGAGAGGCGTGTGAGGGAAGTTCATGGGTGTTTGTTCTGTCAATGTGTCCTCCTATATAACACAGCTGTATCCCTTAGTCAGCCAACCAGTCCTCTTCTGACTCCTTCTGCGTCTATAGTGAGCGCCACGTCCTTCCCCAGAGTCTTGCCGCTCGTCTTAGGTCTCAGAAGGGCGCTCTAAGGGTCTCGTCTACCAGAGGGACTTCATGTTTAAAGGAAGGAGCCTAAAAGGATATCGTAGACCGTAAGCGACAAGGAACTCCTACAGGGGAACTCACTAGGACTTTTCAGAACAGGTGACGTGTAACTCCAGAATAGAGGCGAAGGATCTTTAAAGGATTTCTTAGATCAGGAAGGACGTGGATCTCCTCATAGGAAACGTTAAAAGACTTGTAATCTGAGGAGTGACGTGGCTGACGAAGGACAGTGAGTGTCTGAGGGAGGCGACTACTTCAAGGTCTTCAGCGTCAGTCAGTCAAGTGGTGAGCAAGGTGAGTTCTGAAGCACCGTGTTGTCAGCCTCTCTCAGTGAACTCCGTCATATTTAGTCACTTCCCATAATGCAGATGTGTGATGTAATATCTGGAGAGCCTGAACACACTAACAGGTAGATCAGTGACATATGTATAGTTTATCAAGTCCTTCCATTAATACCGTTATTATTATGGCCTGGCAGATGCTTGTGTGTGGATGGTGGAGGGCGGCGACCTGTGTGCTCCTGACGATGTCCTTCACATCGCCAGCAGGAGCTTTCTTGGGTACAGGCGTGGCCGCCACCGTCACCCTCGGCTCTACAGCCCTCGCTGCCCTGGGCCTCCTGGGCGCCGTGGGCATCGGTGAGTAGCTTCCGTCAGGCAGTTGACATCTACCCTTAACACGACCTTGTGCTGGTCTCAACCACCTAATTATAGTTAGGTTAGGTTAGGTTAGGTTAGGTTAGGTTAGGTTAGGTTAGGTTAGATGTTTCATAGCTTTCATCACAGTATAAATAGATTAACACAAATTAATATAAACGTCAAATTTACAAGTGGAGTCAATGAAAGAATATTCATTATTCGAATCCAGTACTTTGTTGGATACATGTTACAGGGAATAACTGATAATGAAATAAGGTTCAGAAGTTTCAGGTGTACAGTATAATGAACAAAAGACTAACGCAGACATAGCTACAGCTGCTATTGGGATCTGTAACTCTCTAAAACACACCTGAGTACTGGGTTCGTGTCTTGTTGTCTCAGGTATACATATAATTAAGAGTAGGTCACCATTTTGTTATCATATTGTTTGAGTTTGTGTACCTGAGTTACCTGGTCTGGCCTTAATTTCCCTACAGGTGTGGCCGTCAAGAAGAAACTCTACTATGGTGGTGGTGGTGGTGGTGGTGGTGGAACTTATGGAGGTGGTGGACATCATGGTGGTGGTGGTGGTGGTTATGGTGGTGGTGGTGGAGGTTATGGTGGTGGTGGACATCATGGTGGTGGTGGAGGTTATGGTGGTGGTGGACATCATGGTGGCGGTGGACATCATGGTGGCGGTGAAGGTTATGGTGGTGGTGGACATCATGGTGGTGGTGGTGGAGGTTATGGTGGTGGTGGAGGTTATGGTGGTGGTGGACATCATGGTGGTGGTGGTGGACATCATGGTGGCGGTGGAGGACATCATGGTGGCTCAGGAGGAGGTTATGGAGGTGGAGGAGGTACCTATCCTGCCCCAACTCCGATCTATCCTGCCCCAGCTCCTACCTATCCTTCCCCAGCTCCTATCTATCCTGCCCCAGCTCCTATCTTCCCTGCTCCAACCTCATCCTTCCCTGCCCCACTTACCAGCTCACACCTGCGTCGCCGGAGTGTACAGGTAAGTCACAGATCAATATCCAATTTGGTATACAGTTTTACGCCATTGATTCTTAGTTAGTTTATCAATAACTGTAATTTATATCTATATTTACTAAAGATATGATCCCTTTTAACTTAGAAATTTGATTCGTCTTTTAAATAAGGTGTTGTAGCTATTCCTTAACGTAAGAGTAGCTTCGTTGATTGAAAGTTAATATGGGGTATTGTTTTTATGTCACTGATGCCTTGAGTCTGTTCAATCATCAATATTTTCTGTGTGTATTTACCTCAGTTATTGTCCCTACAGTTTGGAATCAATGATCGTTACGTCCAGGTTGATATTAGTGTTTTAGAAGCATAATTACTTCAGTTACCACGTGTTTCAGCTCTGATGTTATGGCGGGGGACACCTTACCTTCAGTGAATAGTTTGAATCTCGTGTAATAGTCTTTCTAACTCCTTATAGATAAGTCAGGAGGTGGATTTGAAGAAGAAGGAGATGGAGGTGAGGGAGAAGATGAAGGAGGTAGATATGAAGGAGAAGAAGAAGAAGAAGGAGGAAGAGGAGGAGGAGGAAGACGTGAAGCTGGAGGCGATGATGTCAGAGGATCCCTTAGGGTGTGCCCAGCTGTTGGTGTGTGAGTTGGCAGCACGACCCTCCTCCCTGCTGCAGTCCGAGGAACTAGCTATCCTCTCCCTCTTCAGGTAGGTACTGGTGTTGTTTCTCCTTCGTTAGGTGAGAAATTCATGCTTATGTTGACGTCTTCTGTACAATGTTTCTCTTGGCTCTCAGTCCTACATTGATTAGTGGTAAGAATTAGTTCACTTGTTTACCTGGGATTTACTTCTTGCTAATACCGAGTTCGATTCCCACGATGGAGCTATTTTACTTGTTTCTATATACAGGGATACAGTGTATGTTAAACCACCTCTCCTCCTCTTGCCCAGACCCGACAGTGCGAGGTCTGACGGGAACCAGCTGGGGAGTGCAGTGAGATCGGGATTGAGGGGCGTCGATTGTCCCTTTCAGTACAATATCTGCCCCTTCACCCCCCTCGAGGTCCTGGCT
>CAUDMG010003851.1:1470000-1490000 GCA_958450375.1 Homarus gammarus
GAGGAGGAGGAGGAAGAGGAAGAAGAGGAGGAGGAGGAGGAGGAGGAGGTGGAGGAGGAGGAGGAAGAGGAAGAAGAGGAGGAGGAGGAGGAGGAGGAGGAGGAGGAGGAGGAGGTTTTTGAGTTACTTGTGAGGTATAATTTGTGTTTTGATATAATTATATACAGTGTGTAGGTATGATAATGATAATAATATTTTGTATAATGACGCTACTCTAATTATTACTCTATTACTACTACTACTACTACTACTACTACTACTACTACTATTTCCCTACATATGGCCTTCAACCTCCCTTTATAACCAAACCTTCGCCACCAATGCATTATCTAACTATTGTTCAACATTCCACGAATAACTTCAGCTAAATCTATTGTTCTATACTGTGTGTGTGTGTGTGTGTGTGTGTGTGTGTGTGTGTGTGTGTGTGTGTGTGTGTGTCGGTAAGACTTCACTTACTTCAAGATTCACTTTACATTCATCCTGAATGAATTAACACAGTGGCTTTCTCCTTCATGTCTAACCACGCCCAGCTCTCGTCGTTGACATGGAACATAGGAGGAACACACTCGATCACTCTTGACCCTATTCTTCACTCCACGATCGATCACTCTTGACCTATTCTTCACTCCACGATCGATCACTCTTGACCTATTCTTCACTCCACGATCGATCACTCTTGACCTATTCTTCACTCCACACCTCAGACCTTAACACCAGGGGTTATATTAAGCCTTGTTCTTGTAATCTCTCTCCTGTACACCAAGACCCTCAGAAGACTCTCGTTAGTGGAGGAGGAGACGGAAGGAAGTAGAGAAGGGTGGAAGAAGAGAAGAGTGGAAGAAGAGAAAAGGGTGGAAAAGGGTGAAGGAGGGTGAAGGAGGCTGGGGTACAAAGGTGAGCGTGGGAGGACACACCGCTCTCAGGTTCAGACATCAATGGTAGTGTTGTCTTAATGAGCTTCAGGTGAGTCACGGTGATCAGTCTACACACCTGCTTTCTACGTCTCTCTCTCTCTCTCTCTCTCTCTCTCTCTCTCTCTCTCTCTCTCTCTCTCTCTCTCTCTTTCTTTCTCTCTATTGCGTAACAGTCACACATGGGGAGGGAAGTGTTGAGAGAGAGAGAGAGAGATGAATTATACACCAGTTCTTCCATCCTCTCTGTTTATCCAGTCAACCAACCAGTCAGCCAGTCAGCCAGTCAGCCCAGTCATGCCTCTCAGTTTCACCTCCTTGGGTAGTCTCTGGCTTCTTTACACAGTCTTTCTACTGACCACCTGACCACTCACCTGCCAGTCAGTTACGAGGAGTCAGTTCATGATACAACAACAGTTAAACACAGTCAGAAGATTTACAAGTATATGTAATAACGTCTTCAAAGGGTTAAACCATCATCCTCAAAGGGTTAAACCATCATCCTCAAAGGGTTAAACCATCATCCTCAAAGGGTTAAACCATCGTCTTCAAAGGGTTAAACCATCGTCTTCAAAGGGTTAAACCATCATCCTCAAAGGGTTAAACCATCATCCTCAAAGGGTTAAACCATCATCCTCAAAGGGTTAAATCATCGTCCTCAAAGGGTTAAATCATCGTCCTCAAAGGGTTAAATCATCGTCCTCAAAGGGTTAAACCATCGTCCTCAAAGGGTTAAATCATCGTCCTCAAAGGGTTAAACCATCGTCCTCAAAGGGTTAAACCATCATCCTCAAAGGGTTAAATCATCGTCCTCAAAGGGTTAAATCATCGTCCTCAAAGGGTTAAACCATCGTCCTCAAAGGGTTAAACCATCATCCTCAAAGGGTTAAATCATCGTCCTCAAAGGGTTAAATCATCGTCCTCAAAGGGTTAAACCATCGTCCTCAAAGGGTTAAACCATCATCCTCAAAGGGTTAAATCATCGTCCTCAAAGGGTTAAACCATCGTCCTCAAAGGGTTAAATCATCGTCCTCAAAGGGTTAAACCATCGTCCTCAAAGGGTTAAATCATCGTCCTCAAAGGGTTAAACCATCATCCTCAAAGGGTTAAATCATCGTCCTCAAAGGGTTAAACCATCTTCCTCAAAAGATTAAACCATTATAATATTAAACCACCAACTTCAAAAGGGTTTAAACCATCGTCCCCAATCAGTTAAACCACCATCTTTAAAACCAGAATATATCAACAGATGTACAACTTGTCATAATTAAGATCAGTTACAAGCTAAAGGGAAGCTAAAGGGAAGCTAAAGGGAAGCTAAAGGGAAACTTGCATCTATATTATTGTTGATTTAAGATAATTTCGTGTTCTTTCGCTTTTGTGTTGGACGGATGATGGGGAAACAGAGACCTCGAGAATAGACGGAAATCATAGAGTGTGTGGGACAAGACAGGCGTAGAAAGTGACAGTAACTGCGGAGATGATAGGTAAGACACACACACACACACTCACACACACACACACACACACACACACACACACACACATATCCTTAACTTACATACATAATATATAAATTTAATCTTATCTATCGTTATCAGTCAGTTGATTATTCATTCTGTCAGTGAGTCAGTCAGTAAAACAGTCAGTAAGGCAGTCAGTAATACAGTCAGTCAGTCAGTCAGCAATACAGTCAGTCAGTATACAGTCAGTCAGTCAGTCAGTCAGTCAGTAATACAGTCAGTCAGTAATACAGTCAGTCAGTATACAGTCAGTCAGTCAGTTAGCCAGTAAGTCAGTTAATACTATTATTTACAAATCGATTAAACTCCAAGAGGAAGAATGGACGGGAGAAAGTAAAAGCAGATAAAGAAAGTGGGTAAAGGAGGACAGGAGAGGAGAAGAAATAACGATAAGAAGACAGAGAGAAGCAGAAAGAAAGAGTGAAAGAAGAGACAGAGAAAAATAAATAAAAAGAGAAATAAATATAAGAGAAGAATATTAACGAGAAATAGAAAGTTAGAAAAAAATAAAAGAGAGAAATAACAAAATATAATTAAATATACAAAGAAAAAACGAATAAAAAGGAAAACTAAGAGACAAAAAAATAGGAAGTAAAAAAAATTCTATATAGTTGACAGTGGCACAATGGCACAGGTGGCTGGTAGTTACAGTGCCACAGAACAGTACAATTGGCACTGTATTCGTCGTAATGGTCGTCACTATAGTGCTGCTGTGTTTCCCGTGAGTCTGCAGTGGCGGTAGACACACACACACACACACACACACACACACACACAGACACACACACACACACACACACAGACCTGTCTACTGGTGCGTACATGCTTCGTGCCCGCTTATGCGTCTGGAAGAGTTCATGTGTACAACGAATCGTGATGTGCGTCAGAGTGAATGGGTTTATGTAAGTATTTGTTTGTACTTAGAGGTTCATGTATGTATGTATGTATGTATGTATGTAGTTCAATTATATATACCAAGACGTGTTTAATCACATACACACACGGGTGCACAACGAACGTAACACTTACATAACATACATTACTGTAAGCTGGACTGTGTTTACCTCCAAACATTGTTTACACAGACACGAAGAGTATAAACAGCTACCATAATTAGTTATATAATGTTAGGGCGTACACACACACACACACACACACACACACACACACACACACACACACACAGACACACACACACACACACACACACACACACACACAGACACACACACACACACACACACACACACACACACAGACACACACACACACACACACACACACACACACACACACACACACACACTTAAGGGAAGCGACAAAACGTTTATATATTTAATGGTTGTTAAAATAATACGGGTGTTAATACTTCTCTGTACCGACTGATTCACGATGGAATGTGTGTGTGTGTGTGTAGAGAGAGAGAGAGAGAGAGAGAGAGAGAGAGAGAGAGAGAGAGAGAGAGAGAGAGAGAGAGAGTCTTCAACTTTCTCTACAATTCATCACTTTCTTCGCTAAGATTCTGCCCGTGTGTCAATAGTGACAGTACCGAGAGAGAGAGAGAGAGAGAGAGAGAGAGAGAGAGAGAGAGAGAGAGAGAGAGAGAGAGAGAGAGAGCAACTCAATTACTCACACAACTTATAACGTCTTGTCTTTGTATCACCTATTAAAACCAAAAGACCCATTAGGGTAGAACCTATGCTAACTGTTACCAATTTGGGAGTGACTAATAAGACCTGATGCCAATTAGAAATGGGGTCTACTAAAATTGGGACGTATTAGAACTGGGGCCAGTAAGGACTTGCTTAAATGGATTGGGGCTTATTAGAACCGGGATCTATTAGGGCTATAGGGCACTTGGACTGGTGCCTATTAGAAACGAACTGGTGGCCTATTATCAAGACGAAAGCCTATTGGTTAGGTTAGGTTCTATTAAAGAATGGGGCTAACTAGAACTAGGGTCCATTAGAACTAGGTAGTGTGTGTGTGTGTGTGTGTGTGTAGGTTCCCGCATACCACTAGCCACGTTAACTCAGCCTGTTGACATAAGCTTTTCCCAACTGGACCTGGAAGGCGGACTCACTCTTCTAGGTTGAGCCGTGATGAAAGTTAGTTAGGGAATATTTTAGACTTTCCAGTTGTTATTGATGATGCTGTTGGTAGTGATGATAATGATAGTAATAGTAATGATAGTAATAGTATTTATATTCTACTACTATTGCTTTTATTACTACTACTACTACTACTACTGCTACTAACGTGTTCAGATTTAGCAAAAACGTGAGTGATTTTTTTTTATTGCTCGTAGGTAATGGCGTCTGTGGGAGGGAGGGGGGTGAGGGTAGGAAGGGAGGGGCAGGTACTGTTTACGTGAGAGGTCAATTACCAGGTGAACTGGGAGGTAAGTAGTTGGAAAGGCAGTGGGTGTGGTAGCCAATGGGGTGAGAGGGAAGGGGAGGGGTGAGAGGGGAGGGGAGGGAAGAGAGATGGACAGTAAGAAGGGAAAGAAATGGAAGGAAGGGCGGGAAGGGGAGAATGGAACAGCATACAGGTCATGAATGTAGTTTATTTGGAGTAGAACTTTCTCTCTCTCTCTCTCTCTCTCTCTCTCTCTCTCTCTCTCTTTCTCTCTCTTTCTCTCTTTCTCTCTTTTGTTCTCTACATTATAATCCTTAGTTTGGCGGTACATGTGTAAACAAAGACGATGAGAGAGAGAGAGAGAGAGAGAGAGAGAGAGAGAGAGAGAGAGAGAGAGAGAGAGAGGGGAGAAGGTCGTAAAGAAAGGAAAAGTTAATAGGCATTAGCTATTATTGGTAGATAATTGTATGCTTTTCTCTTCAGATTTCTAAAAGTCAAAAGTCTGTTGTGTTTTTTTTTTACGTCTAAGAGGAGAGAAGAGATACATATTATTACTGGGAATCCAATGACTGTCTTCCTATCACACCGAGAAGAAGAGGGTGACTGAAAACTGTGGTGCGACCTGAGAGGGAAAGCCAAAATGGACAGGAGTATTTGGCGTCTAAGAGAAAATCTATTTCTCCCATTTGCTTGTTGAAGGAGTTGTGTTTTGAGTAGAGTGTCTGATGATATAGGGAAATAGAACAAAATGCTGGATATCAATACAGGTTTAGGATGATCGTGTGTGTAGTGGAGCAATAGACCTGGAGAGATACAGAGTACGTGAGGGTTACCAATCAAGCGTCGAACACATCTGGCGAACACATTTTCTTTACCATGAGCTGGACAGACAAGAGGCAGGCGGCATAGTGGCTGGTTGGGGTTTCTTTACAGCGAGAGGATATATATGTTGACTTTGTTTTAACTCTCTCCTACTGGTCTGGTCTGGTTCTGTATACCCAAGTTAAGATGTTTTGACTTTCTCCCCACCCTGGCAGGTCTTCCCCAGGGTGATGTACTGCTCCCTCTCGGGGTTTGCTCACAACTTTCAGCGACGGTAATTCATCAGTGGCTGAAGGACCCCAAAGACTGGTGGTGGAGTTGGCATAACACAGCTGTTCACTAATGGTATGTTTGTTAAATAAATAAACTCATGTTAGATGATGATGCCATTTATCTAAACTCAACAGTAGAATTGTAAACACAGGAACCATCAATTTCAAAAGAAACATCACAATGTCTCTGTTTGATTCATTTTTTTTCTAATTAATTCCCCCCCAAAATTATGAGATGTAGATTAAAATTACTTTGGTTGTTGTACAGGTAAAATAATCCCTTGCCAGACACACTTCTTGTTTGGGTAAAAGACTCAGGTCATTGAGAAATATAACAGTAACTGGGACAAAGTTCTCGACAGTAACTCAGGGTGAGACGTGAGGGAAACATGGCTTGAGAGAACTGGCCACGACCCACGAGGACCCGGCCACGACCCACGAGGACCCCGGCCATGACCCACGAGGACCCGGCCACTACCCACGAGGACCCGGCCACGACCCACGAGGACCCGGCCACTACCCACGAGGACCCGGCCACTACCCACGAGGACCCGGCCATGACCCACGAGGACCCTGCCACGACCCACGAGGACCCGGCCACGACCCACGAGGACCCGGCCACTACCCACGAGGACCCGGCCACGACCCACGAGGACCCGGCCACTACCCACGAGGACCCGGCCACTACCCACGAGGACCCGGCCACGACCCACGAGGACCCAACCACTGAAAGGAAAGCAAGAGAGAGCTGGACGATGATGGAGAAAGAAGCACAGTAGAAGAGGAGAGTGGAGAAGTGGGGAGAGACAGAGAGAGAAGAGCTGCGTCCCACGTGAGGTTTGAACAATGAGAAGGGAAGCAGAGAGGAGGTGGATGATGATGATGATGGAAGAGGCGGAAGATAGAAGAGGGTGACAGGAGCATTACGGTGGACCTTTGTGTATAGTGCGACGTAGAGAGAAGAGGAGGAGTAGGAGGAGGAGCAGAAGAAGGAGGAGGAAGAGGAGGAGGAGGAAGAGGAGGCTGCTAACTAACCTTCCCTACCTGTTCGACTTCTCTCTCTCTCTCTCTCTCTCTCTCTCTCTCTCTCCTTCCCTACCCCTCCTCCCCTCCCTCCCACCCCATCACGTGACCAATCTGCCCCATGACACCTGTAACTGTAGCTCAGGAGGTCAGGAGGTCATGGCCCCTGGGAGGTCAACTTGGAGGTCGGCAGTTTTAGAGGGAAAGGTTAAGTCTCATAAACTATACAAGTGAAGGTGCCACTGTGTGTGTGTGTGTGTATGTGTGTGTGTGACCTTTGACCCTCTCTGACCTGACTCATCGTATCAACAAGACGCAAAAACAATAAACTGACGCATTAGAAGACGCACCAAATAAAACCAGGAACAAAAACGAAAAATAAAATAAAAATTAAGAAAAGAAGATAAACATAAAATAAAAGAATAAACAATAGAACAATAGATAGAAACAGATTAACGAGTGTACAGGTGAGAGTAATTAGCGAGAGTTGTACAGGTAAGAGTAATTAGTAAAGGTATGTATTAGGTAAGATAGAAGGTGTTTATAATGAGCCAATTCAGCCTATGCACCTCTCCTAACTCAGCCACGCCCCCCCCTCCCCTCTAGTGACGCAACCACACACACACACACACACACCCTCCCTTACACCACCCCTCCCTTACACCATTAGACAGCAAGAGGCATTACACAAAACACTAATGAGGGAAAATTGTTCCACCTGTCTCTACCTGTAGCCAGAATGAGGTGAGGAGGTTGACTGACTGACTGACTGACTGACTGACTGGCTGACTGACTGACTGATCGGTTAATTGGTTAACTGTCCCTCTCCTCCTCTCCCTCCTTCTCCTTCTCCCTCTCCTCCTCTCCCTCCTCCTCCTCCTCCTCCTCCCCTTCCTCCTCCTTCTAACCAGGTTGATTCTTCCTGTGTACTCCACAAGACAACAGGTGAGTGAAGGAGGACTTTTACCTGGGCGTAAGGTGTGGTGATGAGACAAACAGACGGACAGACAGATAGACAAACAGACAGACAGACAGACATACTGACAGACGTAAAGTAGACTTGTGAATATCAGAGGGACAAACTCACAGAGAGACTGACAGAGAAAGACGAACAAGAACAACAACAACAAGAACAACACCAACAACAACAACAACAACAACAACAACAACACCAACAACACCAGCAGAAGAATAATTCCTTTGTTTACTTCATATTTTCTACAAAACTTTCTCTCCAAATTAATCAAAACATTTCTTCACTTACAACAGACATTGAAATTGATGTTTACGCAACACACCTTGGCGCTGAGGAGAGACAGACACATGTAAGTATAGATAAACACACACACACACATACACACACACACCTGCCGAGGTAAATTTAATTAATCTAACCAAATTTTATAAACCACTGCCAGGTATTACCACTAAAACACTTCTATCGTATTAGTTAACGCGTTTCTAAACTCCTATTTCTCGTGGCTATTAGTATGAATTCACGAGTTGTCTATTTTAGGTTAGGTTAGGTTAGGTTAGGTTAGGTTAGGTTAGGTTAGGTTAGGTTAGGTGACGAGAGGCCTAAGCGTTGATTTCTGGAATAAGAACATAATTTAATCTGTGTTCTATCGTTATTTGTTATGCTTAATACCGATTTATCTTATTTCTCTTCAAGGACTGAAAAGTATCGTAAAATGTTCGTCAGTGTAGTAAAGTGTTTATAAGTTGCATGAAGTGTATCAGGTGTCACAAAGTGTTTCAATGTAGTTAAAGTTGTTAGTGTGTGTCTTAAGTGTTTTTAAGTTTTATGTGACGTAACATTTTCCTAAGTATTGTCAAGTGATCATATGAATCATAACGTGTTCGTAAGTAACGTAAAGTGTTTATAAGTGTTGTAAAGAGTTTGTTATGAAGGCTTATAAGTGTTAGAAAGTAATTGTGGGTGCCATAAACACCCATACGTGTCAGTGTCCTAAAGTGTCTTGAGGTGTCCTTAGGTGTCAAAGTGTACTACAGTGTCATAAAGTGTCCTAAAGTGTCAGTGCTCTCAAGTACCGTAAAAAGCCATATAGTTTCAGTGTCATAAAGTCTCGAATATTTATAAAGTGTCCAAGCAACACCCAATAGTGTCATACGGTGTTAAAGTGTAGTAAGGTGCTGTGAAGGCTCTCAAAGTGTTGTAAAGTCCCATTTACTTCATAAAGTGCCATTAATGCTTTGAATTCTTGCAAAATATCATAATGTCATTAATGTCATAGTGTTGCAATGTGTCTTGAACTATTACAAGGTGTAAAGTGTGTCACTGAGTACATACAGCAATGTGTCGTCAAGTGCCATAATGTGTCATAAAAGTGTCAAGACGGTGCCAGGAGGTGACCCTGTATGGTGCCAGGGCTCCCGCGACCACCAGCACAAGGTGACTATACTACTGTTGTGTTCTTGACATATTGAACAAGTTCTCTTTGTCATCCATTTGGCATAAACTAATGCCAAGATCATCGGTTCATTGTTACTGTAAGTGTGTGTGTGTGTGTGTGTGTGTGTGTGTGTGTGTGTGTGTGTGTGTGTGTGTGTGTGTGTGTGTGTGTGTGTGTGCGTGTGATAGACGGCAGGTTATCTCAGCTACATTTGTTTTTCTTTTTCCAGGTAAGTGAGTTAAAACAGCTCTTGGAGGGACAGTAACACACCATATCTCAGGTACGTCCAAGTTATCATATTCATTAATTATTGTTGTGTTCATCAGTTAAGTCCGGAGTCCTTCGCGTCCCACAACAGTTTTAAAGGAATGTTACGCTTTTCCCTCCATCTTTGAGGACGTCAGTGTCCCTCCCTTATCAATGAGTCAACGTGATGCCCCCACTCATTCACACGGACGTCGGATCCACTCCTTATCCTGACTCCGTCTTTGTGGTCGCCTGTGGTCCCGTCGCTGTCTATATGAAAGTGTCCCCTTCCCTCACGCTGTCTTTGAGGGAATCAGTTCTCCCCCTCCCATTCCCAGCAGAGCCTAACCATTCAAATGATTACAGTGAAATACTCACCTGTTTTAGAGGCATCCGTATCTCTCCAGAAAAGCTCTTGCTACACTGAAATAAAATGACCTTCACCTTGCTGTCCTGGTTTACAAGCTGTAATAGCCTGGTTTACAGGCTATTAGCTGATCGACTTCATGCTTAGGAGGCCTCATGTTGTCTCTATCAGCTGTTGATTCATCAAACAGGTCCCAGCCCTAATTTATAGCAACCTAACCTTACCATTGGCATTAGAGCTTAGTAATAACAGGTCCAAACATTCTATTCAAACCGCAGAAAATTAAATACAAGTATTATATAACAGTTACAATATCATTACACAGTGACTGGGCAGAAATAAATACTAAATTACTCTTGTTTTTTAATGGAATATTTCTGTTGTGGTTTATAAAGATTATTAAATAAAATTAAATGATTTCATGATATATTTATTTCTGGTAAATTCTCTTAATGTAATGAGAGAGAGAGAGAGAGGTACACTCACTCACACCATTAAGCACCACACCTGCACTGACACCATTAAGCACCACACCTGCACTGACACCATTAAGCACCACACCTGCACCACAACACAATCCTCCCTCACTAATCCCGACCTATACATGGAACTTTCTAATCCACAATGATTAGTTTTAATATCCAATCACAGGGCATAAAGTGTATCACAGTCTCACAGTCTACGTCATGACAGTTATAAGACAGTCTCACAGTCTACGTCATGACAGTCATCTCTACCAGTTACTGTCGCCTCAAAACAATGGGTTAATATATTTCTGTGTGAGTGAGTGTTGTATAATGCATAAGCAACTGTTATTTTTGTCTCTCTGTCTGTCTGTTTGTGTCTCCGTCTCTGTGTCTGTCTGTCTGTCTGTCTGTCTGTCTGTTTGTTTGTTTGTGTCTCCGTCTCTGTCTGTCTGTCTGTCTCTGCCTGTCTGCCTCTTTCAGTCTATTTTATTTATTCTTCATTACGAATATTTATATAACAAGCAGACAGACCGATAGACATAAAGACACGCAGACCGACTGATAGACATAAACAAGCAGACCGACTAATAGAGATAGACAGGCAGACAGACCGATTGACATACAGACAGGCAGACCGACCAACTAAAAGAGTGTATGGGAAGCGAAACTCAGGGCGAAAAGGTGAACGTGGAAGGTGGAGGAGGAGTGAGGGAAGGAGAAGAAGAAGGAGGAGGAGGAAGAGGAGGAGGAAAAGGGGGAGGTGGAGGAGGACGAAAAGGAGGAGGAGGACGACGAAAAGGAGGAGGAGGAAGAGGACGAAAAGGGGGAGGCAGGCAGGAGAAGGAGGCGTTGGCCGGATACTCGGGTCAGCAGGTGGTGGGAGGAAGAGGTATTTTTTTCACAATTATTACCAGGTAGTTACGAGTCATACTACCTGGCCATGACAACCTTGTGTATCTATGACAGCTCCCGTATATTTTGTCTGTCTGTCTGTGTCTGTCTGTCTCTGTCTGTCTGTCTGTCTGCTTACCTCCCTGCCTTCTGCTGAATCCTTAACGTTCGACCCAGGTTAGGTTAAGTTAGGTTAGGTTAGGTTAGGTTAGGTTAAACCCCTTTAGGATGATGTTAAAACTCTGTTATAGGAGGAGGATTTAATCTCTTGAGGATGATGGTTTAAGTTATCGTCATCTAAGGGTTAAATAGCACTTTATGGAGCTATTAGCGGTAAATAGCTAGAACAATAGACGACAATTTAGGTGAAAGTAATTATCTGTGTCTGTCAGTCAGTCAAAATTTATTCCCTCTGTCAGTAATCAATCTGTCAGCCAATCAGTCATCCTTTCTATTGGTCAGACACTCAGACAAACATTTAAAGAGCCACCAAACGCAAATGAGAGAGAGAGAGAGAGAGAGAGAGAGAGAGAGAGAGAGAGAGAGAGAGAGAGAGAGAGAGCGCTATCCGGCCGTTTATTTATTACCTCTCATTTATCTATCAATATTAAGTTAATTATATATATGTAATTAACTCCTTCTCTCTCTATATAATTATCTGTCTGGCTATCTTGTCTTTATCACGGAGTTATTTAGGCTGAGGCCGTTCTAACATATACTGTCTGTCTTTCTCTTTCTTCAATATCACCTTTCTTCCTTCCCTGTCTCCCTCCTTCCTTCCCTGTCTCCTTCCTTCCTTTCCTACCTCCCTCCTTCCTTCCCTGTCTCCCTCCTTCCTTCCCTGTCTCCCTCCTTCCTTCCCTGTCTCCTTCCTTCCTTCCCTGTCTCCCTCCTTCCTTCCCTACCCCCTCCTTCCTTCCTTACCTCCACTTTCCTTTCCTACCCCCTCCCACCATCTTCTCCCTTTCCTTCCTTCCCTCCCACCCCCTCTCCTTCCCTACCCCTTCCTTCCTTCCCTCCCTCCTCTCTCCTGCCCTCTCCGTACCCTCCCTCCCCTCTCCTTCCCTCTCCGTACCCTCCTCTTCCCTGGGTAGACGAGCGTGTAGGAGCGTATACGATAGAACACACAGAAAGTGACTATAAATTCAGCAACTCACGTCTCGACTCATCATGCCAACCTACAGACACGAACCGAACTGCACCAAAAGTCTCTGTGAACGCTAAATTTCTTGTTTTCTTTCATAATGATTCGTAAGATTTAATATCCCTCGTAAGTGTAGAGGTAAGATTGTACGCAACTTGAAATATAAGCAAAATTATCACTGAGGATCTATGGTTATTATTTGATACCTTCAGTTAGTTGTGGTCGAGAACTTACTATATTAATTAACAAGAAAAAAAAATTCCAATAATATTTTTTAAGTTTGTATTATTTTTTTTAAGTGTTATGAGTTAATATATTTACTTAAAAAAAAAAGTTTGGTGTAATTGTTGTAGTTATATTTTTTGGGGGGAAGTACTTTAGTTTTTGTTGTTTTTGTTTAGTTTAGTGAGAGTTAGGTACAGTTATGTCTATTATTTGAGGATTAATTACGGTATGAGGCTTGATGAGTCTTCTCGTCCTCCTCGTCCTCCTCGTCCTCCTCCTCCCCCTCCTCCTCAACATTTGCTTCACTTCATCAACACCTCCAGATATTTACCAGTCGTGTGCGTACATCATTCCAGCAGCCAGTTACTTTCCCTTCATTGTGTCTGGAAAAATGGATCAACATCCCAACCCAAACATCCCAAGACGCTGTTACTTTTATTTTGAGTTTGTTTACACTCAAGTGGACGGATTTGTGGTCATTGTCACATTTGTCTGTTACGTCGCCATCTGAGTTGTGGGTCTTTACACGACTTCCACCTGGTGTTGTTGGTGGAGGAAATATACAAAGAAAGAACCAAGGAGAATTAGTAGCTTTTTGATTTATGTAAAGTAGAGGGTGTGGGGACGGTGGGGGCGGTGTTTGTAGTGGGGGGGAGGGGTCGGTAGCCATGTGGGGAGGAGGGGTCGGTTGCGATGTGGGGAGGGGTTGGTAGCCATAGGGAGGGGTTGGTTTCCATAGGGAGGGGTCGGTAGCCATGGGGGGAGGGGTGATCTTGGCGGGAGGACGGGGGGATCGGGAGGAGTCAACTTGGGAAAGTGAGGGAGCTATATAAGTCGGCGTGGAGGTTCCTCGCAGCTTCATTTTCACACAACCTGACACTCCCCCAGGTTGACGACCCTCCATGGTTAGAGGCGACAGTTTAGAGGTCGTCCCAGGTCATCGCAGCCCGGGGAGCAGCATAAGGAGGAGGACCGGGAGGGATCTTCGTGGTCGGCTGTCCTTACCCAGAGGCAGGAGTGAGGTCAGTGACTAGGCCCAAGTCTGCTGGATGTACAAAAGTTTAGTTATGAGGAAATGTTGTTGCGTCTTGTAGTACTGTAGCGAGTGATGAGGGGGCGTAACTCATCTTGTGGACGATTACGACTTCCGGTCAATACTTGTATGAGTGATTGTTTCAGTAGCTGGCGGAAGAAGCAAGTGAGGTTGTCTTTTAGTTAACAATAATACCGAGAGGATGAAAGAAAAATAATGATCTGTCTCACCGCCACAACACAAGGTCGCTCAGTGAGACAGTCTTTATCACCACCAAGGATCACTGCTAGATACTCGAGACTCTGAGGCCGATTACCAGGGCAACTGAAGCTCCCCAAGACAACGTAACATCAGTACAGTAGCCGCGATAAAGCCAAGAATACAAACAATTCGAGCTTAGCGAAGAACTCCTTAATAGGCCCGACATGTTTAGGTCACTGGTACTTAACACACAAATGACCCACTTTACTGAAGACAAACGGGGAACATGATTCTAATTGGGAGTGATCTGTAATTAGTGCTGCCTGAGTCTTCCTTGGCCAGTATATTACGCGCCAACAGAAGCTCCCAGCACAACCATAGCAGAGGTGTTACCGGGAATACTTCGTTGTGTCTGTTGCCCATGTTCCTTTGGTCACTGAGGCTCCTGACGAGTTTGTTTTAATCTACCTCAGACGTTATTAAACTTTATAAACACCTCCACTTGCATTCGTACTTGGTAGAAATCAACCATTAATCGTACTCCTGGCAACGCTCTGGGCAAAGGTCATCTGCTCTTCCATTCATAAATCTGCTGGGGTATTGGACCGAAAGTGTCGTACCGCTTCCTGCACTTTCATAATCGGTTTGAAAATATCAACACTAAGTAAACGCTTTCTTATATGTGATGGCTTTAGGCTGTAATCATGAATACTATGCTTCTTTTTTTGCTCATATTGGCTGGGAAGTAGACCTAAGTCGAGAGTTCAAACAAAAATAACGCAACGCAACACAGCCCCCAGGTAATGATCACTCCTGTAGAGTCTTGCACTACACGCCTCCGTGATCACTCCCCATGACTGATATTTTCGGACACTGATGAGGAAACATGACTGACTGGGTCTTACCTGAAGGTGGGTGGGGGCTTCTACTGACGGAGGGAGAGGGAGCTGTATTGAAGGAGGGAGAGGGGGGACTTTACTGAAGGATAGGGAGAGGGGGACTCTACTGACGGAGGGTGAGGAATCTACTGAAGGTGAAAGGGGGGGGAGAGGGAGTTTCTGCTGACGAAGGGTACGAAAGTGGATAGGTACACACTTATCTATCTATCTATCTCCCCGTCCATCTATCCATCTATCGACCCATTCAGTTACCCACACACACTCGGACACCACTGACCATTTGGCCAATTTTAGCTGCGTCCGTTTCTCACTGGTGGTAAAAATAGGTAATTGGCCGTCAGCTGTGGCTCATTTCCCCATTAATTCCCTATTACCTTCTTTCATCCTATTACTTTCTATTACTGGTGACTGGTACAGGTTTCTCCTTCAAGTTATTTGTATATCGTTTCTTTTCATTTATTGTTTTTCGTAGGATTATTATTATTATTATTATTATTATTTTTATTATTATTATTATTATTATTATTATTATTATTATTATTATAATTATTAGTGTAGTTGTTGTTGTTGTTTCCTCACGCGTTTGAAACACCCACCCTGTTTTAATTTGTTGCAACATTTAACCACAAAGTTTTATTGCATGTTATCAAAGTTACTCGTTTATTCACGCTGTTTTTATCCTTGCAACCTCTAAAGACTTCATGTAATACAAAGTTCCCTGAAGGCTCTGAGATAACGTGTTGCTTCCCCAGCCAGCAGAAGACGTGAACCTTCTGACGATCATTTCTCAAAAAAATTACCACAATTTTTCAATCTCAAAGACGATTGAAAAAAACTAATTCATATATTTTTTTTTAATTCTTCTTTCATTTTACGTTCGATTTCACTGGATTTTTATTTTTATTTTTGTGGGTGAGATTTTTGGTTGAATTTTGACTTTCGAGTTTGTTGAAGGAGGAAGCTAGCCATTTGTCGAAGCTGTACTGTCAAGATGTAAGTCCATTTGTGGGTGGTGACAGAGTGAGAAGTATTCGTGTAAAATTTAACCATAAGGGGAAATATTTATCTTCCTCCTACTTACGAATAATCAACTTTACCTTTAATGATAAGTCAGGTAAATCCACATTATTTTTCTACCCACTTGATGACGTTGTAATATCCGCATATCCGCATTGTCTTATTGAGGAAAAGTCAAGGAGAGGAAAAATATTGGTCTGAGGAAAGTTGTCTCGTTGTCTTAGTCATTAGAAGAGGAAAGTGTTTGGTGACGTTTTGTAGAGAATCAGCAAATAGGTGGTGTTTACTGACTTCCTTTTGAGAGAGAGAGAGAGAGTATTCCCTTACCTGCTAAAAGATCATCTCGTGAACTAGGGACAGACAGACAGACAGACAGACAGACTCGAGTCGCTCCAGATAAAGAAAGTCCAAGTGTCATCTCGTCAAACACTTATGGTCCCCACGCTGTTGCTCACATACACTTACTGACGTCAAGTGCGTCGACCAAGACCATCTGGCAGAAGGTTTAGTGATTTTTACCACCCGTCTCACTATCTTATCACGTCCAGGTATTTCCGGTAGGGTTAGGTTAGGTTAGGTTTGGTTAGGTTAGGTTAGGTTAGGTTTGGTTTGGTTAGGTTAGGTTAGGTTAGGTTTGGTTTGGTTTGGTTAGGTTAGGTTAGGTTAACAAAAGAAATCTGACCCCACCACAAGACCCCCTGCCCCCCAATGAACTATATAGATAAACAGATGAATATTCGATCACTTTAACTGCCTATCAGGTGGAGAAGCAGAATAAATACCAGAGATTAAAACAAAACAAAAAATATAGAGAAAGTCGTCAGTTATTTTACGTCAGAAACTTAAGAGAAAACTCAAGACCTTGTGCACTCATGACGAGGTCTGTGTCAGTCAAGGGTTGGGAATTATTTTTTTTTTCATTACTTTTCGAATAAATTTTGTTCTGTATTTATTTCCTTTGTGAACGATCATTTAACTTCTTGAATACAATATCGTGTTAATCATCGTTATGGTCATGTTATCCCAGAAGTGAACTGAGATAACCTGGGTTAAGTTATTATAATCAAAGGGTTAAACTTTCTCAGGTAAATTTGTCTGGTTATGAAGGTGATATCAATATGGTGCCGAGATCCATAACCTAACCTAACCTAACCTAACCTAATCTAACCTAACCTAACCTAACCTAACCACCCCTTCCTGTCCCCCCCCCCCCCACACACGTCTTGAGATAAATCACTATGTATAATGAGCTGTTGGGGGGAAGTAATTAGGATGATGAAGAAAAATGAGAACGGATGGAGGAGGAAGGAGGAAGGAAGGAAGGAAGGAGGGAAGGAAGGAAGGAAGGAAGGAAGGAAGGAAGGAGACAGAAGAGAAAAAAAAAGATAGGAGAGGAAGAGGATGAAGAAAAGGAAAGGAGGAGGGAGGAAGAGGAGGAAGTGACGTAGGTATCTAAGATGGACCCTGTGACGTCACGGATATAGGATATGACGTCATTACTCGTTCGGATGTTATCGTAATCGGCCTCAGTCTTTTTATTTACAGATACATGATAACTATAGTAATTGTCTGAATAATATATGATGTTCTTACGTCATAGATAACTTAAGTAACGTCATCAACTGTCTGAATGTTACTGAAAATTCCACCTTTGACGTCATAGAAACACTAGTGACGTCATGACTTATTTAATCGTTTTTATGTGAATTTAAGTAGGTAATTATCTCCTGATTTTTCTGCCATAAAAAAGTAGATAAACAATTAGAAAGTGAAAGATCATTACGAAATAAGAAGGAAAAAAAACGTGGTAGGTGTGAAGCAATTGTGTTGTCATCAGTTGTTGTTCCGTAATTACCGGTGATTATTCTTTCAAGCTGTCTACCGTACTGTCACCGGCCGGCTGTTTGATCTATCTGTTACTTTCTCTCTTCAAGCGAGTATAGCACCACGAGTACAGGTGTAGCGAGTACGGGTGTAGCGAGTACAGGTGTAGCGAGTACGGGTGTAGCGAGTACAGGTGTAGCGAGTATAAACACAAAGACAATTACAGATCACCTGAAGAATAGCTTCCCTACTCAAGATTATTTAACCTTAAGATTAACCTAACCTAACCAAACCTAACCTAACTAAACTTAACCTAACCTAACCTAACCTAACCTAACCTAACCAAAGCAAACCTAGCCTAACCTAACTAAACTAGGGGTGTCTAATGTTCAGGTAATGCCTCATTTTTGGTACATCTTCCCAAAGTCTTCCTTAGGCCACTGAGTTGAAACCCTCCACCTCAGCGGCCACGACCCAACACGATGGATCAGCTTGGTGGTATCAGAAGTAGTTAATCTTTGCCCCAAATCACAGAGCACTTGGGCTGGTGAGGGAGGTAAGGGCGACTTTCTACCAATCGTTTCTGAAAGAGTGACTGGAGTGAATTATTTTGAGGGGGAGGGTGAGCTTCCTGTGTCGACATTATTACTGTATGTACTTTCACCCTACACACACACACACACACACACACACATACATACATACAGTCACGACCATGGTTAGAACTCTGTGTGTGTGTGTGTGTAAATTCCTTATCGTTATCATCTCTAATATATAATTTATCTTTCTTCCTATTCATCATCTTTCTTTATTCCTTATTTCCTCTTTTTGTTTTCATTTCACATACGTATTCCTTCATATTACTTTGTTTATCTTCACTGATCCCAGACACTGAAGAGAGATGACAGGCCACTAACACTTCCCCCTTAACACCTCTCAGACTATAGTTACTCGCTTGAGGTCTGGCTGGCGTTACCATTGTTGGAATACAAATGTTAAAGAATGTAATTGACTTTTAACCACGAGTAATAACCTAACTCGTGTGTGGCGTCGACGTGTATGGGTGAATAACAGACAGACAGAGAGACAGAGAGACAGAGAGACAGAGAGACAGGATTTTACCAACTTACGACTGGTGAAAAAAGGGGGACAATTTGAAGATTTAGGCACCCCAGTTTATTTTACTTGTTGATTAACCTCCCTATTGCTACTTATGTTAGGTTATGTTAGGTTAGGTAAAAATAGCATTATCCTATTTTCCACTATATCAACATCAACAGTAATAACACCAACAAGATCACCCTATTAGCAGTGCCTGGCGTTACTCTGGCGTTTCCCTGGCGTTACTCTGGCGTTTCCCTGGCGTTACTCTGGCGTTACTCTGGCGTTTCCCTGGCGTTACTCTGGCGTTACTCTGGCGTTTCCCTGGCGTTACTCTGGCGTTACTCTGGCGTTTCCCTGGCGTTACTCTGGCGTTTCCCTGGCGTTACCCTGGCGTTACTCTGGCGTTTCCCTGGCGTTACTCTGGCGTTTCTCTTGGCGTTTCTAGAGCATTACGCCAGACGAAAACATTCACCAACTTTTCTGCCAACACCTACTGATCCTCACAACATGACCTCTAAATAACAACTGACGGTACATTACAATAGATGACTGGACGGATTCGAGTAGACTGTTGAATGCCGCAATTTCTTTCACTTTACCCAAGTTTCTCTTACGATGAGAAGAAAGATTTGTGTTGAGACGTAAGATCTGTGTCTCTCTCTTCTATGTTTCTGTTTTATGTCTTTTTTTTGTTTTTTCCTCGTATTAGTAATGAAACTATTGGAAGTATTGTGATGGTGTTTTATTTTCGTCTGTCTGGGTGTTTGGATGTCTAGGTTAGGTTAGGTTTAGGTTTAGGTTTAGGTTTAGGGTGTTTAATCATCAGGTGAAATACGCAAGAGTGCCCAAAAATTAAGCTGTTCCATTGAGTGTCTTCTTGGCGCTATAGTTAAAGGTTCCTGTACGCCATTAAGACGGCTGGTGACTCTTAGTGGCTCCAGTCTTGAACTTTCTGTGAGTTTAAGATTCACTTTAGGGTCTTCTGTAAACACTGTCCTCTACTTTCTCTTTTTACTTTCAACAAACATCGGTAGATCTCTCTCTCTCTCTCTCTCTCTCTCTCTCTCTCTCTCTCTCTCTTTCTCTGTCGTGTTTACGATTTTGAACTCATCGTTATGTTATTGAAGGTATAAACCGTTCCTCTTAACAGACAGATCCACAACCCATCTAGTACAGGTGTAATGATATTGACCCGTGATTAAAATACCTTAATTACATTTTCACCTTTATTTAATCACCTATATTTTATTTATAGA
>CAUDMG010003851.1:1495000-1577500 GCA_958450375.1 Homarus gammarus
GGGTTAGGTTAAGTTAGGTTAGGTTAAGTTAGGTTAAGTTAGGTTAAGTTAGGTTAGGTTGGGTTAAGTTGGGTTGGGTTGGGCTGGGCTGGGTTAAGTTGGGTTGGGTTGGGCTGGGCTGGGTTAAGTTGGGTTGGGTTGGGTTGGGTTGGGTTAAGTTGGGTTGGGTTGGGTTGGGTTAAGTTGGGTTGGGTTGGGCTGGGCTGGGTTAAGTTGGGTTGGGTTGGGCTGGGCTGGGTTAAGTTGGGTTGGGTTGGGCTGGGCTGGGTTAAGTTGGGTTGGGTTGGGTTGGGTTAAGTTGGGTTGGGTGTTTCTATTATTTCCCAGAAAACTAAAAGATATCGATATATTTAATATGCCTTAATTTATGCAACGATTCTCTTATTTCAGGAAGTTATCTCAGAAGACACGTACTTTAAACTGGTGAAGGCTGCGGACTCGACGAGGTGTGGCCAACGACTGGTGTGTGAGCTGGCTGCCAGGGTTGGTCTTGGACTCCAACCAGATGAACAGATTATTCTCGACCTCCTCAAGTAAGTAACTGCGCCTTGTTTCATCTTAAATTTAACTCTCACCCATTATAACATTTTATCTGTATGTCTTAATTGTTGTTAAAATGTAAAAATTCAGCCATTTTTAACATTTTGTCTGTTTTGGGTCTTAAAATATATATTAAAAAAAAATTTCTAATTTTATCCAGACCTCTAAAACAATATTTAAATTATAATGACTAAATTCCTGGAAATGTTTAAATTATCATCATTACCATGAGCAATATTTTTTAGCTTACAAAAAAAAAAAAATCAATAGTGAAAAACTTGTCATGAAGGCAAGAGGTGAAAAATGAAAATTGGGCTTTATAATCTCACATTCTCAACCAGTAATATTTCAGGCAAGAATAATTCATTTAATACATAACATTACTTTATTTTTTCGCGTTGGGGGGTAACTAGTGTGCAAGGTAATAAACGGGTAATGTAATAATGGTTAAAATAATGATAATAATGGAAATTCTTTATGGGATTACTTGCAGGGAGAAACCCGAGGATGAAAGCAAAAAGAACGACGCTCGATCATTGTACGAAGCGGCCATGGCAGCAGGATATGATGGAGAGTCTTGTAAGAAACTCTACTCCTCCTGTCCCTACACCAGCCAGCAGATGATGGCCGTGGTGCGAACAATCGGACACGAGATCACAGGTACATTTGAGGTTGAATAGCAGGAAACACAAGAATAAACATGTATGAAGTACTTACCTGACACGGGAGAAGCTAGGGGTCTCAAGAGTCACCGTGTGAAGTTGAGGGCGTTTTTATGGTTCCTGATTGCATGCGGACCCCAAGTCAAGTCTTCTTGTACAAGCACCAGATTATACATATCGTGCTTCAGTAATTTCACACTAATAATAGTAACCTTACACCAGCCATGACAGAAAGTATCCCGCTACCCAAATGTTTTTTATAATTCTTGCCAAAGGACTCGACTTCTTTTGTAAAAATGATTATCGTTTTTTATATCTTATGACCCAGGTGTTGTCTGTCTCTAACCAAGCCCAGTGTTGTGCGGCTGCCTCGTGTTTAAGCTCTACGGGTATGTTAAGAGATTCTTAAACCGCTCAGAGGTTATGTAACAAGCAAATGCTAGTTTAATAGTTGTACTTAATGTAGAGTTGAGAGAATTCTTCTGATTTAATATATGGAACAGAACTACACACTTAAATTACATGAGGAATTTAGTTTTAAAGTAAGACTGACTTATAGTGGAAGACGGGTGCACATGTTAACGAGCAACTTGAGGAAAATGTTCGATAGAATGTAAGAAAGTTTCTACAGTATCATTACAGGCAAAAAAATCCTTGAGTTGCTGGTTAACGTATAGGCAACACAAGTGTCTTCTAGTGTCACCTTAACATTGTCTTAGAACTTCCTTCACATCCCAACAACGTCGAAAAAAGTAAATTATCATGTGAAAATTAATTAATATCTAAGTAAGCTGATCATGTAAAATTCCTGCCTCAAAAACGAATTATTAATCATTCTACTGAAAATCGGGCGTTGCACTCTTGGAAGACTTCTTACCGCTCTCTATTGCACTGCTCGTTCATATTTTTCTCCTCATTCTGTAGTGGATGTGATCAATGTCTCTAATATTAATTATTTTTAGTAATTATTTTTATAACTCTGCTCAAGACGTGGTATTGATCATCGAGTGTTATGTTAACAAATACAGCACAGAACAGAACGTCATTATCTGTAGGTGAAAATCTTTATACACTTCCAAGCAATTCTCCACGTAAGTAATTTCTACTCAACAAGTCTAATTTAGTAAAAAAAATGAAGAATCTCTTAGTACGGCCATGACTAAAACAAATCCAAATAATTGTATTTTTATGGACAAATTTAATTCAATAATGTGATCTGTTTTGTACATATGGCGTGAGTGATAAGGAAGAAGATGTGTCATGGCTCAACGTCATCATGATATTGTGTGTGTGTGTATAGAAAGGACGTCCATTATGCATTCAAGGGTAAAAAAAAAGTCAGGTTACACACACACACACACACAGCTTATAAAAACCCATATCGTGCCAACCCTGTATTATGGAAGAAGCTAAGAATGTGCATAACTAATTTCCAGACCTTTGTTTATAAGGCCTACATCACGAGTCTGTGCTGTCAGTGGATATATCGCTCTCATTGTCATCTTTACCCTAGTATAAAAAAATGTAATATCGGTTTTATAAATTCTTAAAATATGAAAATATATAATTATCAGTATTTTATCTAATTATCTAAGAGAATAAAAATATAAATTATAATGAGAAATCTGTCTGTGTGTCTGTTGAAATTTTAATAATGTTGTATTAGGTTCATTGTCTGTATATTTCTCCTGTTGCATAATTCTCTTGTTGTATATTTCTCATGTTGTATATTTCTCATGTTGTATTTTATCTGTGTGAATGATAAAGACTTGATATTTCTATCTTGTTTTGTTGTATAGATAAATATTTTTTGTTGTTTACTGTAAGAATATATATATTTTTTTTATCTTATATTTCTGCTGTAACTAGTAGAGAACAGGTGTATATACTAGTTTAATTCATCCACTATGAATCTCCTTACCAGTATATAACACGCAATTTTACACAATATCATTAATGTTTTTTTTAATAAACTGTAAACCACTTAATTTTCTCAACAGTGTATATATTTCTTTCATTTTTTTTTATTTGTATTATTTTTGTCTCTGTCTGGCTGTTGCTGTTCTGTTATTGTTTTATTATGATGTGTGCAACATACGCGTCTCCAGGTCTCTCCAACAATTTTTTTTCTTCATGGGTTTCTATAAGTCACCCCTCAACACTCATCACTTATGGGTGACACTGGCTGCAGCTGAGTTATTGATTCTGATTTTTATGTAAGATTCCGACTCTTACAGTAATATTGTTCATGGAAAGATTCTCCAAATGTAATCCAGGAAGTTAAATATTTGTGGTCAAAAACCGGGAAATCAAACGATATAGTGGTCCGTGACACAACAGTAATAACAGTCTACCACCGTGACACAACAGTAATAACACTCTACCACCATGACACAACAGTAATAACACTCTACCTCCATGACACAACAGTAATGACACTCTACCTCCATGACACAACAGTAATAACACTCTACCACCGTGACACAACAGTAATAACACTCTACCACCATGACACAACAGTAATAACACTCTACCTCCATGACACAACAGTAATAACACTCTACCACCATGACACAACAGTAATAACACTCTTCCTCCATGACAGAACAGTAATAACACTCTACCACCATGACACAACAATAATAACACTCTACCTCCATGACACAACAGTAATAACACTCTACCACCATGACACAACAGTAATAACACTCTTCCTCCATGACAGAACAGTAATAACACTCTACCACCATGACACAACAATAATAACACTCTACCACCATGACACAACAGTAATAACACTCTACCTCCATGACACAACAGTAATAACACTCTACCACCATGACACAACAGTAATAACACTCTTCCTCCATGACACAACAATAATAACACTCTACCTCCATGACACAACAGTAATAACACTCTACCACCATGACACAACAGTAATAACACTCTTCCTCCATGACAGAACAGTAATAACACTCTACCACCATGACACAACAATAATAACACTCTACCTCCATGACACAACAGTAATAACACTCTACCACCATGACACAACAGTAATAACACTCTACCACCATGACACAACAGTAATAACACTCTAACCTCCATGACACAACAGTAATAACACTCTACCACCATGACACAACAGTAATAACACTCTACCTCCATGACAGAACAGTAATAACACTCTACCTCCATGACACAACAGTAATAACACTCTACCACCATGACACAACAGTAATAACACTCTACCGCCATGACACAACAGTAATAACACTCTACCACCATGACACAACAGTAATAACACTCTACCACCATGACACAACAGTAATAACACTCTACCACCATGACACAACAGTAATAACACTCTACCACCATGACACAACAGTAATAACACTCTACCTCCATGACACAACAGTAATAACACTCTACCACCGTGACACAACAGTAATAACACTCTACCTCCAACACCACCTGAAAGTTATTTTTATTAGGTCATGACTGATCAGAGGTCAGAGTCATTCAGAATTAAAACTTGTAATGGGGGTTATAAGATGAAGGATTAATACTTGGAGGTAAGGTTGAACAGCGGCCAAAAGTTCAAAAGAACGTTCACCCACCCTGGGGGAAGACTTCACCACTTGCCAGTTTCTTGATGGAACCAATGGATTTACTTAATAAACATCATCCCTTCAATCTTCTCAGTTATGAGTGACCTGTAGCACACAAAACTCCTAAACTCACAACTATTACTAATACAGTGTGCATAGGAGAGTCAGTTGAGGTGGCAGCAGGGTTTGAACACCACATCCACAGGTTTATTACAGCCTCTAGCGGGTTGCTCCTCTTTCCTCCTCGAGGACTCTCAAAACTGAAGTAACTGAAAAGACAAATATCAAGATATTGCTTGAAGAGCGTAGTGGTGAACATTTACAATGATCTTAAATCATAGTTAAAATGAAATATAGAAAGATGTTAGCATTGGTGAGGCTGATTTGAGGTGTGTCTGCCTATCAGGGAAGCATCTACAGTTTTATTTTTTTTTTTTTTTTACGAAATCACCACAGGAATTCTGGATCCACGTCATATTTTCATAACGGAGGATTAAGTCACGTACACTATCGCGGGATGATAAGTAAGAACCTTCCCTGGTTAGGGACGTTACCAAAGTAAATTAGCAAATCAAAAGCTGCTGTAAATGACACAAGGAAAACTCAGAGAGGGAGTTCCACAAACTACCAACTGAGGGTAAATGTGAATTATGGTGGACAGAAGTTCGGGAGAGTGAAATTTCAAAAGCAAAGTCGTAGACTGAAGTGATATATGACAAAAAGAAAAGAATAACTCTGGAAATAATCTTCAGAGAGAACCTCCAAGTGCTATGATATGGTTGATAACACAAGTGGACAGTCACGTTACTCCGAGCAAGATGTTCACCTCCATCTTGGCTTAAGATTTAATACAATATTCTAAATGTGGCGCTGTGTGATCCATCTACTTCTCAGTTATATTATTGTGACCTAACTACTGCTGACTCACCTGCGGGAGAGCAACATGAACACTTTTGACCCTTTCAGGAGTTTAACAAGTTCCCTCAATGATCAATTAAGCCTAAATTACTTTTTCGCTCTCTAGTTTCCCACAGGATTGTCTAAATAAAAACCCAACTTTCCTGGAGCCACACGACAGAATCATAACGTCATATGAAATTTTTCATTATTTCCTGATACACAATGAGTATATAAAGATGACCGCCACTGGTTCGTGCAGTAGTACTGTGCCTCAAACCCAGTTGTTCAGCTCAGTCACAGCAGCACCATGGTAAGAGCGTGGTATTAACTCTGACAGTAACAGTGAAGGAAGGAGGCGAAGGAGAGTTTTAAGGATGCAGGAGAGCTCAGGCGATAGGAGGGAGTTAGTGAGAGACGGAGGAGGCCTTTTGAAAACTAATTACCTGAATTAAATTTTATTTAATGGATCCTAGTCATAATGTTGTTTTCAGAACACATTGTCTCCTGTAGGAGTGCCAGTACTGTACAACTTACATAACCTTGAGGACGCTCATAATCTCTGTTTTCATCTTAGGACAAGATTATATTTTGTGGTTCTGGAGTTTGTCGAAGGTAATGACGACGTCGGCAAGCTGGAGCACATTGGTCATGATTTGCCTCGAGTTAGAACAACGACAGATGTTTGTTGTTGGCGGGAGAGTAACCAGGACAAGGTGTCATCCGTCAGCACTGGACCACTGTACCTGAAGTGCTCCCTCAACTGGCGCTTTTGATGCGACCATAAGTGATCCACTGTCTTGATGTTGCTAGTTGAAACCACACGAGGGATGCAGTCATATTTATAACTAAACAGATTATGAAAACATAACTTATATTGTGATCGTAAAAAAAAAAAAATATATATATATATATATATATATATATATATATATATATATATATATATATATATATAAACAAGTATCTTGCAGAGGAGTGCGGTGGTCGAGTGGATACTTATCTTGTCTCCTGTCCTAAAGGTCGGTAGTTCGATCTCAGGAACTCCTAGACCATTCCGCTGTAAACGGGAACTGAACTTTACGCTGCCTCCTTGTGTACTGAAGGCTCAGTACACAGTGTGCAGTGTCCACACACTGTCCCTAACGGACAGTCATGCCCGTGTTACCCACATTTATTTTTATCTTACAGAAGAAGAGTAATGTGTTATTTTTGGTATGGTTCATGTTCGCCAACGCCGCCCATGAGGAACGCCTGCGGCTGGGTGAGTACATTGCTGCCTGCAGTTACGTGTACGATGTCACTTTCCTCTTAACACCTTCACTTGATAACTTAATTTAACAAAAATGTAATGTTTGGACTTGGGCACGTAGAGCATACTTCAGTATACTAAACTAACTTAATATATTGTACACAATACTGTAGCTTCTGTACTTACCAACTTGTACTTACTTATTACTGTATAATGCTGTAGTGGATATAGTTTTGATATTCTCTAAGTTACCACTGTACCTACATATTATATGTTGCAGATAAAGCGAAACTCTTAATGCAGCAATCGACAGTTACCAAGACGTCCATAATAGGAGTCATCAACACGGTGCCTTTCTTGTGTATAACCTCCTCGGGCCCTGTTGTTGTTGGTAGTAAGTTGTTCACCACCATCGTTCCTTACTTCTGTGTCCAGTGCCGGATTAAGCTTAATTGGGGCCTGAGGCACAGATCAACTTGGGTTCCCCTACCCTCAAGGTATATATATATATATAGTATATATATATATATATATATATATATATATATATATATATATATATATATATATATATATATATATATATATATATATATATATATATATATAGCAAGAACAAAATATACCCAAATTTATCAATGATTTCATCAATATTAAGCTTCTGCAAAATAACACATTCAATGTTCATAAGAGACAGAAAATTGAGACGTTGCTAGGACATCGTTGAACGCAGTTCATGTTTTATACGCTTCAACTTCGAGAATGTTTGGATTTGGGGGTCCCTTAGAGTCGGGGGGCCTGTGGCCAGTGCCTCAAGTGCCTCGTGGTTAATCCGGCACTGTCTCTGTCGAAACTATGTCCATGGTCTCACACCATACCTGTATTGTACTGGTCATTGAGACGCCACACTTGTATTGTAGTAGTCACACTGACACCTTTGTTTAACATCTTTATAGACGATTTGTCTAATATGGGGAGTTCAGTCAGGTCTTGACACTGACGGTGCTGTCACTGATCACTGCCACACAGGACAGAGGTTCATACACAAACGATAATGGAATAGTTCTTATTCATTAGTGTATAATTCGCCTTTTATTGTAAAGAATTTGGGTTAAGAGTTAATGTTGTAATGACAGAAGTAATGGTTGTCTCCAAACTGGTTATGAATCCTACGATAAAGATTATGGTAGGCAACAGGGAACTTAAACAAAGAGAAAACTTTGTGTATTTGGGAAGTAGCATTAGTTGTGATGGTAGATGTAAGGAAGAAATCAAAACAAGAATGGGGTAAGCAAAAAACAGCATATAATAATCTAAATAACACAAGAAAAAGAGACATTAAATTAAATTTGAGAAAAAAGCTGATAAGATGTTCTGTATGGTCAAGACTGTTGTATGGGTCAGAGGCATGGACACTTTCAGCAGACACCAGATGGAGGTTGGAGGCCTTTGAAATGTGGTGTTATAGGCGAATGTTAAGAGTAAGTTACACTGAGAGGATATCAAACGAAGAAAATACTTGAACTTTATAGAACAAGGATAATGAGGTACTTTGGTCATTTAATTAGAGGATAATAACAGAAATATTAATGAGCAAAGTTGAGGGTAGGCGGGCCAGGGGAAGACAGAGACTGGGATGGTTGAACAAAATTAAAAACTGGGTCCCCAGAGAGATACCAAACCTTAGAGGATTGGTAAAAACTGCCTGAGAACGTTTAGAGTAGAGGACTGTGGTCACCAACCCTCAGATATGATAATGGTACTTTGATTTATTGTCATATTACATATAAATGAGATAATTGAGGACTAATCAGTGTGGATAAACTGCCAGAATATCTCCAATGACTCATGATGCAGTGTAGTAGTTACTGTGTCACATTCAACAATATAATGTTCAAGTGTATGTTTTAAAGGTCTATCACAAAGTTTACATGCTGAGTGTTCCGGTATGGGTACAGGGTCACTAACTTGCCAGATGTGTCTGTATCCTAGCCTAATTCTGGCCACGACTACATCACATTGTCTGGTTCTGTCCTTATGCTGGTCATACCGGTACTTCTTGTCACAAAATTTATCATATTTACTAATGCTACAGCTACCAGGTCTCTCTGCGTTTCTCGGTTCCTCTATATCAGAGTTCATGATTTTAAACTGTGTATCTTTAAGTACAGCATATGACAGGTCTGGGTCCCGGGCTGCCTCACTGGCCAGTCTATCAACTGTCACAATTCCTAATTCCAACATGGGATGGAATCCTCTCAACTTTAATGAGAGTGTTGTTCTCCTTCGCAGTTTTAAGCCTCACCAGATCAGTGACCCGCCTACGAAGCCACGTCCTATAGAGTCCTTTGTGGGAGGATGGAGAGATGGTCACTGACCATTGGTCAGGCTTACTTACACAGAATCTCAGCCCAGTTTGAGCTGTAGTTGGGGGACCAATTTTCTTCAGTACTTATCGTGGTCACTCTGACACCATGTACAGTATATATGTTCACTGTGGCACCATACCTATAGTGGTCACTGTGACACAATATATGTAGTGATCACTGTGGCACCATACCTATAGTGACCACTGTGGCACCATACCTATAGTGGTCACTGTGGCACCATATATGTAGTGGTCACTGTGGCACCATACTTATAGTGGTCACTGTGGCACCATATATGTAGTGGTCACTGTGGCACCATACTTATAGTGGTCACTGTGGCACCATACCTATAGTGGTCACTGTGGCATCATACCTATAGTGGTCATTGTGGCACCATACCTATAGTGGTCACTGTGGCACCATACATATAGTGGTCACTGTGGCACCATACTTATAGTGGTCACTGTGGCACCATACCTATAGTGGTCATTGTGGCACCATACCTATAGTGGTCACTGTGGCACCATACATATAGTGGTCACTGTGGCACCATACTTATAGTGGTCACTGTGGCACCATACCTATAGTGGTCACTGTGGCACCATACTTATAGTGGTCACTGTGGCACCATACTTATGGTGGTCACTGTGGCACCATACTTATAGTGGTCACTGTGGCACCATACCTATAGTGGTCGCTGTGGCACCGTTCCTATAGTGGTCACTGTGGCACCATACCTATTGTGGTCACTGTGGCACCATACCTATAGTGGTCACTGTGGCACCATATATGTAGTGGTCACTGTGGCACAATACCTATAGTGGTCACTGTGGCACCATATATGTAGCGGTCACTGTGGCACAATACCTATAGTGGTCACTGTGGCACCATATATGTAGTGGTCACTGTGGCACAATACCTATAGTGGTCACTGTGGCACCATACATATAGTATGCTGCAGGTGTTTCGTTATTAAAGATTTAAAGAGAAATATAACATAGTTTTCCTTTTGTTGTTCTGTAGGAAGCTTGCCAAGGAAACCATTGAGAGAACTACTTCCTCTGAATGACCGTGGAGCCTCACTGGGAGGGAACAGTACTGAGTCAGATCTACACAGCAGCCTTCTGGAGGCGGAGGAGGATTTGCCTGGCCGCGCGAGGTTCGGTATCACTCTGGTAACAACCGTGACGTCAGTGTTCTCCTGTACCTCCGTCTACACCAACACGGACTCCACCGTCACCGTCAGTGTTCTTGGTGAAGTTGGCCTCGACGCCCCGCCCTGCGAGTGATGATGATCCTTCCATTTTTGTGTTCCGAAATGCAGACGAACCTGTACCAATGAAACTTAGCTTAAGCCAGAGTTAATAATCCTGGAGAGGTTGCACCTGCTCGGGGTGATACACTGGCTGGGGTGACTGAGTCTAATACTGTAACAGTCTTGGTACTCCACCAGTCTATTCCTCTGTCTGAAACCTCTAGATGTTTTCTTTAGAACATTGACCTAAAGTTTGTAATGTAGTCACCTTGTATCCATTATATTAAACATGTAGTTGCTAATGTTGTTTGATTGTTTTACTGTTCGTCAACAGCGATAGCTCTTAGGGCCGTAGTCCTGTTAGCTTGGTATCTTGTTCTTATTGGGATTCTCCTGGATTTTCCACTTTTCTTGTTCTCGTTCTTGGCGGTTTTCTGGTTCTGGCTGCTTTTCTTTCCTCACTTAGAGAAGCGCATCTCTTGCTGTGCTTCACCTCTTCCTTCCATTTGGGACACTCCCGGTCAAAGGAATGGTGAAGACCGCCACATTTCTTCTTCTCAGTCTTACAAACATCGTGTTAGTGTCCAGAAGACGCGTACCTGGAGCACACGTCTTCTGGGGCCTTGCACTTCTTGGCTGGATGACCTTACCTTTGACACTTAAAGCATCTGGTAGGTCGTTATGTGTATGATTTCACTGGGACGGTGTCCCATCACAGCGTGATCTTTTCTGGTAGGTTGTAGAGGAAGCTTACCGCGGCGGTGGTAGTTTCCTCGTCAGGTCTTGTCAGTTTTCGTGCGATGAAGAGTTCATTTCCCAGAAGTTCCTGTATTTCATTTTTCTCCATCTGCTGTATCTCAGCATGGGAGATAACTCCCCACACCGCGTTGTCATCAAACCTAACGTCCACCTGAAGTGGGACTTCATTGATGACTTCCACGTCCCGTAGTTGTACCGCCTGTTCCCAGTCACCGAAGGTAACCATGAGGCTGGCGGAAAACCTTGTTTACCCCTCGATCCTTGAAGACGTGAAAAACTTCTTCAGGACGAGGAGGTTTATCTTCTCAGGAAGGTTGGATATTGGCGGGGAAAGCCTCATCACCTTTACTTGCCCTTCATCCTGACAGTAGTATACAGTAATAAAACTCATAATATATCTCTATGAAAATTAATTACATTTGCATTTAAGTCTTTTAGTGAGGACACTTCTCAGTTAAGTTAAAGTTACTGTGCTTATTATTACCTACCTGTTTTGATGCTACTGAACCGAACTTTAGAATATTCCCTTATGAACCCATGACCTAACCCATACATTCTCCTCCACATTTATAACTTAACCTTATGGAACAGGCTATTCTTGATGAGGACTCTCTATAATGCCTGTCTAACTCCCGCGCTCTCATTGAGCTTCACAAATTTTAAGTACAGTTGCTTAGAGCAGAGAATAAGGGCTCGCCCCTGACTAGTGACCTCACACCGGGGATAGAGGTTGCACATGCTGTACTTTCACTCGGTAGAAGAGGTGAGATTTGTACCTCGTTTTAGTGAAGAGGAACCTGAAGTGTTCTTCTCCTATTTTGAACGCACTACCCAACTCCATGAGCGGCCAGTAGACAAGTAGGTGTTCCTGACCAACAGTGCAGTTACGGCCCTCAGGGTCAGTAAACTTTCTCTAGTTTGGGTTCCCAAAGCCTAACAGCAGCGGTGTTGCGACTGCCGAGAGCCTCAGGCACAAATGTATGTCGAGTTCTTGAGGCGGAAGCTGCTTCTGTACAGTGATTGTATTACACACCCGCAAGTATACACAGTGAGGTGTACCATAGACCCATTTTGTCAGTGTGCTGTCAGGAATTCCCCAACCATGAGCTAGACCTCCGGAAGTCTGCAACAATAACATTACATTTTACTCAGTGAACTGGTCTAAGATTTCCGTTCCAGAACTTGTTTGTTCTTCTAATACTGAAGTAACCCACAGTAGGAGCTACTGACGGGACTCGTCTTCATCCATAACCTCTAGTAACTCTTTCATTTTATCAAGGTGAAAAATGGTGCCCAAATTCGATGTAAGTTCATAAAATTAAGTCAAAACCAAATTCCAATATTTCCTTTTAATTCGACATACCTCAAAACCTTGGTCTAGACCACAAATTCATCTTCCTATGACAAGTAGTAATAAACTTTTTGCCCTGTAAGTGTTTCCTAATATTTGAGATTTGCGATGGCGGCCTTCTCGGATTCGGAGTTTCCCTCAAGTGTGATTTTGGGGGACTTTACTTCATGGTATTGTGTAGACAGTAGAGTAATTTTTCTAAGAAAAACAAGAAAAAAAAACGCTTTCAACAGTTTTTTGTTTCAGTTCTATGTGAAATCCAGTTAATACCCATGTGCTATACATACTGTATACATTATATATTTTGATAAATTATATTTTTATGGCCGAAGGATGACTGTACACGCTAATGTTATCACTTCAGTATGTCACGTCACATATCGACTTTGTTTGTGTAAGAAACTATGAGCGTGTTAAAAAAAGAAACATTATTATTACTATTATTAATATTTATTAGAGGGGTCACAAATACCCATTATATAACAACCACTGACATGAGTACTTAGAAAGGACGGGTGGTGGCGAGCAGACTGTTAGCACAGGGGTTGGCGAGGCAGACTACTAGCACACTGGCCCTGTAAACCCAGCAAAGGTACAAAAAGCTGAAACGGACACTGTAGTGGAGGAGTTGATGGAGGTGGTGGTGATGGTGGCAGTGGTGGTGACAGACTTGTACAGCGTGAAGAAGAACTTTTCATCGGTGACCTCCTCCTTCTCCATCTCTTGTGGATTGACGTCGAGTGAACCGTAGTCGAGGTCGGGGGAGAGAGCGGGGGACCCAAGATTCAGTGAGATTTGGCGGGATCGACGAAGTCTTCTGCCCTGACAAGGCATGGCCGCTGCAGTGCCCGCTGTTGAAGTGACGTCATGATGTGAATTGGAGTTATTGGTTAAGAAACATAAAAAGAGAAAGGCTTGTTAATGGATACTCTTGTGGTGATTATGTCTCTCTTTCCCCCACTCTCTTATACTCAGAGGAAGGCAACTAGAGGCACTTGTAGTCTGTCTTCCACTCAACCAGGAACACTCACTAACATAGACGTATTTGTATGTACTGTACTAACCTAACTTATCTTTAGAGTACCACACCGCAGTCTCAACCTGATGTTATTTATTAATTGGTGGAGGTTGACGCTACTTGTGAACCTTATAAGTATTTTCACACACACACACACACACACACACATATACACACACACACACACACACATACACACTTACTGAAGAAGCAGAGGAAGGGGACGATGGAGGTGATGGATGTTAACACGGTCTCAGTCGTGGTGGAAACAGACCTGACGAAGAACTTCTGCATATCTGTCAAGGAAATAACATAGCTGAATTATTTTAGTTTTAAAATATATTCATTTACAACTTGAGCCATAACATCGTCTAATAGCATTTCTATGAATTATTTTACATACAAAAATTTCAGTATTAGTATTTTCATGGATAGGTTAGGTTAGGTTTGGTTAGGTTAGCGTTATGGTGGTTAATATCAAGGTGAAATAGGCTGGTGGGGCTAAGTTACAGGTGATACCACTGGGCACATGTGGGTCTGTTATCTGTGGTGGCGGGAGGCCTTACATCAGGAACCTACCCTCCTCCCGGCATCTGATGTCCCGCTACGACCTCCTGGCCACGCCACGTCACGCCACCCCAAGCCAAGCCAAGCCACCTGTTCTTAGCTGTAAATACAACACTACTCGCATATTCATTTACAAGGCGGGGGTGTCACAAATTCTGCCATCGCGAGATATATGCCAGTGGTGGTGAGGTGGTGACTGGTCAGGATGGGCCCCCCAGTCGTGATAGGTCTCGGCCCGACTTAACCTAATCATTAGGATGAGGATCACTGGGACTGGACTCCATTACTAATAGTGGGAAGCTTAACCACATTGTCCACCACCGCGGACATCGATGAAGAAATTCAACATCGGATCAGATGTGTAACTCAAGCCTTTGGCAGACTCCGTACCCGTGTCTTCAGCTGTAGGGAGCTGAAATTATCTACAAAGTTGCACGTATATCGAGCGGTGGTCCTCCCCACCCTGCTATATGGCAGCGAGACATGGGTCACATACAGGAGGCACCTCAAGGCACTTGACAACTTTCACTAATGTAGTCTACGTTCCATCCTCCGAGTTCGCTGATACCATCTGTAGGAAGATCGAGGCTACCATTACCCATGAACAACTACGTTGGACTGGCCATGTTACCCGCATGGACGACAGTAGACTGCCAAAGCAGCTATTTTACAGTCACCTAACGAATAGTAAATGTAACTCTGGCGGGCAATTGAAAAGGTATAAGGATAGTCTAAAGACAAACCTGAAAAGTGCCAAATCGACCCCCTCACCTGGGAGACGATCACTCCACTCTGTAACATCATACTCGATTCCGGGTGACAGCAAAGTAGTAGCAGTAGTAGTGTGTGTGTGTGAGGAGAGGAAGGTAAGAAACATCAAGAGTGTGGCGGCCTGGACGGGGTAAGATCTAGCTTTTTTTTTTTTGAGGGGGGTTGGAGGGGGTATTGCACTCACCTTTTTGCTCTGGAGGGTTTGGTTCCTCCTGGGCAGCAGCACAGATCACCCCCACCACCAGGAGAAGCACTCCCACTTCTGTCAGTCTCGCCTGCAGGAATGAGAACTTGTTTATGTGCGATCCACCACATGTCTTTCTGTGGCTACATCACTTGCCTCCTAACCTAACTTAACCTAGACTAATTTCACCTTCATCTAACTAATATAACCTTACTCAACCATTATACACACACACACACGCTGGGAACCTCTTGGTTTAGTGGGGAAATTCATGAGGTAGACGCAACACTCACCATTATCCAGGAACCACTGCCAACCAGCTCACAAATGGCTCGGTACCTCCACGCTGCCCTTGTTTATAAGCCCCTCCACTTCCTGCAGCCGTCGCCGAATTTGTCCAATTAAGGGAGTAACCGCGTTTCCTTAATGACGACGTCAGCGAAAGATGCAACGCGGCAGGAAAGTCTGCTTGCAATTTACGGGTACCTGAACGTGGCAGTGAGACGTGATAAGCGACCTGAGTTCCTGCAGTCGATTTCCAGCCGCCGAGAGAAGCACCACAGGACCTGGATCTCCCGACATGGCTGCCTGTATACGTGTAGACAAGCACATGGAGGTAATATCTTGTACATGTATCTGTGTTTATGTAAACCTTCCCTTTATTGTGTGTGTGTGTGTGTGTGTGTGTGTGTACTGTGTGTGTGTATGTGTGTGTTGATAATGCTTGATATCATAAAACATGACGTTAATAAGAGAGTAACAACTAACTAACCCTTAAACTACTGTTCCAGAGGTCATCATCATCATCTCCGCCTGACGTCGTCGACCCAGCGCTCCGTACTGTAGCCTGGGAGAGCCAGTGCGGGCAGAATCAGGAAAATATCTGCCTGGTGTGTCGTAGAAGGATTAAGTGGAAGGCCAGGCATTGTTGATCGCCCGCGCTAGCTCAAGGACCCTAGCACAAGTCACTGCAGGTACACAGACAGCCGAGACGGAGGTGACGGTCAGGATAGAGTGGGTCGTCCTCCAAGGGGTGAAGAGGGACATCTGCCTCGCTTCCTCCTCCCTGGTAGAGAGTCCAGGAAGGTGTCCTCGAGGTCAACCACAGACGAAGGCACAGGTATCGGCTTACATGGGCGTGTGTCCTCAAGGGCGCCCACGTACACACACAAAAAGTCACTTATTGGGGAGAAAGTATTACCCCTAAATGTTACGGTACTTGTTAACAAAGCAAAAATTATTTACTAATTATCTATACGATACAATAAGACATTATACCACAGTGTAGCTAGTAAGGGGAAGGCTATCTGTCTGACCGAACATCAAACAACAACATCGTAAGGTTACAAAAAATCCAAGATACATTCCAAAGTGAACTCCAAGAAAGAATCCAAGAGAGAATCCAAGAGAGAATCCAAGAGAGAATCCAATCAAAGAACATTACAAGAAGTGACTCAAGATGGTAACTCGACCAACCCTTCAACAACTATAAGGCTTTAAGCGCGTATAACAGATTACTAAATACAATAGTAATCAACACAATGAAGAATTAAGCGAGCTACACCTCTCTGGCTCCCTGAGGGTCTTCCTGTGCAGGGCGCTCCCTCGGAGACTGTGGCCAGCTTGGTCAGGCCCGACAATGTCATATATAAAATAGGTGTGTGTGTGTGTGTGTGTGAAAATCGTATAAATCATCTTCTAAAACAGTTTAATCGAACCAACCAGATGTTCCCTAACTTGTCAATCTCAGAATATTATGTGTTTAGGTGAGGTTTGGGTTTTGACTTATTCGTTTTTACAATTTTACAAGAAGTGATTGATACAGCAGCCGCCATGATGGAATAGACCATAAAGCTGTCCCAACAATTGTATTAAATTGCAGAATGTATACCGGTATGTACAGTACTGAGAAAAATATATATATTTCTCATGATTACGACGGATTTCTCATATGCAATCATGCTGGCCATAACCAATTAAATGATTCAGAAATCTTACCTACTTATTAAACCAGCTAATCATCGGAAGGTCAGGTGACACCTGCTTGGCGCCACGTCATCGTTGTTTACTTCCTGAAAGGTTCACTCGGAACATTAGCTCGAGTACGAGGCTTCATAAGTTCAAACACATTGGAAACCTTAACTCATGTTGCCTCGCGGGAGATGACATTATTCAGTCCTTTTGATGAATAACTAATGTTAAAATACTCTGTACTGCACAGTCGCCAACTAAAGTCCTGCCACCTTACTTGCCTCTTGATGAACCCAGAGATTCAGACACCTGTGAAACCGAAACAGATATCTGAATCTCTGGGTTCATTAAGAGGCAGATGAGGCGACAGGACTTGGGTTGGTGACTGTACAGGTATTTCAATTACCTGACTGTAAAAGAAAATGCAAAGATTAAGGTAATTTTTGTATTGTATAAAATCTTGCCCCCAAAAAGAGATGACAAAGGTGAGGATAGGAGTAGTATATTATCCTGTCCTTTTGATGTAATACTTGTCAATAAAATAATTAAATTTCAATTTCGCATTGCTTCATGAACGACTAATGTTATAAAAGGACCTCGAACGGGGTTACTAAGTTAATTTTCAGATGCCGTGAACGAGTCAAACCTATCTTAGCTTAACTAAAGCTATGGTCGTTAGGTTAAGTTAGATTAGGTTAGGTTAGTGTCTAGTTGTTTGTTTATTATATAACACATAAAGAGAGTAGCTTTGCGGTTCTGTTCGTGGTGCTTTTCCAAAAATGGTTAAATTTGCATGCTGTCGACTTCGCATTAGTCTTCAAAAACGGTACAGGTGTGTGCAGGAGTCATATTGCTGGAACTCACTGCAAAATTGGTGAGTCTTACATTTATGCAGCGAGCCTCTCAGAGATGTATATTTCTCTACAGTTCGTGAGGTGTAATATATGTAGAAAGTCAAGGCGGGAGTACGTTTATACAAGATTTAACATCGACGTCATCACCGAATCGGATCCATAGAAAAACGCTTCATCGAATCACTGACTCACTAACTCGACGCCGCTGTTTCGGGTCTAAGAGCTCGAGACTTTGTTGACACTTACTTTACAGTGTACAACGAGACGTGACGAAGGGAGGGTGATAGTAGGTCAGTGAGTGGATCATCGCCAGGATTTTTGTATATTTATTTTGTGCCCATGGTCATAAACGCTTCATTATTTTAGAGCGAAAGTCCTGGCGTTCTTTCAGTCCGTGGCCTAGGAAAAAATGAGGACCAGCTGCTGTGTTACTGAGAAACAACAACAGGCGTTTGGGAGTTCTTGGACGACTTGTGTTTGACCCCTGTAGTAGGTCCCTCCCATGTTACTTATACCAGGACCCTCCCATGTTACTTATACCAGGTCCCTCCCATGTTACTTATACCAGGACCCTCCCATGTTACTTATACCAGGACCCTCCCATGTTACTTATACCAGGTCCCTCCCATGTTACTTATACCAGGGCCCTCCCATGTTACTTATACCAGGGCCCTCCCGTGTTACTTAATACCAGATCGAGGTTAATATTCCGCCAACACCGGCAAACTTGCTCATAACTATAGGACGGTGATTATCTAGTACAGTTTTTGATGGTGATTACGGTGATGAAAGTAATCAGTTGGGGAGATCAGGTTTTCATGTTTTGATATTGAACGATATTTTTTTCGGTAAACGCTTACTTTAAGGACAGCGCGGGAGTCGAAGGTAATTTGTAGTTGCATTCAATAATTTCGATAATTCTTCGACATTTTGTATTTATTTACATTTTCCTTTTATCACCAACCGGGTTAGGAGGTGCTGTTGTCTTTATCTCTGATCATAATATTGAGTGAAAAATTACAAAGGAATCCCAATTTCTCTTTCCAGTAACGATACAGTGGACGATGACGTAACTAAGTTGTTAGGTTTAAGTCGTTTTTCTTATCGGATTTTAACTTGTATATATCAGCAATTTTGAAACTTTATTTTTTTCAGTGTAAAAATGTATGAATGAGATGAAGCTACATATTTCATCACTTTCATCACAATTTTGGGAATGTATCTTTTATGTGGTACGTGACACCCGAGACGCGTTCCTACCATCAATATTAGGAATTTCTTCATAGAACAATAAAGCTTTTTTTTATTTCGTGGACGTGGGGAAAACGTTTATCATATTATCATTTACAGTACGTCTTAGAATGTCTTTATTTTTGTAAGAACCTCGCAATCTGGCGAACGGTTACTCACATAAGTTAAACATGGCTGGTAGAAGCAGCAGCTCGGCAGACAGAAAACGTAAACATCGTCCAAGTGATGTAGAGTCAAACATATTCCCCGTGCACTTGTTCGTCATTCTCACGACGTAAGAAAACTTTATTATCAAATCTAACGAGAAATTTCCTAAAGTTGGTGCTCTGGGGGCGCCGTGGTCGTCAAGTATCATCTTCTTTTTGTGATTTATATTATGGCCTTTTAGGGATGAAAGCGACGTGCTTAAAATGCGGGAAGCCAGAGCCCTAGGAGTCGATGAACACAGCAACACAACTGAAGACTTAACACACCGCTATCCCTTCGATGTACGCGCCATGGGTATGGAGCACTTCTCACACTAACAATAAACTCCCGGCTGGAGGTCCTTCCCTCTTACACTGCACCTTCGTCCCTAACGACCTACACCCAGTCTTGCCTGTCCCAGTCTGTTGCCTCTGTGGCCTTGATGAAACCCTGATACGGAGTTCCTCTCATGCATGTCTCTCCATGGCTCAACCTTACCCCACCATGACAGGTCAGTGTGTCGCAGTGCCACTTTTCAAGAACATCACTGTGCAGTATCAACCATCTCAGGTTTTCGTACCAACTCGTGGCACCGGACACAGTTGCTTGCCTCCACAGCCGCCACCTCCCACTGATGACTCGGCTGAGGGTGTGGGTGTCAGAGACTGCATGTTGAAAACAAAAGCTCAGACTTGCTGTAATTTGCTTAGGTCACTCCGACCTCTGCACACCATAACACGAGTTTCAGCTAGGAAATCTCTTACTAGGAACTGTCCTTACCAACTTCGGTCACGTTTAGTTGTTCCACAGCAGCAGGAGAGTCGAACAGTGCGCAGGCGACCCAGGAGATTAACGAAACGAGTCAATAGAGTCGTAACTCCTCATCCATACCAGAAACGAAGAAAGGAGAACGTGGAGAGACTTCACTGTCAGCTCCTGCAGCTTCCTGGTGAGTGTACTGCCGAGCTTCTTCCTTATTTTTCTTGTAATATTTCACTAAACAAACTGATACCACCATTAACCCGCTCATTTGATGGATGAAGAGGTGTCATGACTGTCTACCTACAGCAGCTACATGAGCTTAATACAGTTCCCACGCTCACTACTCCGCAGGTGATGGGCAGGTCGTGAGGAGCGCGAGTCACCTGAGCTCTGACCAGCATGACCTGGAGTACTTTGATGCTGAGTACGAGGAAGTAAGTCGCGAGAGTAAGATATTTCTTCAGTAAAATAAGTCCTAATTTACATTGGTTCAGTGTGTACTGTACAGTCACTCAAAACACTGTCTGTACTTTTGGGGTGATTAATCAATTTTAGAATGAACACTGACTCCTATTGTCTCGGCAGAGTTGTCAAAATCCTTCGTCCGTTGTGTCATATTTCCTCAAAATTTTGTACAGGTAATCTTTTGAATGACTGTACAGTTACCCACAGTTCCACCTAGTACAGTGGTTGGCGCGTTTTCTGAGATGTGGCACCTCTGTGTTTGTTTACATTATAGTCTTACTCCCGGGGTGGCCCTAAAGAACCTCTCACTAGTAGCCAGACTAAGGATGGTAAATAAACATTGCACTTTACGTCAACCACCGGCCGGGTCCTTGGTAGTCAGACCGGTTGAGGGGCGTCGACAGGTTAGGTTAGGTGAGGTTAGTCTCACCCCACCCACTTATAACTGACCCCTAACCCACATGTAACTTCCCCCCATCACTTGTAACTCACCCCTCTTACTTGTAACTCATTCATCCCACTTGTAACTCGCCCATCCTACTTGTAACTCACCCATCCTACTTGTAACTCACCCCTCCACCACCAGGACGTCATGACTTATCTACTGGGGGTTGAGAAGCGTCAAGTGAGAACTCGGAACTACTTAGTGAGTCATCCGTCCGTCAACCAGAGGACCCGAGCCATCCTCGTCGACTGGCTCATCCAAGTCCAGGTGGGTGAGCAAAGTGTACCTGTTGCTAGAATGCTGGGTTTTGTTTATAACCTGTGACGGTAGAACTTGGTAGAAGACGCTGTATCGGTAGAATTATTCCTTTGGTTGTGAATTGTTGCTTTATCTACAGAATTCTTTGTTGACTTGTTGTTGTATTTGGTGTTAATGTGTTACCGTACCTGAAGAGTTACCCTTTTATTAATTGCTGTACCCGGCGTTGAGGTGATTTTGTGCCAACAGAGCTACTTGGATGTGGCCCAGGAGACTCTGTACCAGTGTGTGGCATTGGTGGACCGGGTGCTGGAGGTTCGCTGTGTACCGGTTCATAGGGTTCAGCTTCTGGCCATCACTTGTCTCCTCATTGTTTCAAAACTCGAGGAGAAGAAGCCCTTAGAGGTGAGGGCATTGGGTTTGGCTGGCTTTATGTGGGGTTGAGTTAAATTGAGTTAACTTATTCTACGAGATGTGAGAGGAAGAATTAATGCACGTAAGTTACAATAGAGTATTGACTGCTAAAAGAAGCGTTAAAATTGTACTGAAATTACAATAATAAACCCATTTCTGGTCTTAAAGTTAGATATTAAATCCTGTGAATCTGATAATGTGGACATGAGCTTCGTCCAGTGTAAAGTGACGAGATATGTCCCATCCTGGGCATTTAGATTAGCTCCCAGTCTTAAGGGGTTGTAGTTCAACGGGACCCCATTCCTACTAGGTCCCAATTCAAACAGTTCAAGTCTGATATGTACTCTTGACCTGACGTGCATTCTCACCCAGTCGTCGGAGCTGCTACAACTGACCCTCAACTCATACACCCACGAGGAGTTGCTGTCCTTTGAGCGGCAAGTGCTGAAGGTGGTACAGTTCCAACTGACCTACGCAGATCCCAGCCTCTTTCTCAACTACTTCCTCTTCCTCACCTGTAACCTCCATGATCATCTGGTGAGTACTGGCTCCTACTTGCGTGTATACATATTCCTTGGGTATACCGTATACCTTAGTTCTCCCTCTTGAGATATATAGCGGCTGGCGTGTCTTCATGTATGTCTGTAATCATGTTTATTTTAAAACTCTACCTTTTATGTTAAGATAGTTTCATTCCAATCATTTTTGGCAGAGTTATGATCCTTGGTTGGGTAGCCATAATCATTATTTTTTAAGTCATAGTTCTATCGTTTTCTCTCAAAGAATGATTGATAAAAGAAAGTGAAGTAATGGCAGTTGTTTTGAGGGTGACTAATGTAAAAGTCTAAGTTCTTCGGTTGACTCAAATTTAAAATTTGTCCTTATAGTTTCCTATTTATATTTTTTCTTCATATTAAACCAAAACCAGGAAAGCATGTCATCTTAACACCATGAATCTTATTTTGGTAGATAAATAATTTCTTTTCATTTCTTTTCTGTAATTAATTTATACCCTGTATATCAATTTCGCTTATACTGTACATTAATACACAAATTGTAGAATAAAGAAAATATAATAGTCGGTACCGTATTAATGGATCTCATTCAAGGTAAAAAAAAGTACATGAAACTGTGAGCATAAATTGATGGTGGTTGTGGGTGCTGCTGCAGGTGGTGGGGTGTTGTGGGTTCCTGGTAGAGATGGTGTTGGTAGAGTCGTGGCCACTGGAGACCCGGCCTTCACTCCTGGCTGCTGGTTCCCTCTATGGTTCCCTCAAGATTATCCAGGGTAACATAGCTGTCTCCGCTCTCTTTCTCCTCATGCCATCGTACTTCAGGTTAGTTCATGGACTAAGTGGTTCACTCCGTTCACTTGAGCGTCGCAGCCAGGGCCGGAGGAGTAAAAATTAGCACGTGAAACACATTGATAACGTAGATATCTTAAAGCGATAAAGAAAAAGTAATAACGACCGGCGACGCTTTATATAACACCACGCCCTCGTACAGTCATCTGGCGTGACTCAACCAATCTCGAATTCCTTTGATATGGCTCGGTTACAAACTTGGAGCTAATAGACTATAAAGGGATTACCCAAGTTTTGTAGAACCACTTGAGGCTCGTGCAAGTACTTCAGAATAGTTGTAAATTACTTTAGGTGCTGACTTAAAGGTGTGACACTAGTACTTAAGGTTAACGGTGCAGAATTGCCAATTCTCTCATCTGAGTTTCTTTAATTTTTCAGCCAAATTAAGCTTTCCTATTATTTTACTTAATTTATTGAAATGACTAATAATCAGTTTTAACCAAAATTTGGGACCCATTTCAACTACTGTATTTTGTTTTAGAAGTACTTAATGCAGAACCAAACGTGCACGTACATTATTTAAACTAATTAACTTTTTTTAAACTAGTTCATTATTTCTCTGTCGTCTATGCCTATATAATACAGTTGGTCTTAATACAATAGATATTAATTTTCATTGTCATGTTATTAATCTGGTAAATCAATACATTGCTGAAAGGTCTTGCCTGTCTCTCTCTAATTAATATATTGTATTGACTTTTTGAGACAATCAAGTTTTACTGACTTCAAATGGTAATTGTTCTTATTTTTTTGTGTGTTATCAATCATCACCATCACAACCACAACTGCTACCATCATGGCAACCACTACCACCACTATGGGTGTTGGTTGAGACAGTCTGGGGGAGGAGGTGGTGGTGGCTACCAGCCTGCGTATGCTGGAGGCGCTCTCCAATCGGAGACACTCCCCTTTCAAGGTCAGACTTACTCGCCTCTATTGTCACCACCTTAGCAACATCAGAAAGGGTATCAATCTGTATATTTTATATAGTTTTATAAAATGTGTTTATTAGAGTATTTTACTTTTCTTGGGTATTTAAATCATTAAATACATATTTTTACATAAACTTTTTTAACCTTCAATATATTTGTGCCACATAATACTTGCTGCTTCAGTCGACTTGGGATGACTTCCTTTGGTTCTCAATCAAGAAGTATATGCGCATCCTTACGTGTGGACTACATTAGAAGCACTGCTCCACCTACAATAACTGACCTGGGTGTGGGTTGAGTGTGTTTTCCATTCATATTATGTGTTAAGAGTTTTCCATATTTATTGCTGGTGCCCTACATTGTCCTCTTGTGCCTTATGATGTCCCTTGTACCTTTGATTCAGGGCGCAGAAAATAAATACTCGAGCAGGTCCCGTTACCAGGCCCTGGCTCAGCACCCCAGCCTCTCCTCAGAAAACCTTCTCATCGTCATCGACCAAGTCAGGACAAGACTTATTGAACTGCGAGGCGAGAACACCATCATAGTTAAGGACAAGAAGCTGACGGACACAACCAATGCTCCCAATCACACACAAACCAGAGCCATAGATAAAATAAACAGTGAAATTCAACTTGGCGGAGAAAGCGGTCATCAGTCTGGGATCAAATGTGTGGGTCATTTTGTATCTGATGATGAGGAGGAGCATGGAGAATGTAGTACCAGACACCCAAGAGACGAGAAAGTGGAAGAAAGTGAAGATTCTGACAGTCAAACGTGTGTGTGTTGTGACTGATACTGACGATAATTTGATAAAAGCTGTGCATATGACTTTGGTAGACATTAACCTGTTCACATTATTATTAGTTGGAATTTGTGAAATTTTTAATGTTTTGATATAAGTTATGTGCAGATTTGGCAACCATCTTGTGTATATAGCATGGTGACGTATGACCATGTAGTACTATACTTTACATCATTGTCATTCAGTACTGCAAATGCTAAAAATTGCAAGTCTTCATAATCTGATAAAAAGTGTCCCTGTGTGTGAGTTTGAAGTTTGTGATTGAAATATCTTGTGCAAGTAGTGTTTTGCGAGTTGAGTCAAGAGAAGCTAATAATCTGTGGACCATTGATGAACACACTGACTTAAGGCTATAGAGCTAGTGAGACTTAACAAAACACGCTGACCAACGTCCAGTGGCAGAGCGTCCTTACTGGCCCAACAGCTACTGATGAAGATAAACTATGCAGCAGTGTCGTCTTGCACTCTTGCTAAACAAGTAGTTCCAAAATATTGTTACTATTTTTAGTAATTAAATGTTTGCACTAGATTTACTTGTACAATATTCTTAGGACAATTTTTGTTTTCTGGACTAACTGTACATTATTTTTGTATTCGAATATTTTGTCTCTTCATATCACAGTTTTTGCGTTGGTTTTGCATCTAGGTATTTAAACAGTGGTACATATTTACACTGAGGGGTTTCATAAGAAATTCTGGACCAGGCTATATGAACACATTTTGTACTAGTCGTATACTAGAATCGGTGCAATAGTTTATATTCCAGAGCATTTGCTTCAGACTATTTTTGCCAGAACTGTCTGCAGAATTTTGGCCCCCACTGGTGCATTGCGGCCAATATCTGTCACTATTTGCTGCAGGAAGTGTGAGTGGGGAGGCTATCAGGTGTGGTAATGCTGAAGCCAATTTCTAAGCCTTACCTAGTCTGTCCAGCACCTATGCTCTGTGTATAGATAAAAAACAAACAAAAATATTTGTTCTGTTATTAAGAACTTTTCTTTTTTCACATTGAAATGTATTATATGTTTCTTATTTTCCAAGCATGGTCGTCAGTACAGTAGCTCCAGTACCCATAAAAGTACAAGGATATCATACATATTCTACACAATTTGTTATGTAAATATAACTTAAACTTTGAGTCTGATCACTAGTCTAGCTTCGTTAGACATAGCATGGCTCAGTCACTTGACTTACTGTGAGCTTTACTGAAAAATTGATAAATTTCTACATAGATTGTTAAATTGCATAAAAATACTGTTTGTGCATTTGTCAGCGTCAGGATGTAGTAGATGACGTTGGTGTAAGTCATTATGTAGATTGTAGAGTTTTTAGAGCACTTGTTTTATTTAAGACTTGTTCCTCATGAGCAATTAGCAGGGTTCTTGAGATGTCTTTTACCATAATTATTGATATTCACTTCATTTTCTTAAGTTTCTTTTCATCTGTTGTACCTTGGCATGTGTGCAAAATCTATTTTCTTTCTAAATGACTGTCTCTCTACTATCCTTCCCCTCCTTATTCCTGCATCATACCAACCCTTATCTCCTCCTCTTTCCTTCATTACACTGTCACTTATCCTCTGCTGATCTTCGTCTCATATAATAGTGTTTCTTCTTCCTGCTGTTTGTTTATTGAGACAATTTGTTTATAAAGTACATGATTGTTGTTAATATCACGTGTTTATTGGGTTGTGTGGATGATGTAGTTTTGCCATCAAAAACTGAACACATAAAATGAACTTAAATTAACATTAGCCTCTCCTTAGCCCCTCCCCTGCTTACCTTAGCCCCTCCCCTGCTTACTTTAGCCCCTCCCCTGCTTACTTTAGCCCCTCCCCTGCTTACCTTAGCCCCTCCCCTGCTTACTTTAGCCCCTCCCCTGCTTACTTTAGCCCCTCCCCTGCTTACTTTAGCCCCTCCCCTGCTTACCTTAGCCCCTCCCCTGCTTACCTTAGCCCCTCCCCTGCTTACCTTAGCCCCTCCCCTGCTTACCTTAGCCCCTCCCCTGCTTACTTTAGCCCCTCCCCTGCTTACCTTAGCCCTTCCCTGCTTACCTTAGCCCCTCCCCTGCTTGCTTTAGCCCCTTCCCCTGCTTACTTTAGCCCCTCCCCCTGCTTACTTTAGCCCCTCCCCTGCTTACCTTAGCCCCTCCCCTGCTTACCTTAGCCCCTCCCCTGCTTACCTTAGCCCCTCCCTGCTTACTTTAGCCCCTCCCCCTACTTGCTAAGTGAATCCTATTAATTTCCAAAATGTCTGACCGAGCAACTGTCTAACTTCTTTGTTGTTCTCGTTCTTTCTTTCTTCCTCCTGAGACCCGGCTAAACTGTACAGTACTTCACAAATGCCCACTAAAACAATGACAGGTGTATTAGTCCATTGAATTTACTTTTTTCTATTTAACGTTAATATCAGACTCGGTGCTATTCTATAATTTTGTAATTACAGTAAATTCAGTAATACAATTAAACAATTTTAACTTATTCATAAACTAATTATTATTGTAATTAAGATCAAATATAAACTATTTAACTTGACTTTATCCAGAAAACAAATCTGATGTCAATTATATTACCATTTTAATAATCCATCACCACCATTTACACAAGTAAATGAAGAAAGTCGAGTTACCCGACAATGAATAGTGAAGAATTTAATTGTTACGGGAATCCAGTACTCAGGAATACCACCCTATCTCAAGGCTCCTACGAGCAAGTTATCTCTAATTTAACACACCATAGATTCCTGGTGGAGTAATTTCCACATAGGATTCAATTCCTCAGGACAATAATACAGCACTGTACAGTATGTCGCTTCTAACGGAGATTCTTCATATTTGGATTTGTTTACTAAACATTCGTGTGTCATAATTGTTAATGGCACAAATTTGTTTCCTTAAAAGAATGCTTTGTTATGCATTTTTGTTATCTTACTTTTAATAAGACTGTAAGAGTGATTTATCAAAAATATACGAGGTGATTTGGGAGGCTCACGTCTCATGGTAGAAACACTACATTGTGTCGTGTTGTTTATATGTTTTCTGTGATATGTTTTCATTTTGTGTTTCTGTGATACTTCAACAACTTTGAAATATTTTATTGATACAAGTGTTTTAAGATAATGTTTTGAATGTATCCTGTGATAAGTCATTAAAATAATGAAAATATATAGTTCTGAAGTATGTTTAATTCAGGTTTACCATACACGTCAATCCAGTTATGATGAAAATGGAATGTGGAAGGAATTGCATGTTAGTGGCAATATTACTTGGTCTTACCTGAATGCAGATACACTATACTCTCGTTAATTTGGATCATTATAAATTGATTACGGCTTAATTCTTATATTTCCTAAAAAATTAATTAAATGACTTGAATTCGGTAGGAATCTAAAATAACCGAGCGGTTCCGGAAAATCGTGCGGCAACCGGCTTGAAAGTCAGGCCCGTCGATTCACCTGTGCTCTTGCAGTCTGTCAACCAGGAACACTCACTCACTCTGCTCATTCATTCTAACAATTGCCATCTCAGGAAATACTCTTTTACTTTTACTTTTATCCTCTTCGCCACTGATCGGCTTGTTAGCCGCTTGGGCGATCGGTCACGTCTCTTTTCCTTTATATTCTTCACCAAAAGGTCGGCTCGCTAGCCGCCCGGGCGATCGGTCACGTCTCTGTCACGCACTGTTGGCAAATATTGGGCATGCACCGGCTCCTGAATGTACCTGAACCCGCTCCAGTGTTGGTCAAGTCTTCTCTTGAGACAGCTCACACTCGGTGCCGTCACAACACTCTCTGGTAGATTGTTCCAAGAGTTTACAACCCTCACTCCGAAAAAGTTTGCCCTCACCACGTGCCTAACCTCTCGTATCTACCACGCTACCATTGATCCATTGTATAAATTCTATTCTAAAGAAAGTTTGGGTAGTGGCAGCAGAAGGTGTAGTATAGTAATTAAACAAGTGTGTAAGATTAGACGAGGATGTAATTTTCTCAGGTTAATCCACAGAACAGAATATAACTAAGTAAAGCTGAGAATAAAATGAAGTAAGATTAAATAAACAAATAAGTAAGAATATTGAAAGAAATATAATAAAGAAAGAAAGGAAAGACTCAGAAAAATAAAAGAAATATGACCAAGGTTAAAGAACTAGAAATAAAGTGACAACAGCCAGAATTAAAAAAGTTGACGTCTTACAGACTCTTAGAACACTTTCACACCTAGGAAGGATTCAAAGACAAGATATTAGGCATTTCCTAGTTTACCTGTGTAATTAATCAAACTATTAACTACTGTAAGGCAGTTTTTAGCAATAATTTACCTTGTAATAGTCAGTAGTAGCAAATATTATAGGGCCGGAAGGGAAAATTCCTGTCCCGGAGAGAGGGGAGGAAAAATCATTAAGGATGTCAACATATGTTCGGGCAGTAAGCTGTCCCTGAATCTGTGTGACATCCCCGACGCTGTGAAGAGCCATCCACCCCCCACACAGTCACCACACCACGCGAAAACACTGTCTTGGTCCTCAAACCTTTGAAATTGAAACATTACTAATTATTAGGAGGATTTCGGGTGTCATATATGATTATATAGTTTTACTTGTTTGTTGTTGAGCCACTTGCCCGTTTGCTACATAGTAATAAAATATATACATTCAAATGAAGATCGTGACTTAAAGTTGCAAAACTTTTGTCCAGAACAAATCTATATAAGCTTACCCTCGTGACGCTCTTCATCTGGAGTACTGTCACCCCGCCTGGTCCCCGAGATATGCTAGGGACTGTCAGTTGGTTGAAAATGTTCAAAGGAGGGCCACCAAACTGGTGCCTGCACTCCGGCACCTCAGCTACCCTGAGAGATTGGAGCGCCTGAACTTGCCTAGCTTATACTACAGACGGGCAAGGGGGGACCTAGTTGAGGTGTACAAACATCTCAAGGGGCACTACTCGGTCGAGTGTCCATACCTGGAGCTGGCGGGCGCTCGCCCCACAAGGGGTCACAGCTCAAGGTTGAAGAAGCCGTAAGTCCAGAAAACCGTGAGGGCAAACTTTTTCGGAGTGAGAGTTGTAAACTCTTGGAACAATCTACCAGAGAGTGTTGTGACGGCACCAAGTGTGAGCTCTTTCAAGACAAGACTTGACCAACACTGGAGCAGGTTCAGGTACATTCAGGAGCCGGTGCATGCCCAGTACTTGCCAACAGTGCGTAACAGAGACGTGACAGATCGCCCGGGCGGCTAGCGAGCCGATCAGTGGTGAAGAGGATAAAAGTACAAAGGTAAAGAACTGAGGCGGTTATGCTGAGGGAAAAAGGCCAGTGGCGTGTGTATGGTGTTGTGGGTAATAGAATAAAGAATTGTATATTTAGGAATTGTTTATATTAATATGAAAATTATATACAATTTTGCAGAAACTATAAAAAAATACACGAGCGAGAAACGGAATTGACTTATTCTAAAAATTTCAAAAGTTACTCCTAGAAATGTTTCATTTTCTTTAGTGAGGATTTGTTTATTCGGATCAGCTGAGTACGGACAGAGTGTGTCAGTATCACGTACGGCTGCCTCACATTCACAGTGTGTCAGTATCACGTACGGCTGCCTCACATTCACAGTGTCAGTATCACGTACGGCTGCCTCACATTCACAGTGTCAGTATCGTCCACGTACGGCTGCCTCTCAGTCTCAGTCGACAGTTTTGTGTTACAGTTTTTAATAACTAAAATGGGACATCTGTTCTCCAAGAAGCCTCAGAGTAAAGTGACGGAACACGATAAAGCTGTGCTGGTGTGTATATTATTGAGATTATTATTATTGAGTAAAAATATCCTGGTATAGACTGTGGTAAAGGTATGGCTGTCAGTTGTAGCTGTAGACGGGAGGATTTTAACCAATTTTTACAAACACTAATCCTAGTAATTTATGTCAGGTCAAGTTAAATCGATTTGTCTTTTCAATATTACTATGCATTGTCTGGAACCATGAGAAGAAAGAATCAAATGGTAAATATTTAGTAATTGCCACCTCTTAATTGACTTGAAAATGGGTTATTATGGTGTAAATCATCGTGTCAAAATACAAATATGACCTTTATTGCCGTCAGAAATGAACAGTAGTTGAGATATTAAAAAAAAAAATGCGGGAGGTCAAACAACATAAAAATCTCAAAAAATTAAAAAACCTAACCTAACCTAACCTAACCTAACCTAACCTAACCTAACCTAACCTAACCCCGAGTGTGTAAGAAACTTTTATTAGTAAGAGATACAGGAGGATGGACTGATACAACTTGAATAAGGAGGTGGTGTCTCCGTCTCTTACCACAGAACCATGCAGGGTGATCTACACAGTACTGACACTCTGAATTACATCTTGGACACTACAGATGAAACAAGAACACCGTCAGCTCTAAAAATGTCAATGGCTGTTGCTTCATTGTCCAAAATGCGCTGAATAATGCAACAGCCAGCCAATGTACATCCTTCACACACAGGCGGCATCTTCAACTGGCTGCAAATGCTGATTAGTGCACAAGTATTACATTACATTGGCATTCACACTAATTGGCGCACATGACCATGACATCTCATCAACACTCACACTGATTTGCCAAATATTATAAAATAAACGTGAAAATAACTCGAAAACTATGAATCTCCGACATAAACGTTATAGATTTTTTTTCCTCTATCTCTTCATAAATGACTCACTATTCTTTTTGGTGGTGGCAACTACTAAATATTAACCAATCAAAGTATATACTGTACTGTGACTGCTTCTTTTAATGTACATGTACAGTTGATGTTGCCTCTACTACTTACATATTAAGCTATCATACAGTTTAATCACAATTTCCTGTTGACTTAATCTACCAACATTGTCTGGAGGATGTTGAACTCAGATTAATATACCTGTATAACATTTGTTGAAGTGTATGTTACAGTTGCCTAACTTTGAAGGAGATCAGTAAATTGCAAATTTAATGAATGATTTAGAACTATGATTCATTCACCTAAAGGGTTTTATTATTTGTAGTCAACTGATCTTGAGTCTCCTCAGGTGTATATTAGGTATATTTCTCCCTCGCACCTCGGCTTTGTTCCACTAAAGCCAGATATAGTTCAGTGATGAATTTGTTTCAACTTGCCAGACCACCACACATAGGCACTGGCATAAGGAAGTAAATAATATTAAATATTGGGAGGTTCCTTATTTATAAACACTGCTTAATGGTACGGACAAATCTTGCACGTTGTCCGAGAAATTGTGCTCATCACGTCTCTTGCTCAAAGTTAGGTTAGGTTAGGTTAGGTTAGGCTAGGCTAGGCTAGGCTAGGCTAGGCTAGGCTAGGCTTCTCGAGATTTAATATATTCTTGGTTGTCACGTGAGACAACGTGACAAGATTTGTCGGTATGATTAGTCTCGGCCGTTTGTAAAATACAACCAGAAGAAAGCAGACTGAAAAACTTGGACACTACATAACTGTTTTATAAAGTAAATCTCCCAAAACACTTTTTAATTAACACATAGAAACTACCATAGCTATGAAACCAGCTCAATAACCTACCATATTAACAAATTACTAACACGTCTTTGATTCATTATCTTAATATACTAAACAACATGTTGATCACAGTCCAAGACTTTTTTGGTGGAATATTTAATAATACTATTTTATGTAAACAAATTTATTGATGATAACAAGATTATAATTTTCTCAGCAACTAAAAACAACTAGAGACAAGATTCGCCAGTACCAGAAACGGTCAGAAGGAACAGTTGAGAAGGACAGACAACTTGCCAAAAAGCTCCTTCATGATGGCAGAAAAGAGTAAGTAACAATAGTACTGTATTTATTTATAGCATCTAGGATAATATTTCATGGATATTCAGTTATGCTAAAAGATTTAACGATGTGGGGTACAGAATTAGTCTCGGTTTTGTCCCAAATTAAAAATTACTTAGAGAATATTAGTCACTAAACCTATTGTTTTTTTTTTCAACATCGTGCCTCTCCACAGACGGGCCAAGCTGTTGTTACGTAAGAAAAGATTCATTGAGGAACAGTTGAAGAAGACGGACGGCACACTTGAAAACATTGAGAGAATGATACAGGACATTGAGTTTTCTCAGATAGAATTGCAGGTAATGTTGTGTTATTCAATCTTCACACTGGCCAGAGGGAGGACAAAAATAACAAAATGGAATCTTAAGAGGGATGCATGAAGCAAAATTTGAAGTATGAGATATTAAAACCTTGAGAGCAGTTTGTGGTGTAGCTACTTACAATGTGAAGGAAGAGAAATATAGAAACAAATACAAAAATAAGAAGATAGGAAAGAAATGTTGTGCAGAGAGACTTTATCAAGAGTCGGCATAGGTGGTAGACATATTAAGAGAGTCGGAAGTTGAAGATTAATAAAAAAGTGCATGATGCAGGGTTGTGTGGTAGGATGGAGGAGTGAAGGCCAAATACATGGTGCATGGATGGAGATGAAGGACATGGGCATACAAAAATTACCATAAATTCACTGGAATTGAGAGGAAGGTGTGCTGTTGATGGAAGATGCTGGTTTATATACAGAAGCAGATGTGGGAGCCTTATGGTGGAGTACCAGTGTTGACAGGAACAGATGTCACTTTCTATGACAATTTGAGTTATATGAACATTCTAACTTTTTTTTTATTGCTTACAGGTGGTTGACAGTTTGAAGGTGGGTAATGAATCGCTAAAGCAGATCAATGAAATGCTAAGTGTTGAGGATGTTGAACGCATCTTAGACGAAACCCAAGAGGCAGTAGAAAAGCAGCAGGTATGTTGAAGTTGTTTTTGTAAATTTGTAGTTTAACCATCAAGATATACCTTTTGTATTATGTGGAGTGGATCAAGTTTACAGAAAGTTGGGGAATGGTTGAAGAAAGGGGTGGAATATGAGTGAAAATATATTAGCAAAAGTCCAAGTAAGTAGAGGTACTCCACACACACACTATCCATACCTTACTTACACAATATGAAAAGTAGTTTTTAATCTTTACATTGATTTGCAAAGTTTCAGATGGACCCACTGATACTGTAGTAATATATGAAATCTACCAATTTTTTAAACCTTAAAGATACTATGTACTGTATAGCTTTGTGAGTGGAGTCAATTATTGTGTTCATCCTTGCAGGAGATTGATGCCCTTCTCTCTGGTGGACTACTGACGGAAGAGGATGAGACTGCCGTAGAAGAGGAACTTGATGCCATTATTGCCGAAGCTGTTCAGAAGCAACTGCCAGAGGCCCCGACAGCAGTTGAAAACCCAGAGGTGTTACTTCCCGACGTTCCAGAAACTCTGCCAGGTATAACTTCTTTAATGTTGGTCGACTGAAGTACTCATTTTATATTTTTTGTTTACGATCATGTCATAAGATAGAATAAAAGGTTAAGTATATTGTCACGACAGCATGCCGTTATGTAAACAAGATTATACAGTTCGTACAGTCTCCTACATACAGTACCGGGTATTGATTGATAAGTTGATAGCTTATGATGGAATGAAAATCTAACCATGGCAGACCCACACACTCCCTGTACTGATCCCTGAAACATGTTCTTAATGTCCATGATTGTCTCATGGGAAATCAGACATTCAGTAATCGTAATCATGATCAATTACAATTGATTACAGTTTTTAAAGTAATCGTAATTGATTACATTTTTATTTTGGGCAAAGTAATCATAATCGTAATTGAGATTACTTTTACGATTACAATAGTAAGTACATACTGGTACTTTTCTTACAATACTGAGCTCTCCAAGCTTGCAATGAATTACCTTGTAGTACCAGCAACTTCAGCACCTGTTGAGAGTATTCAGTGTTGCTGGCCAAATCTTCAGGCCAGATAGGTGCCAGCTTAAACCTTCCAGAGTCTAGTTTTCATGAAGTTCATCAAATATAATACAGTAAGTTTTAATTTCCATATCCCTGTCCTGAGAAGGTGTAACCACTCAATATTTTCTTGCTGTTATTGATGTATAATATGTACTGTATGTTTTATTTGCTTAAATGAATAGCGTTAGATAATTTTTATTCTTGAAACTATCTTTGATATAATGGACACAGTGTTTCTCAACCTTTGAGGTCTAATATTTGTCTAAAAAAATGAATGTTAAATTTGAAATTTAATATCACAGTATTGTTTTGATAATATAAATTTACTGAAAGTAATGCCTCAGGTATATCTGAGTATACAGTATAGAACACATTTATTTTTATCAGACCACTAAATTACTATCCTCTTATAAGCATTTGTGTTAATAATATTCCAAAACTTATAGAACACATCAGAGTTATTTGGGTCAGATCCGTTTCTGTATTTATAATTTCCATATTAATCTTGTGAAAATTTAGATCCATCTATTAAATATTTAGAATTTTTTCTTGTCTATTAAATGTTTGCCCCATTATGTTTACCAATTACATCTCTCAGAAAATATGATTTATTTGTACCAGGTTTACAAGCAGTACAGTAAATTGAGTTTTTGTAGTACGTTCGTTTATTTATGCACACTCTTTTTGAAGTAATCATGATTAAGCATTATGTATTCGTAATCATAATCATAAAATTATCATGTACAGTCGACCCTCGTCAATTTGGACCCCTTTAATCCGGATTTCGGATAATTCGGACAAAATCTGAACTTTTTTTTTTTAAATTTGTAGGAATATTACCTACGTGGACCTTAAGCTATAATGCTGGTCCACCCACTGCTGGGATAAAGCACCAGCGTCTTTTTGGTTAAATGTAACATCTCCACCACTAGTGTGGGGGGGGGATGCAACTTTTAGCTTCAGACATGAAAAATGTTAACCATTTACTGCTAGTAAACAATGGAAATGTAAAATATGTACCAATTAGTAATGAAAAGGTGTGCAGTTCCTTCAGCAAATGAAGCTCACCAACTTACAATAGGCTAAATTACCTTACAATGTGTTTTCAGTAGTCTGTGTTGAAATTCTTTGCACAGGCTAACTTATCATATCATATACGGTATCACAGTTCTCATTGATCTACAAAAAATACCGGTAATAAAAACCTTTTCGATATTTCACACTTAATATAATACCCGGTAATCTACTTCAACCTCCTATTGTTTACAACGACGCATGACGCACCACCAGCTGTTGAGTATCAGCTAGACGGTACACGTGTTTTTCGAATCGTTTTCAGTTAAAAAACTGTTACATCACATGTATATTTTACCTTAACTGTGCCTGAATGAACATATTCTCGGAAATAAATAGTAGTTTTGCTGAAACGTGATGTATTTTAATGTAAAATAGGATAAAATACATGACGAAAACAAAAGATTTTACCTAACCTTCCGATGTTCAAGAGAAGTTACTCGTTTTTTTAATAATTTTTGGTTAAAATACTGTTATATTACAATGATATTCTATATATACTGTGCTTGATATAATACATTCACGGAAATGTAATATTTTTGCTGAAATTACGTACGTATTACTGTGGAAAGTGGGATAAAATCGTGACGAAAACAATGACTTTGAAATATAATGCAATATTAACCCTTAAATCAGTTAATTCGGACAATCGGCTAAAACGGACACCCTTCCCCCCCTATTAGTCCGAATTAACGAGTGTTGACTGTAATCATAATCATAATAGATTACCTACAACTCTCAGTATCACTCAGCTTACATAAGTTTGTATTTTAAAAGTATTCCACTGTCCATTTTTTTTTCACCTTGTTGCTGTAAACTACTAAAATTTATAGACTAAGAAATTTTACCCACAGAAAAGAGTACAGACAATCCTTACATAATTCTTAATAGTTGTGGATATTGTCACTGCTACTACTCTGCTATCCACGGACACTTTTTACCCATACATGCAGGAGTTGTAAAAATTATTATTCAATCATTAGTGGATTTTAAACAGACTCAAGATGCAGATACGGTATAGTTCAGTAGAGTCACTCGTCAGCATATTCTGTCATTAACCCCCTTATGCATGGGTTTCCCTCTCTGCTGAATAAAATCATCTGACAAAAGCTAAATAAAATATTAAAAGTGGCATCCCCATAGTGAAGGGGTTAATGTGCAGTGCTAAGACTTCATGAACTTTATTGTGGTGCCAGGAGGGATTACCACATTCTTTTAGCTGCAACCTTTTGTATCAAGGAAGAAAAACACACATTGAAATAACATTGGAGAGGAAATGGTTTTGTTTAATGATTTCTCTATGTTCTTTTTTCCAGAACCAGAGAAGGAAAAAGAGAAGCCGAGAGAAAGGGTCGCCCTGTCAGCCTCCTAATGATCGTCTCCGGCATCTTTTACTCTCAGTAAGCTTCTCTAAGGTATCACTTTGTTTTGATTCTGATGATGGCTGCTTTAAGTGGACAATGGTATGTTAGCAAACTAAGTCAGATTTCCAGTGTAATTGATAACTGTAAAATAATTCAGAAGTTGATTATAATAGACAAAGAGTTTATTCGAACTATCACATGCCGATATGATTGATAACTATTAAATCAACAGTGTCCATGACTTAATAAACCGATCAGTATACAGTCATGAAATTAATTAAATATCAAATTTTTCTCACACAAGACAACTTTATATACAGGTATGTGATGATTGAACACTCCAATTTGTTGTGTCAAAATATAGATATGATGTTTGTAAATTTTCCACATGAGTGTAATTTTAACACAAGCTAAGCATTTAAAAGAACAAGAAAAACTTCCCAATTTACATCTGAGATAGTAGTTTGGGCAAGATGAACCCCCCCCCCCCCCCTTTTGTAAAACTGAAGTGCATAGTAGTTCACATACTTAAATATATTATAATACGTACTCAGCAGTGAGAGTACTGTACACCATTTATGGCCTGGAGTAAGGGGAGTGCATGGTGCTTTATTTCTGACCATCCTACTACCAAGTAAAAGAATGCTTGTAAGAGTGAAAAGAAGATGAAGCATTTATTAGATCTCTTGAATATTTACCAGAAGCTTATCACAAAATTACCATCACTGAGGTCTATCCCCATCATGCAATATGTTATTATTCACATTCCTGGATCTTTTGCCTTCCAAGACTAGTGAGAAAACTCCCTCTCCTCACCCAGGACTCTTGAGTCATTGCCCTCACTGGATAATAGACTTTCTGTACTTGCCTGGTCATTTCAAACTTTACAACAGAAGATGCTATAATAATCCTTAATAATTATGATTTACTTCTCCCATGATTAATAAAAATCAAATATATACCATTAAGTAGCTGTTGGTTGGCATGGTGTTGGTGTTGTTGTTGTAAAAATCATCACTTGAATGTCTGTCATAAAATACGCTTTTCTGGCTTACCTAATAAGGTGCTGCTGCTCGAACGCATTCAGGAATAAGCATATCCTCTTAAGTGAAGGTCCAGAAACATTATCAATAACTAGTATTCTTGTCTCAGGATTATCTGGGGGGGGGGGGGGTGCTGTAGATTGTCTTTACTCTGAGAAGTAGACAGATTATTCCCATGCTCCTGGATTCACCATCAGCATCCATAGCCATGTCTACACAATTTAATGTCTGTATGCCTCTGAAATGGTGTCAATAAGAATGAGCTTTGCATTTGGTGACTACTCTGGTTGTAGTAACCTTTATTTTATGGCATTCAGTGTAAAACGTGTACTGTACAGTGTTCCCTTAAAGCTCAGGGTTTTAAAGCTTGCGTCCCTCGGAAACTCACTGATTAAAAAAACCCCCTCTTATTCAGCCTCTTGACCAAGGAATAATGGCTGTTTTCAAGACATATTACCTCAGTTGCAGTATTTCTAAAATGAGGGTCAGTGAACATCATCACCACCATCATCATTACCATCACCATCATCATCTTCAGCATCACCTTTTTAGTCATCAACTTCATAATAATCATCATAAACATCATTCTTGATACATGGGCAGGGGGTCATGAGGCAGGGGAAGAGTTGACAGGGATCAAGAGAAGTCAACACCTTAGTACAGTACAGAGTAATTGTTATATCATGTTTATTTATTTATATTATTTCATGTTTTATTATACTGTACTGTATTGTCTTATGCCCATCATTATATCATTCATTATATGGGAGCTGTACTAATCATCATTTTCATCATAGCAAGAAGATCCAGGATGAATGGTGAGTGTTCAGAGCTTCATATATTCATACAGCACAGGTGGTTGTGTGGTGGTATTTAAACTGAAATACATAGGCCTAACCACTGACAAGCCGGTGTCAGATGCACATTGATAAACTTCTCACTCTTCCACATTGGTGATTACTTCCCATAGAGAATACACACCCATGCTCTTCATATTTCTTATTTTATAGTTTTGTAATGTATTTTCTTTACTTCTAAGTCACATTAGAGTATTGAAATGATTTTTACACAACTTTTATAATTTCATTACATGTAACAATGGCACCATGCATTACCCTCTCCCTCCCCTTTAAGGCAGGAGGGGGGTGGTAAAAGCTGGAGAGACCCTCGTGGCCAGTAGTGGAAGTTGTCAGATGCAGTACACTACTTCCCTTGCACCCCATTCAACCCATAGTGCAATCCATGGAGGGGCTAGAGATATGTGTGCATAATGTTGTTATACTTGTGCATATGGTATAGCTATTTATACTACTGAATTTTGCACACTTCAGGAACCGGCATGAAAACTCACGAATTTTGCTTTCTCTCGGGGTTTCATTTTACCAAACCTCCGTGAGCTTTAAGGGAATACTGTATGTTCAGTAAGATTTTATATTTCAGTTAAAAAATTTGCCACAACAATTATTTTCAATGGTTGTCAGTGAGATTTGTGGTCAGCTTTCATATTGGTATGTCTAGTCACCAGTTTCCTGTACTTTTATGTTTTACAGAAGTTGTGTTTCTATTTCTCTCTGTGTGCATTGTCACAAAACCTGAAAACATTATTCTGAACAGTCCAGGTGATAACATGAGTTGTACTGTGCTGAAGCTTATGAACTATGGAGTAAATTAAGCAGTTTGGCATTACTTTTTGTAACAAGTGATTGTCAGACACTTTCTATTTCACCTTGTAATGACTTACTTGTTGTCTTCAGTAATTAATCAACCTTCCTTCACCAGGTAATTAATTTGTCATTATGTTCATGTAACATTTTATTAATTGGACTTATAATCCATAAATTTCACCCTTTTTGCATGACAGTGGAACTGTTTGTGAGCATAAAAATACGTCCAGGGTCAGTGGCTGTATAATGACCAAAATGGCATTCTATCTAGTTGTAAAATTTGTCTGGGAAATTGTGACAGCAGTTGTTTTGTATCTTGCCTTATTGTAGAATGTTTTCAAGATGATAAATGTGATATATTTGTATAAAAACAAAAAAAAATAGCATCCTAGAAATGTTTTAATCAACCTTAGATTTGCAGTTATTCAGCCCACACAATTGTAAGATGGTAAATATTATAACCCAGAACACAAACCTAACTTACACCCTGCATAGAATATACATTAACACAACCAAGAAAGAATTACTAAACCCTGAATTTTAATGCAAAAAATTTGGCTTAAGGTTCACGGAATAGCTCTGTGACGATGAGGTTTCCCACCATCCAGCAGCAGGATGTCTTAGCCTGTACTGTCTTTCAAACACACCAATCTCAGAGTGAATTATACCCTCTCGGTTTTTGGTTTGAAACAATGACAGAAAAGAAAAATGATGGCCAAGGTGATTCAAAGATTCTTTTTTGTACTCTGTTTATCTTGTTAGGTTTACTTTCTGGTTTGCCACACCTTCCCAACACTACTACATACTGGTTCTTACACACAACCACACAGTGACTTACTTTCCCATTACAGTACCACAACCCTAAGGATTTTGATACAGAACATGTGGGAGATGTTATACTGTCCTCTGTGGAAGCTTGCATACACTAAACCCAAGTTAATTCGACAAAGAAGGGGCTCTGGGTCACTCGAATTACTGCATAGAAAAATGTCACTTAACTGAGTATGGAATATTTGACATTAGCTATTCGACAATTTCTGAATTTTTGTTTGATTATTTTTTCATTTTATGTTCAGTTTTTGCACCTTATTCGGATGGCTTCAAAGATTAATCCTCATTATTCCAACCAACAAATATACTGTACTGTACTCAGTTACCATGCCTTGGCAGCCACATAAAATATTCTGTTTGTAATTACTGTGCAAACATAAATATTTTTTAAATGTTTATACAGTAATAATAAAGTAAATTTTGCTTACTATTTCTCCAATTTTGTGGTATATTAACTGTGAATATAGTGAAGAAGAATATCAACAAGAAGCGTTCTGGTGATAGAATTCCCAGTGATGATCGTAAAAGAAAGGATATAACACTTGAAGAGAAGCTCGATTTTATCAACCTCAAAATCACCCTTCTCCCCCATCAAGTAAAGTGTTACATTTACTGTATGATTTCATTATTAGATATGAATGTAACATTTATTTAGACTGTGCTATCCTTTGTGTTAGGCTAACTACTAAATTTTTTCGATTTCTAGTAATCTGCACCTTACCCTATTTTCTCCATAAGTCCTGTTACTTTTATTACGCGATTTTCTATAACACGATATTTTACAAGAACACAATTATCGCGTTATAGCAGAACTACCTGTATATATATATATATATATATATATATATATATATATATATATATATATATATATATATATTATATATATATATATATATATATATATATATGGAGAACACCAGCGTCCAACAAGCATGCCACATGGGTAGTATACAACAAGGTGGTGTCATAGACGTATGGGCAATACAGTAATAGTTTATGTACAGTTTTATCACAAATTGACTGTGTGCGTAACTGACAATCCTCTCTTAGTAATAATTTTTTTATAGATAGAAATACTTAATTTTTTATCATAAACAGTATCAGCATCTACATGGAATTTTTTCAATCACTTTATGGTGTTGTCTGGTGGTGGTGGTGATGTAGCCTCTGTCATCTGGTGGTGAAGTAGCCTCCTGTCATCTGGTGTTGTCTGGTGGTGGTGGTGATGTAGCCTCTGTCATCTGTTGTCTGGTGGTGGTGGTGATGTACTGTAGCCTCTGTCATCTGTTGTCTGGTGGTGGTGGTGATGTACTGTAGCCTCCTGTCATCTGGTGTTGTCTGGTGGTGGTGGTGATGTAGCCTCTGTCATCTGGTGGTGAAGTAGCCTCCTGTCATCTGGTGTTGTCTGGTGGTGGTGGTGATGTAGCCTCTGTCATCTGGTGTCTGGTGGTGGTGGTGATGTAGCCTCTGTCATCTGGTGTTGTCTGGTGGTGAAGTAGCCTCCTGTCATCTGGTGTTGTCTGGTGGTGGTGGTGGTGATGTAGCCTCCTGTCATCTGGTGTTGGTGATGATGTAGCCTCTGTCATCTGTTGTCTGGTGGTGGTGATGATGTAGCCTCTGTCATCTGTTGTCTGGTGGTGGTGGTGATGTAGCCTCCTGTCATCTGTTGTCTGGTGGTGGTGATGATGTAGCCTCTGTCATCTGTTGTCTGGTGGTGGTGGTGATGTACTGTAGCCTCTGTCATCTGTTGTCTGGTGGTGGTGGTGATGTACTGTAGCCTCTGTCATCTGGTGTTGTCTGGTGGTGGTGGTGATGTAGCCTGTGTCATCTGGTGTTGTCTGGTAGTGGTGGTGATGTAGTCTCTGTCATCTGGTGTTGTTTGGTGGTGGTGGTGAAATAGTCTCTGTCGTCTGGTGTTGTCTGGTAGTGGTGGTGATGTAGTCTCTGTCGTCTGGTGTTGTCTGGTGGTGGTGGTGATGATGTAGCCTCTGTCATCTGGTGTTGTCTGGTGGTGGTGGTGATGTAGTCTGTCATCTGGTGTTGTCTGGTAGTGGTGGTGATGTAGCCTCTGTCATCTGGTGTTGTCTGGTAGTGGTGGTGATGTAGCCTCTGTCATCTGGTGTTGTCTGGTAGTGGTGGTGATGTAGCCTCTGTCATCTGGTGTTGTCTGGTAGTGGTGGTGATGTAGTCTCTGTCATCTGGTGTTGTCTGGTAGTGGTGGTGATGTAGTCTGTCATCTGGTGTTGTCTGGTAGTGGTGGTGATGTAGCCTCTGTCATCTGGTGTTGTCTGGTAGTGGTGTTGATGTAGCCTCTGTCATCTGGTGTTGTCTGGTAGTGGTGGTGTAGTCTCTGTCATCTGGTGGTGGTGATGATGTAGCCTCTGTCATCTGGTGGTGGTGGTGATGATGTAGCCTCTGTCATCTGGTGTTGTCTGGTAGTGGTGGTGATGTAGTCTGTCATCTGGTGTTGTCTGGTAGTGGTGGTGATGTAATCTGTCATCTGGTGTTGTCTGGTAGTGGTGGTGATGTAGCCTCTGTCATCTGGCGTTGTCTGGTAGTGGTGGTGATGATGTAGCCTCTGTCATCTGGTGGTGGTGGTGATGATGTAGCCTCTGTCATCTGGTGTTGTCTGGTGGTGGTGGTGATGTAGTCTGTCATCTGGTGTTGTCTGGTAGTGGTGATGATGTAGCCTCTGTCATCTGGTGTTGTCTGGTGGTGGTGGTGATGTAGTCTCTGTCATCTGGTGGTGGTGGTGATGTAGTCTCTGTCATCTGGTGGTGGTGGTGATGTAGTCTCTGTCATCTGGTGTTGTCTGGTGGTGGTGGTGATGTAGTCTCTGTCATCTGGTGGTGGTGGTGATGTAGCCTCTGTCATCTGGTGTTGTCTGGTGGTGGTGGTGATGTAGTCTCTGTCATCTGGTGGTGGTGGTGATGTAGTCTCTGTCATCTGGTGTTGTCTGGTGGTGGTGGTGATGTAGTCTCTGTCATCTGGTGTTTTACTTTTATCCTCTTCGCCACTGATTGGCTTGTTAGCCGCCCGGGCGATCGGTCACGTCTCAGTCACGCACTGTTGGCAAATACTGGGCATGCACCGACTCCTGAATGTACCTGAACCCGCTCCAGACCAATGTTTTCTGTGAGTTTGGTCTCTCTTCCCGTGTTAGATGTGTGGGAGCGTTCTCACACTCGGGTACGTTCTCACACTCATGCCTCTCGATATATAGCAATAATGCTGTTCGTCCGTCCATCCGTCAGTCCGTCCGTCATAGATTTCGTATCCACTCGGCAACTCGTCACAAATTAGCTTCAGTGCGAGTGTGAGAGCGTAAATTATGGCAGGGTCTTACTGGGCAGTACTGGACGTGTTGATAGTTCAGTATTTCAGATAATCAAGGTTGTCATATTTTAGGGGTGGGAGGAGGTCGGTAGAGGGTGGACTATAGAAAACGACGTTGCTTTTGGGGGCACACTATATAAAATGTTTCATTATTTCTATTGGAAGATTTCAATGAATTAAAAATTAACAGCATTTACCGGAACGAACGAAGATACTTTCAGTAGAATTAAATTTTATTGAGGAATATGTTCCAGGTAGAAATAACAACAAATACATTAGTAAATAGCTAACATAGAACATTATTGAGCTAGCAAGCCACTGTGGTGTGAAGGCCTAGCCAGGAAGAGCAAGGTCCTATCCTAACTAGATTATGCACAGGGGACTATGGTTGCTAAGTCTCATGCGCGTAAGGTTGGTATTGGTATGATTTACCACCATCACAGTCATATTATAGAATGGGGAGATTTAACCTTTATCTTCTTCAATCTATTAAGACTATTTACGATATCTAACCCAAACATCGGCAGAGTTCTCGTAAACAACAGCAACATTGTGTTATATCCTAATATATATGAGCAAGAGAAGTGTGTTAGTGTGTGTAGAGTTTGTTTAGCCTCCGTCTGGGTATTAAGGCCATATGTTCCTAGCTCACTGCTACCGGGCCTTGGTCATGAGAGGTGCGGGTATGATAGGGCCTTGTGCACCGCCCTCATCTGCCCTCAGCGTGAACCTCTTGTGCACTTCTAGCCATAACAGGAGGCCCTTAAACCCACCCACCGGCAGTAAGGGATAATTTTAACAACTTCGACAACCCTTGATGCCAAATAATCATGTCTGACCCACTGCTTAATCGTTGGTCATAAAGCTTCCTTTGTGATGTTATCAGGGCCACGCTCCTTCTGCCTGATCACCCTGCCTGCCCGCACTCCATTACACTGAGGGGGGGGGGGGGTGACCTGAGCCAGTACCAGTGGGTCACGAAGGAGGGAGGGAGCGAGGGAGTCAGGAAAGGAGGGAGGGAGGGAGTCAGGAAAGGAGGGAGGGAGGGGAGAAGGGAGGAATTGAGAAAGGAAGGAAGGAAGAAAGGAAGGAAGAAAGCAAGGAAGGAAGGGGGAAGAAGGTGGTGATAAACGGAGTGCTCTGGACAAGGAGACCAAGTGTGAGATCTTCACCTGGAATTCCTTATGATGTCCAGAGAGGCGTGAGTGACGGAGGCTGGTTTATTAACCCTGAGTGATGTAAAATGGTAAAATCTCACGTGAGTTGATAGAATTGATGATTGATGACCGAACAACTAGAGACTAAAGTTACAGGGTTGAGAGCAGTGGCCTTAATGGGGTGTTTGTTTATGTTGGTGAGTTTGGTTCCCATAGACTTTATTCCGTTGTGTCTCGACCCACTAGTAAAAACTTTGGTTACCTGTACATCATTTCCCCAGCTTATTTCACCGTAAGATTAACACCCCTAATGCTAACCTAACCTAACCTAACCCCCCCACACCCTACCCCCTTCCCAGGCCTTTCAGTATTGTATCGAGTTTTACAACATTTTTCTACCATATCATTCAGTCTTAATTTAATACATTACATAAGTGGAATATGGGATCGTTTTTCTTGAATGAAAGTTTACAAAGTTAAAAAATGTTAGAACACGACATAGAGAACAGCATTGAAGCATCGTCACTCTGATATGGAAAGTATTAAAAATCTCGTAATGTTAAAATGTCCTTGTAACTGAGGAGGGATACAGGGACGACTCTAACTGGCCCCCATAAGGTAAGGCAGTCTCATGGTTATTCTGGCTGGCTTGGTGACTGTAATAAGAGTCTACCAGATATCTTCTCTCATTCTCAGAGGACAAATTTCAAACATATGAATCCATGGCCTAAGTGAGTGCTGTGTGGTCAGACCCATGATAGCCACAACGACAATCTCCTGTACCACACTTGATCACGTTTGCTCTCGTCTTCTTCTGCGCTTCTTCAGGCAGTAGGTGTTGTCTTTTGGCCTCGTAATGGCTGGTACTACACTTCTTGTGCCTTACTTGAGAGACAATTATGGTACTAATAACCCACTAGCCAGCGAGTTAGCAGCTATTATTTTACTCCGAGGACAAAATAACACTGGTACTTCTCAGTGTACGTGCCTAATGCCTCAACTTGAAGACCACATTATACCCCTTCAGTGTCTCCACTGCAAGACAAAATGGCGCCACGCTGTACGCATCCCGCTCCTCACTTGGCAACATCCTGGGCGTGAGGACAAAGAGGCCGTCAAGGTCGACGTATAAAACCGGGCCGTAACGGGTCGTGTACCAAGCGTGAGGCGGGCGAAGCAAAAAGTGAACTATGTAAATGTGTCACTGAGGGTCGACGACGAGGCTGGAAGAGCGAGGAGGAGGCGCTACTCGTCTTCCCTCTTGCTAACTACAGCAGAAGTAAGACGTCCTACATATTACTTACAATACGAGAATCGAAGACTATTAAATGTGTCTAAAACTCCTCGTTTATTAAAAAAAAAGAAATCCAGCCATTAACTTGAAGTAAATGTTTTAATTATGTTATGTTAAGTTAGGTTAGATTTGTTAAAGTCGGGTATACAGTATCTCTACTTTACTTGAAGTGTTCAATATTGTTTTTGATTGTCGGAATGTTTCAAAATAAAATGTTTTCGTTATTTTATTATTACTTTTGTGGGCGTAGCTTATTCATAGCTATTATTGTGGAGAGAGAGAGAGAGAGAGAGAGAGATCCCCTCCTCCAAATAAGAAAAATAGCTGTGTTTACCCTGGTGTGGGTCGTGACACAGAAAATGGGTAACGAGTTTGTGAAGGTCAGACTGCGCACGTCTGTATCGCTCGAGACCTGCCAGGGGGACCTGAGAGAAGAAACACTCACGTAAGTTACTACATAAACAACTTCCCCCTTGTTGGAAATGTAAGAACGTGGCTAAGTAGCTGACTTAAGCTAATGAAGAAAGAGTAAACTACAGCTAGATACACTCTCTAGTTCTAAGGATAAATGTATTACGATTATTTGAGAGTATCCTGGCGCCCCTCGACGATCAGGTCAAGGAATGAGGACAAAAATAAGACATAGGAGAGGATAATAGGGGGAAAAATACTAACCTCATACGACATAAAATCCATCAACCATATCAGTAAAATCGGGAATTCGCCAACAAACTCCAAAACCACATGATACACTACGAACGACAAAGACTAATGGCCGATATAACTAATAGTCAAGAAGTTGTTGAAGAAAGAATCCAGGGAAGCAAAAACTCGGGTCGTAAAAGAGAAAAATTCTTTAGAAATTCCTGGAGTTTAAGATAATCGAAGGTGAAAGAGAATGGAGGTGTGTTATGAAGAGCAAAGGCTGGTGCTTGTGATTGGCTGAGGTGATAGGTGTTGTTACCTGTGATTGGCTGAGGTGATGGGTGATGTGATTGGCTAAGGTGATGGGTGATGTGATTGGCTGAAATGATAGGTGTTGTTACTTGTGATTGGCTGAGGTGATGGGTGATATTACAAGTCATTGGTTGAGATGATAGGTTATAATATCCATTGTGATTGGCTACGGTAATTTGTAACGCCTCTTGTAATTGGCTGAGATGATAAGACCTTGACACTTTGAATCCTCTAATCTTATTTAATCTTCAAATGTATTTACCATTTTTCTCTTTAAATGATACACACAAGACAACAAATCTTTCCCGAGACGAAGACACAAGAGAACCAACCGAGCCAAGTGACGAGTGCGTTAACCACCAGACGGAATAATGTCGCAAGATCACTGATTACTCTCGTTTGTGTCTCTGTCCTTGGTAGGGGGAGAGGGAAGGGAAGGGAAGGGGGGTAAATAGGAATATTCCATTTGTCATAACCAAGTACTATTATGGCCAACTCTCACCTTGTAACGAGCAACCATCATAGTCCACCCTCACCTGCTTGGCCAATTAGGTCCTCTTTGTGTGACGTCCACCGCGCCTCTGCCTTTCACACGTGACAAGCATCTCTCTACAGGTGAAACAATGCCAAGGAGACGCGACACACATTCCGTTCATCAGTGCCACAACCCACCAGTGACGTGAAATGACTGTCCCTGCGTCTGGCTGTCCGGTGTCAATAGGTCATATCCATCACTAAGAGGATTAATTGTCTCAAGATTTTTGTGTTTTGTCGTTTTTTTTATATCCGTTCAACGTGGATTTAAGAAAACAAAAATATCGTGAATATAGTTAAAAGCGATAGATGCAAATATTGATGTTATTTATATATAGTCCTGTAAGTGACAAGAGGAAAATGTTTGGATACTCAACAGTACTGTTTTATAAACGATCTAGATACTGGGATCAGCAGTGACATAAGCAAGCTTGCGGATGAGATCAAAATAGGACGGCAGATTAATTCAGGGCAGGATGCAAATGCACTACAGGAGGATCTAAATAAACTGCAGGGGTGGTCTGAAAAATGGCAAATGAAATTCAACACCAGCAAGTGCAGCGTACTTAATGTTGGAAGAACAAATACTGGCAATGTATACAGCCTTAACAACAGCAACCTAGAGAAGTCGACTTGTGAAAGAGACCTAGGGGTACTTGTAAGCCCGGACATACGGCCTAGAAAATAGTGCGTTAATGTTCGAAATAAGGCAAACAGAGTATTGGGTTTTATATCTAGAAGTGTAAGTAACAAGAGTGCAGAGGTCTTATTGCAACTATATCTTGCGCTAGTCAGGCCGCACCTCGATTATGCGGTTCAGTTCTGGTGCCCCTATTATAGAATGGATATAAATTTACTAGAGTCGGTGCAGCGAAGAATGACAAAAATGATTCCGGGACTTAGAAACCTTCCATATCAGGATAGGTTAAAGAAGCTTAACTTGCATTCCCTAGAAAGACGAAGAGTGTGGGGAGATATGATAGAAGTATTTAAGTGGGTGAAAGGAATCAATAAAGGGGATATAGATAAAGTTCTTATAATATCCGAGCAGGATAGGACTCGGAGCACCGGATTTAAGTTGGTTAAATTTAGGTTTAGGAGGGAGATAGGAAGGAACTGGTTCACAAATAGGGTGGTGGACGAGTGGAACAAGCTTAGCAACTTTGTAGTAAGTGCTGGAAAGCTGGAAAATTTCACAAGGAGGCTGGATAGATTCATGGATGATAGAGAGTGGTAGTAACTCTCGACAGGAGCTCCCATGCAGAGGCCAACCAGCCTATTGTAGACTCCTTATTTTCTTATGTTCTCCCCCCCCCCCCCCCCACACACACACACTCCCTTCTTCAGGTAAGAGTCTGATGCCCACCCGAGAGAGGGACCTTGATGCCTCCACTTCGCTTATCACCTTCCCTTCCCCTCCCCTCCCCCATCCCACCCACCTTAAAGTGTGCGAGCGATGACAGTGAACCCAGGTCATCTCGAGTCATCACCGGAGGTTTGACCTGAGGTAAAGAAAGGAAAAAGGGGGTGAGGGGAAGGTCAATTTCATCCCCTTGCTCGTGTATTTTATTGCCCCCCCACCGCTCAGTCTCTTGACCCCTTAAGACCCGAGGGAGAAAATAAAGACGAGGTCATTATGGTGCTGATAGTGTGACCTCGTGACGTATTTTTCATGACCTGACATCACGTTCTGAATGGCTCACGAGTGTCGGAAGCACAGGCGAGGTCATATATATATATTGAATGGTATGACCTCGTGACGTCTTTATTGACCTGGAGTAATGGAAAAAGTAGATGGGTAATGATGATGTTAATAGTACGACTTCGCGATGTCTCCCTGACCTGACCTCTTGTTCTTATTGGCCTACAGGTAATGGAAACCCAGAGGACGTTGTTTTTATGCTCATAGTTCAACCTCGATGCTTGTTCCCGAATTGACCTCACGTCTTCAGTGACCCCGGAGTGATGGGAGTGGAGACGTGTGTGTGTGTGTGTGTGTGTGTTTGTGTGTTGCGTCATTGTGTTGTTACATAAGTGGTGTCGACGAAGGTGATTGGTAGGTTTAGGCGTCGAAGAGGGAAGATGATTGGAGGATTTCTTGGATGGGGTAATGACGAATCGGAGAATAAAGTAGAAGAAAAAAAACAAGTCTCAAGGAACGATCTGAAATCCACAGGTGTAATCTTGGTCCATTGAATTACATCCGTGAGCAAGGTGTCGCACAGGTGTCGCACAGGTGTCGTGAAGTGTGAAGTTGGACAGGCTGGCAAGTATGAGATGTTGTCCCGGGGGTTAAAGTTTCTTCACGTTCATTATACAGAAACAACAGGTGTGACCTTTTTAATTATACAGGTAAAACAAGACAGTGTGTATACTTAATCGTGCAAGAACAATAAAATAACGAGTCTGTATTTTCATCAGACATAACAAGAATAAGAACAATATTGACAATGATCTTCCTCGGTGTTTTGTGAGGAATATTTAAATGATTTGGATCACATGAAGATTAGCCCCCCCCCCCCCTCAGCTTACCACCCCACAATGCTTTCCTGTTCACTCTCTTACCCCTTAGCCAATTCAACTTTAAATCACTAAAACCACCAGTAACTAATACAACCCCCCCCCAAAAAAAAATCAATTAAAGCCATAGATTAAAAATACTTAAGATTTTTTAGGGGGTTTTAAACAATAATTGACTTTTTAAATACCCGAAAAATCTTTAATTATTTCACAGGTTATTAATTAACACGAATTACTCGAACCTCTAAATTGTGAACCCAGATCCTTAATCAGCAGGTAAAGTAGTTCTTTTGTGTCTCCCTTACCTGACCAGCACTACTCTCTCTGCCAGTCTCAGCAGCTAGGAACTAGGAAATAATACCGTGTGTCTAGATCCGTGTGGGAGGGAGATGAGGTCTCTTATTGTATGGCTGAGTTGAGATGCGGAAGTCAACGTTCGAATCCCTGAGTTTGGGTCAACAGGCAGTGAAGGTGAACAACAGTACACCTATAGGGAACATAATGAGAGAGAGAGAGAGAGAGAGAGAGAGAGAGAGAGAGAGAGAGAGAGAGAGAGAGAGAGAGAGAGAGAGAGAGAGATACACAACAGCAAAACACAGACTTATCGACGCTGCCAACACCCTGTCTTGTATGTCAGTACGTCTCAGTAGGGCGTCTTAGTTGAAATAGATAAGGGATGGTGATAGAACTTAGATGATTACACTGATTACTGAATGCCAAAGTAGTGAGTAAGGAACGGGAGTAGAGGAGCCGATGCGTGACGTTCAAGGATTAAGTGAGAGTACATAGAGGTGTTGTGAAGACCACTTAAAGAGGTAGAGAGATGAGGGGGGAGGGGGGAGTCATTAACGAAACTGTACAGGTAAGCGAGTCATTCAGTCGGTATGGTCGTGTAAAAGGGATGGAGGATGAAAAGACGGTGAAGAAGATTTATGGTAGAGTGAATAAAACCACCAGAGAGAGAGAGAGAGAGAGAGAGAGAGAGAGAGTTGAAGAGGTCGAGTGTGTGTTGATGTTGTTTGTGTAAATTACTATGTCTATGTTAAATTGTGTTTTATGTTCATTGATGGTGTTGGTTATGTTATGTTATGCTGGGTTATGTTAGGTTAGGTAATAATATCGTGACTATATATCAACGTTAAGTATAGCGTTTTGGTGCTATTGTATACTGATGTAGGTTGAGGTGAACTACTTAGGATAAATCACCTTACCTGATACACACACCTACACACACACACACACACCTGACACACACCTGACACACACACACACACCTGACACACACACACACATCTGACACACACACACACACACCTGGCACTCGCACATACACACACACACACACACACCTGACACCCGTGCTTGTACACTAAGTCAATATTCTTTTTAAAGTAAATGGAAAGTGTATATGAGTATATGACGTAAACAGTTAAGAAAAGAACAGGAAGAGACATACACAATACACCCCGGTCTGTATAACTCCCTCAGGAGGTCAGGGTAGCACACACACACACACGGGGAAAAAAGTAATTTGAGTGGTGAGGAATAATGGCTGTATATATGCCCAGTCATCCACCACACAGAATCATATACTTTCTCGGTGTATTATGAGACTAATCTTATTGTTGTGGGGAATAACTGAAGTGAAGTCTATGAGTCTGAGTCTTTTAGAAATTCCTACTAAACATTAATAAAAAAAATATAGTGGAATAATTTTTACGAAGGTTAAAATTGACTTCAATGCAAAAATTTTATTATTTTACGAATAAAAAGTAAAATTGAGGACAAAATAAATCCTTATGTAGTCGAGAGATGAAGAAATGGATTTGTAAATAGCGAAAACTTTAAGTCAAATTTTGTTATTATTTGTAGGCCTGCACCGTCGATATACAGTACTATTTTGTAAAACCTGTACTGCGTATGTATATTGTGTATGTGGATTGTCTACTTGTATTGTTTATATACATGTTGAATCAGTATAAACTATAATGACGATTTTATTACATGAACTGAATGAATTTGAGAGATAAACAAGTGGAGTCCTTTAATGACTACACTGCTGTCGATGTAAACAAACTTGAGGTGGGAGAGACTACGGGCGTAAATTATTTATAACACCAACCAACCAAAACCGAACCTAACTTAACCAAAACAGATTAAGATCATTAGATTGAGATTGGCTGCAAAATTAGAAGCTTTGAGAACCCAACTATGACGTCAGAACCTTTAATATTCCAACTATGACGTCAGAACCTTTATTAATCCAACTATGACGTCAGAACCCCCTGGAAGTCGTGGCACTCCTTAAACATAGTCGTGGTAATTGGTGTTTTATTTACGACTCAGATAATGTTTATTGGGGTCAGGCAGGAGAGGGGAGGGGGGGGGGGGAGACCAATGGGGGTTGAGGAGTGTGTGTGTGTGTGTGTGTGTGTGGTATCCTCCATCTGGCACGATCATACCATCTGACTTTGACGTCACTTACCTGCGTTAGCTTGTCAAGGTGAGTCACACACACATACACCCTTCAACCAGACAAATATGTCCAGGTTTGTGCCCCGGATACTGACTCACTCGCCCGTGGAGACCTGCTGACCCCACTACCTGACCTCGAATTGCTCAACTTAACGAGAGCTGGGGTCACCTAGATTGCCTAACCTTCTTAAATCGAATTAGAGGGAGGAGTTAGTGCGGATCTGGTATCATTGTCAATGTCTCTACAAACTGAGAGAGAGAGAGAGAGAGAGAGAGAGAGAGAGAGTAGGCAAGTTTGCTCAGTAGAGAGGGAGGAGAGGTTAGGTTAGGTTACGTCAGGTTGGGGTGTTTAATCTTCAGGTTACCTCACGTGTGTCAGATTACCTGTGCAATCTAAAACCATTTATCATACCTGTGTACCATAACACCTGTGTACCACTACTATAAGACGTGTGGTTCAGCAGGTGTTGGTGACGTCATCGCCTGGCTCTCCACGGCCAATCCCTTCCTCCAGGACAATTGGTTTAAACCGTCCGTAATCCTCTTAGTGAAGGCAGCCGTAGTGACTTCTTCTTCTTCACCTACTAGTCTTCCTATTCGTTCACCCACAGTAGACTCCCCTTGTGTGTGTCTCTAATCCCAGGACAATCGATGAGTCTTTATTTACGAGTCTATAAAGCCACGTTATCCAGACTCTCCTAGGATTAAAATAACCGACCTATAGGATATAAAACACTCATAGTATATCATTATACGGGATCTATTATAGGTACTAAAGTAATTATTTATCAGTAAACCAACATAGGCATCAAATATGTCGACTGATTTTTGTAGTTTTAATATTTGTTACTGAAAAAAAATCCACTTTGTATGAGTAACTTTTAAAGGTTTACTATAAAAACAACAACTATGTCATTTTGTAGGAGTAATGACTAAAAAAATATTAGGTCATATGTCTGTTTAAATTCATAAGACAAATACAGGTGGTAAAAACAACACTAAGTTATTTCTCTGTATTGTAATTGATAACAACACCTGTATGTGAGTGGAATTATGTGACTGGTGAAGAGGTGTACAGGTGTTGTGGTGTTAACGCTAAGCCGAACCTCACGCCGGGATAAGTCGAGTGAGTGAGTTTATACCTGGGGCTGATTTCTTACTCAAATTAACCTAACCAAACCTGTCCTTCTCTCGGAATACATGGTAAGAATAATCACACAAATTCTCTTATTTTTCTACTTTTCAACTGTATCGTGTTAGCTGATAGGACGCAGTGTGTTTTATCGCCCTCTGAGCCCCCCAAAACAAGAGACTGTCACAATGTTAGTCTGTCCTCATAAGCACTGATAAATTAACCACTACATAACCTCCTTACAAGACCAATCCCCTTAAGACCATTTCACACTAAGACCCACAGCAGCTGGATGGTCTTTATGCAGCTGTCTCACGTCTACTGCTGTTCTGGGCCCTACTGCTGCACTTGCCTTCACAGTCTATCAGGTCACGTCTAGATGTCAGTGTGTTGTGTGTGTTGGGAGTATTGTGAAGAAATAAACATTAAACAGTGAGGCTAGGGAATGTTCTTCTGATGTGTGTGTGTTAATCACTTGTGTACGATTGTATCTCTCTCTCTCTCTCTCTGACTAAAGGCGAGAGTTAGTGTAGTATTCTCTGTGGCTGTGTTGGTGTACCTAGGCATCCATCATACCTGTCAGGAGGATACCGCCAGGTGAAAGAGAGAGAGAGAGAGAGAGAGAGAGAGAGAGAGAGAGAGAGAGAGAGAGAGAGAGAGAGAGAGGTTATTAAAAGCATAAAATTAAATTTAAGTTACGTAAAAAAACACCAAAGAAAAAATAATTTGACTCGTATATGTTGCTGTAATCATTCTCAGTCACCTCTCTCATCTCGGCCTAAGAAACAAGTAAGGATTTAAGTCCGTGTGAGTCATGACGGACCAGGATCCTGTTGGGACTGAGGCGATGTAGGAGCCGCGTAGACCAGGTGGAGAGACGAGCTAGCTGGGGGTTTTGGGGGAGGAGGTACTGTAAGCCCTTCCCCCCACCCCCAAAGAAATTATTTGAAATCTGACCAATATCACGGGCATTTTGAGGCCATGTGTACTTGATATTAGGAGATATTCTAACGCCAATAGTAATTACTTTTCACTATACAAAAGTTCTTGAGTACAATACTGCATTAAAGAAAAAGTATTGGAATTTTCTGATGAACTATACGCGACACATAGTTGTAGAGGCGACGCGGGAGGCCGACCACATCAGTCAGTCCAGTTACCACTTCTTCCTCCTCTACTTGGCCGACATCCAGCTCTCATGCCCGTGAACCTGACCGCCAAGACGAGGGAAGGCGAGGCAAGGCCGTTCATCTGCGTTCTCCAGTAGAAGGTGAACTAGATTACATGATGTTTTTCCTGAAGGTGGTGATGCAACTGCTTGAAGGTGCAGAGGTTTGTGTTCGTGTTGGCTCTTGGTCGTGACGATGGCAGTGATGCATTCTCTGTTTACCGAACGTGTTTTTTTTTTTTGAGGGAAGCTTAATTTTGTTTTCGTAATTCATAAATAGTTCGTGTGTTGTTACATCTATTCAGCGTCGTGTCGTGTCATTACCAAAGACCGAAGATAATTGACGCAGGAAGATTCATACTCGTGTTGGTTATATGACAGGAAAATATACAGTGTGTCAGGTAGTTCCACAAGGCACTAGTCTGGGGTATATGCAATTTGTCCTCCCATAGACCCTCATAGGCTGACTGAGGGCGGGTGGTGGTAGTACTCTAGAATGTTGCTCGTAAACACTGACTGTGGAAGTTTACATAGAATTGACAACTCGACGAGATGTTCCTAAATGACTGTACATAGCTGGGAAATCATATGGGAGTAAATAATTAGGGTTCTATTTTTATTTCCGGATTTTCATTTCTCTTGGTTCATGTCTCAGTCATTAGTCAGTCAGTCAGTCAGGATTTTTACTCACACAGCAGACTAACACTTCCATATACGTGTTCCACCACTCGTGAGCCACAAGGTAGGATGAGCGTGTGTTTACGAGGCAGCACAAGAAAGACGCTCAGAGCTGGTCACTGGCCCCTGTTGATCTGCATCACATTATGGTCTTAACACCGTGAACTTGACCGTGGTAGCAACAGGTGTTACGTAATCAAGGTGATCCACATTTCCCAGACGGTAGGTGATCTAGTTCTTGCCAGGTACACGTGAATTGAAGTGTCCAAGGAGGTGAACCAGGTGTTGTAAGGTAATGAAGGTGACCTGCATTCCCAGACGGTAGGCGATCTAGTTCTTGTTGAGGGTTGAGGTGCCTCAGTGGTTGGCCTTGAAGATGAAGGAGAGTTGGATACCTTGACGGCGTTCTCGTAAATCCTAAACACACAATGACTCAGTTAATGACCTCTTGTGTCGGTATTTGAGTCTGTTTGTGTGTCTGTGTTTTTTTATGAGTGTATATATATATATATATATATATTATATATATTATATATATATATATATATATATATATATATATATATCTTTGTATGTGAGGAATGGGAAAGGGGGAGTGTGGAAGAAAGGTAGAGGAAATGGGGAAGAGAGGGTGGGGAGGAAAGTGAGGAAGGGGTAAGTATAGCCCCTGCAGTAGTACCCATCTGACAGTTGTTGTAGTGAGGGGAAGGTGAGGTGGGAGATGAGAGAATATATCAATGACTTACGTATCAACTATATTAATGTTCAAACATCACAGGGATGCAACGGCGTGATTCTTACACTGCAATGCGAGATTCTTCACTACTTCACTGTTCGGACATCGCTGGGTTGGACGACAAAGAATTCCGTGGCCTTACAGTGTTCAGATAAGAACATAAGAACATAAGAAAATAAGGAGTCTGCAATAGGCTGGTTGGCCTGTGCATGGCAGCTCCTGTCGAGAGTTACTACCTCTCTCTATCATCCATGAATCTATCCAGCCTCCTTGTGAAACTTTCCAGCGTTCCAGCACTTACTACAAAGTTGCTAAGCTTGTTCCACTCGTCCACCACCCTATTTGTGAACCAGTTCCTTCCTATCTCCCTCCTAAACCTAAACTTATCCAACTTGAATCCGTTGCTCCGAGTCCTATCCTGCTCGGATTTTATAAGAACTTTATCTATATCCCCTTTATTGATTCCTTTCACCCACTTAAATACTTCTATCATATCTCCCCGCACTCTTCGTCTTTCTAGGGAATGCAAGTTTAATTTCTTTAACCTAGCCTGATATGGAAGGTTTCTAAGTCCCGGAATCATTTTCGTCATTCTTCGCTGCACCGACTCTAGTAAATTGATATCCATTCTATAATAGGGGCACCAGAACTGAACCGCATAATCGAGGTGCGGCCTGACTAGCGCAAGATATAGTTGCAATAAGACCTCTGCACTATTATTACTTACACTTCTAGATATAAAACCCAATACTCTGTTTGCCTTATTTCGAACATTAACGCACTGTTTTCTAGGCCGTAGGTCCGGGCTTACAAGTACCCCTAGGTCTCTTTCACAAGTCGACTTCTCTAGCTTGCTGTTGTTAAGGCTGTATACATTGCCGGTATTTGTTCTTCCAATATTAAGTACGCTGCACTTGCTGGTGTTGAATTTCATTTGCCATTTTTCAGACCACCCCTGCAATTTATTTAGATCCTCCTGTAGTGCATTTGCATCCTGCCCTGAATTAATTTGCCGCCCTATTTTGGTGTCATCCGCAAACTTGCTTATGTCACTGCTGATCCCAGTATCTAGGTCGTTTATGTAGATTATGAACAAGAGTGGGCCTAGTACTGACCCCTGGGGAACCCCACTGGTTACACAGCCCCACTTAGATTTAAAACCATCTACGCTGACCCTCTGCGTTCTATCGGTGAGCCATGATTTTATCCAATTTAAAACTTTCCCCTCGATACCATGAGCCTTAATTTTTCTCAGAAGCCTCTGATGCGGTACTCTGTCAAATGCTCTGCTAAAGTCTAAGTAAATAACATCGTAATTTTCGTCATTATCTACTACCTCGAAGACTTTCCCAAAAAATGTCAGCAGATTTGTTAGACAAGATTTTCCCTTTGTAAACCCATGTTGCGAGTCGTAGATTAATTTGCTTTTCTCTAAATACTGACGTCAAACTGATCGGCCGGTAATTTGACGCTGATGCTCTGTCTCCCTTTTTGAATATGGGTACTACATTTGCCTGTTTCCACAAGTCTGGCACAACTCCCGTGTCTAATGATTTTGTAAATAAATTTACGAGGGGTCCGCTAATCTGTTCCTTACCACCAACAATAACAACCCCATCACCAGCAACAACAACAGAGGCTTCTACACCCTCAGGCATTACCACTGAGAGTGACCTTCCCAGCAGCACCGGAGAAGGTTGTGGAGAATCGCCTGACACCGTTTGTGACTCAGTTAACTACAGGATATTTAACAAACTCTAATGACAACAGTATAGTAGTTAACTCTTGAGTACGATAATTAAACTACTTGAATATGATAATTTAACCCTGTTAATACGATGATTTAACCCCTTTGATTACTTGACCCCTTTAAGCACGATGTCTTGACCCCAGGATACGACGACTGAACCTCTGAATACGATGACTTAACCCCTGAATACGACGACTGAACCTCTGAATACGATGACTTAACCCCTGAATACGACGACTGAACCTCTGAATACGATGACTTAACCCCAGGATACGACGACTGAACCTCTGAATACGATGACTTAACCCCTGCATACGACGACTTAACCCCTGAATACGATGACTTAACCCCTGAATACGACGATTTAACCCTACCTTCCTCACCCCGTTCCCTAACACCCCTTTACCTCTCCTTACATCTATTTCAACCCCTTTTCTCCCTCACTACCACCGCCATCCTTCTTTCCTCTTTGCCCCCTCACCCCCCCAAAGGCCCTAACATCACTTCACATGCCTCTCATGATGGCACTCTATCTTGATAATGACCTTACCCCCCCCCCCTCTCAAGCCCTTCAGGTCCTGCCCTTACACAGTCATGCCCCTGGAAACCCCTTGTCCATATGGAGTGTTGAAAGTCCCCTCCTTCTTTTTACCCACCCCCTCCCCCACCCCTCCCCCTGCCCCTTCTCCCTCATCCCTCCCCTTCCCCCCGGCCCCCTTGAATATTTTATGCAACTTGGTAAAAAAAAATCTATTCTAATGCCTCATCTAAACATTTTTAATATATTATAACTTCAATTCATTCTTTCATTTCTTCTAAAACATATAATCTGTCAATAAACACACCATTACGTCACACTATAAATGGAAGGTTAATACTTGAAGGTTAAACTTTCATCTATTGCCTCGTTCACTCCTCCCACACCCATACACAACTCTCGTTCATCCTCCTCCTTGTGTTAGAAGTGTTGGCATCTCGGGTAAACAAGGAAACCAAGATACTGTAGGAGATAATATCGAGCCTTGGGGAACGTCAGGGGGTACTACTCAACTCGTGGGGGAGGGGAGGGGAGGGGGTGATCAAGGCCAATTCATATTCAAAGGGCTTACGAAATTTCTCTTTCCCCATCTCCTCTCAGCCCAAGCCTCTGCTACTGGGAGCCTCTGGGTTAACTGAGAGAAAAAAAAAGAGATATTAAAGAAGAAGAGATGGTTGGGTAATAATGAATCCCATCTCATCTACTGTAAGTGTCGGCCATCAAGGAGCTCGAAGGCATTTTTCTCCAAATCCTCTCTTATCATCTTTCTGCTGATCGTCTCTGGGAATATAAATAGAAAAAAAAACATAGAGTAAAGAGGACGAGAAAGGAGGTGGGTATATAATGTATTCCTCCCCCTCTACTTATTTCTGTGAGATAAATTCTTCACGCCTCAAATCTTCCTCGGCATCAGACGCCCGACAAGCACCCAAGTGACGTTCTTACGGTTTAGTCAGGAGGTCGACGTACACTAGTGGGCCATCGTTGCATGAAGCTACAGCGAGAAGTGTTTATCTGGGGGTCTTCATTAGTATGTTAATCTGGTAATAGAGGAGCTTTAATGGTAGGTTAGGATGCCACGGGGGCGCGGACACAGACACACATACACGATGGGATGGTTGCAACATTGTTTATAGCAGAAGCTGAGTTGGTGGGACGTGGTGGAGATTTGAAAGAGAGACGTAAAGAACAAGTAGACAAGAACGTGATAAAGATGGAGCCGAGATGCTGACCCCTAAGAAGAAGAAGAAGAAAGAGGTGGAAGACAGATGAAGAAGAAAGAAGGGGTAGAAAAAAAGAGCAAAGGAGAAGACGCAGAAGAAGAAAACATTATAAATCTATCAACATATTATAAAAACAAAACAATTACGTGCTTCCTCTTCTGTGTTCATGACCACACTGGCGCCCGTGTGGTGGATGACTGAAGTATATTAGGGAAGTCATACAGTGAGAATTAAGTCTTGTGATTGGTGCTTTACCCATTGAAGAGTAGGGGTTAAACCTTAGCCTTGGGAGGGAGAGAGGTTAAGTTATAACTGTTTTTGAGGACGAGGGGTTTGAGTTTGAGTTTGGTGTCGTGACGGCAGAAGATGGAAGCAGGAGCCGAGATGAACACGAGAAGGACATTAATGAGGCGTTTATGGAGAGAGAGAGAGAGAGAGAGAGAGAGAGAGAGAGAGAGAGAGAGAGAGAGAGAGAGAGAGAGAGAGAGAGAGAGAGAGAGAGATGTTCAAGTGGGAGGTAGATAGGTAGCTAGATGTAGGGGGAGAGGGAGAGGAGAGGGAGTTGAAATAGGAGGGGAGAGACAGATACAGTAGACGGGGCAGGGGGGGGGGGGGCAACCTGTCTCTCATATCCAGAGTCGATATGGGGGCAGATCATCCCTCACCTGTTGATTAACTCTCTCTCTCTCTCTCTCTCTCTCTCTCTCTCTCTCTCTTTGATATTGAAATAATGTTGAGAGAATAATGAAAAAAAAAACACCTAAATGATAGTAAAATAATCTACCAGAATTATTTACAATGTTTACACTCATCAGCTGACCATTTACACTCTTGTTTACGATTTACCTGCATGAGTCATTAACACTGTTGTCTGAAATATGAGAAACTCCAACTACCAAAGTCACCAGTACTATTGACCCCAAACGACCCCATATACAACACAGTTACACCTCCACCAGCAGCGTATGACGTCACGGAATACCTTAACAGTGTTGGTAATATGATTATAATTTATTACACGTGTTTAAAGAGACTTAGAAAATATGTAATGTTGCTTGGGAAATATTGCAACAAGCACTCAAGCAATGCAATCAATTAAGTGGGAATTTCTTTGATGATAATGATATTGTGTGGAAGTAGAAATTAATAATAAGTAAAAGTATAAAGTTAGAGAGATAATTTTCCCCCTAAAATACATTTGATTTACAACGATTGCAATGTTGTCTGGGGTTGACTGCAACAAGCATACAAGCAGTGCAATCAATTTAGTGGAAACATGTCCAAGGATATTAACGTTTAGTGAAAGCTATTCGATAAAGACTTTAATATAATAGAAATTTATAACAGTATACGAATAATATACTGTTACCTGGATACACCTGACGAACAAACAAATATCAACACAGTAAACAAAACAAACTAGACGATTATTAAACAAGTAAACATAGAATAACCTGAGATGTTTATTTGATTATCCGGGAACAAACAAACAAACAACTAGAGTAAATATTGTAGAAAAAAAATTAATCCCTTTAAAACGAAAATAAGGAAAAATAAAATGAATTAAAGATATAAACATGAATGAAAGTAATAATTCAAAAACAAATTCTTCACCCAAGTGTCAATTTATGTTTACAATAGCACACGTAGATAAACAAAAGAGTCGTGGTATTCTCCCAACATTACTATGAAACATTCTTATAGTCCACACAACATTGCTTGACACTAAACATAAACACCACGTTATAACATTCCCGAATTAGAAACATTTCCACAGAAAACAGGAGAGCGTGTTTGGGTTGTGTTTGTACCAGTCATAACTCAGTCAAGTTTTTGCGTGAGGTTACTAAATCTTGTCTTGACCTGACCTGAATGGCTGAGTATAACTTGTTCACTTGACCTAACTCCCCCCCCCCTCTCCCCCCCCCCCCCCGTGAATACCTGTCCAGTACTGTAGTAGATGTCACAAAACGAAAAGGTTAAATTTAATTGTTTTTTATATAATGTATTAATATTTTTAGAACACTGAGAACACTAGTATCTACCCTACAGAACAAGTCACACTAAATAACGACAAAGACAACATATATAATGGTATATCATGAAGACTATAATTAAGAAACAATAATTGAAAAACAAAAGATGTAACGTATTGGAAAAAAAAATTATTCTGTTTTTGTTGAGATTTTAATTTTTCGTTTTTTATATTTTTATTTGAAAAGATTTTACACATGATTTTCTTCACAAACTACAACACCATGTTTTGTAATCGTCAGGTTTTTATATATATATCATGTTATCGGGGTGTTGGTTTCATCACTAACATCACCAGGATGTTTTAAATTAAGTGTTAAGATTCACTTATAAAGCTCACTTAACCTCCAACTCTGATTTATCCACTTAATTAAAACTTTCTTCAATACTTTAACAAAATATCGAAACTTTTTAACATACCTTCACGAGAATGATATATAAAATAAGGAAATTATAGAGAGTTATATAATTATTAAAATACTAATTATATAACCGTAAAAAAAATATAATATTCACATCAATATAAAGTAATAATTATATACATGGAATTAAAACAAATAGACTTAACCCCAGATTGGTAACGTGGGGTCCCAAAACATGACCACTACAGGTATTAAAATTTCCCCATAAACTACGTAATTCCCCAACAGGGCTTCACGGTGCTGCAAGTCATATAATTTGCCATTTAAGACAACAAGGCATTTAATTAGACATTACTTACGCCAACCATAGTCGTTAAACCAGACTTAAACCAGACTTTATTAGCCACTCAACCTCGTCGCTTTGTTGCTGTGGTCCCGCTAGTGGTGCCAAGGGAGTGAGTTATGTTCACCGTAAATGAAAAAAAAATAACACCAAAAAGCATGGGTGAGTTTGACTCGTTCTTATCCCCGAGAGATGGTCGCTGATCAGAGTACACGTGATGAACTGTTTGTGGTGTCTCGTTGGTTAGCCATGAACTACAGGTAAGAATATATGTCTTAATATTGTACCATGATCTACAATGTCTCAATATTGTACCAAGGAGAACAACGGGTCTTGTTAGAGTACGATGACTCTCTCTCTCTCTCTCTCTCTCTCTCTCTCTCTCTCTCTCCATTAATAAAACTCTATGTCAGTCTTCGGTATTCATCTTAATAGTTGTCATTAGTCACTGTTTATGTGCATCATCATCATCACTACAACCCTACGATCATCAAGTACGCTTACACACACACACACACACACACACACCTTCCTACTCACCTGTGCCCGCTAATGACCAGTTCTCGGTCGTTAGGATAATCAGGTAGGCGGGTAATTTGGTATTCAGGAGGCCCTTGTCTCAATGGGCCCCAAGTCCTAATATGCCACGACTTAACCTAAACCCAACCATTAGAGCCGGGGCCCACAAGGACTTGGCTTTGGTCCCCATGGCTGGGTTAGGTTAGGTTAGGTTAGGTTAGGCTAGGTTAGGTTAGGTTAGGTTAGGTAATTGACTGTCGTTGAAAACCTTCGCTCCGCTGAGAACCTTTAAAAGTGTTGACACATTGGTCGGGGGGGGGGGGGGGACCTGTACACAGTATATCTAGAACGTGTACACCGATAATATGTACATCTAGAACGTGTACACCGATAATATGTACATCTAGAACGTGTACACCGAAAATATGTACATCTAGAAAGTGTACACATTACCGTATTGTACATAGATCAATACTTACAGACATTAATCACAGCTACACCACTTAGCCTCAGTGTTCCTGAACCCCTAAAAAAGTTATATTTAAATATTATAATTTTGAACAACTCGCACATTACCTGTGAGAGAACACAAAAGGTGAGCACTCTACCTTACTGTACTGTACTACCTGTGTTATGATAAGGTGATGTTGTTTTCATATCTGTGTTTTACCTTGTGTTGTTGTTGTTGTTGTTGTTGTTGTTGTTTTGTTGTTGTTGTTGTTGTTGTTGTTGTTGTCGTCGTTGCCTAGTATGAAAACAAAAGTTGTGCTCCATTGCCCTGACGACCATACTGGGTGTAGGGATGACAGTATACCTCTGTCTTCACCTGTCCCACTCGAACACCTCACCTAACCTAACCTAACCAACAGAGTTCAATAGTTCTACCCTATCGACCTACCCACCACAGAGCCAGTCATCCCTGCGTCTTGTTCACCTGCCAACACCCACCTGCCAACACCCACCTGTAACACCCACCTGCCAACACCCACCTGCCAACACCCACCTGTAATTATCAACACCGGTATATCATCGAGGATAATTTACGTCGAGAGTAATGGGATTATAAACTATGAGTCAATAATGTAGTAACACATCCACCTTGGTTAGAAATTATTGAGAGAAGTTGTTAATAATATTGGCTATTTATCTTTATATAAGTCAAGGTGTGCGGCAGGTGAATTGATGAGTAGACGACTAACTCCAAATTTGAGAAGGTGGATGGGGTGGAGGTGGAGAGGTGTGGTGGAGGTGGAGAGGTGTGGTGGAGGTGGAGAGGTGTGGTGGGGTGGAGAGGTGTGGTGGAGGTGGAGAGGGAGGGAGGGGAGGAGGGGGTAGTGGGGAGGTGGAGGTAATGGAGGAGGTGAGTGATGATGAACACCTGGGTGGTGATCAGTGTTGCCAACAGTATAGGTTGTGGTGATGATGATGACACCATCACCACCACCACCACCATCCACACCTCACATCCTTTCTTCAATAATAATTACCCTGTGACCTCTCACGCACCACGTAAGATCACGCAGGTCAGGTCAATTGGGGTCACCTTACCTTTACGGCAACAAGACCAAGTTTAAATCCAGTTAGGGTAGAGTCTCAATCCTATTTCGACCTCATTTTGTTTCGTAACCTAACCTAACCTAACCTAACCTAACCTAACCTGACCTGACCTAACCTAACCTGATGGAAAGGTTAATGGAAGGGGAGGTGAAGGGCAGGAAGTGAGGGGGTGGGGGGGGGAGTTTAGGAGGAAGAGGGGAAGGGCGGAAGACACGTCCTACGGTGGGAAAAGGGGAGGAGGAGGAGGAGGAGGAAACTGGGAGAGGGGGAAGAGGAATGAGGAATGTAGGAGAAGGAGGAACAAGAAGAGAAAGCAACAGAGAAAAAAACAAGTAAATAAGAAATAAATGAAAGTACAGATAAAGGAAAAATACAACAGAAAGTTAAATAAAATAAAAAAACAATTGACAGAAATGAAAAGTGAAGAAAACAGAAGGAAATAGAAGGGACTGAGCGAGAAATGGGAGAGAATAGAGGGATAAAGATGGGAGAAAGGAAAAAAATAGGGAACAATAAAGACGTAGAGACATACATAACAACAACAAAAACAACAGCAGCAACACAACAACAACAACAACAACCACTACCACCACCAACAACAACAACAACAACCACTACCACCAACAACAACAACAACCACTACCACCCAACAACAACAACCACTACCACCACCACCACCACCACAACAACAACAACAACAAATGTAATGAGAGTAAATACAGTAGAGTTGAATAATGATGTTAATTTCTTACCAATATAAAACATTTCTTGCGAGTTTGATGTCATTAAGGTAAAAGCAAGCAGTCACTCAAGCAGTCCCTCAAGCAGTCACTCAAGCAGGCAGTAGTAGGTAAATGACTCGACAAACATACAAACATTATTTTTTTTACATTGAACACGAATGATGGCTCCCTCCCCCTCCCACGGCACACACACACACACACACACACACACACACGTAGAATGGCATATGTAGGATTAAGTCGTGTGTGTGTGTGTGTGTGTGTGTGTGTGTGTGTGTGTGTGTGTGTGTGTGTGATCTCCAGTCTAGTCTCTCTATTTCTGTCTCCAACTTATCTCTGAATAATGAGGCAATAATAATTATCTCTCAGAAATTCTCTCTCTCTCTCTCTCTCTCTCTCTCTCTCTCTCTCTCTCTCTCTCTCTCTCTCTCTCTCCCTGACCCGGTAATCTCTCTCACATTGACCCTTTTCTTCCTGACCTCCCTCTCACACCTCTCTCTCCCTGACCTCCCTCTCACCCCTCTCCCTCCCCGACCTCCCTCTCACCCCTCTCCCCCCTCTCACAATAGAAGCCTCCCGCATAATACCTTCTATGAAACACACTCCATCATTCTTACCTGACCTGACCATAGGAATCCCATTTGTCTGAACCTAACCTAACCTAACCTAACCTAACCTAACTTAACCTAACCTAACCTAACCTAACCTAACCTAACCTAACCTCTCGTCTCCAAATCTCCTTCTCTCAAGATTTACGGTACACATTTATTACCTTCCAAGTAATTAGATTTACAGGTAAGTGTCCCCAGGTGAGCTTGATTTATGATCGGATTAAAGTATCGGTAGTTCCCCAAGTTTTCACGTATTAGGTTAGGTTAGGTTAGGTTAGGTTAGGTTCTGGAGAGATAATATTTTACACTCCACACCCATTCTGGCTTTCATTATCGACCTCAGTCAACCTCCTTATCTCAGTCAACCTCCTTACGTTCAGTCAACCTCCTTACCTCAGTCAACCTCCTCACCTCAGTCAACCTCTTTACCTCAGTCAACCTCCTCACCTCAGTCAACCTCCTTACCTCAGTCAACCTCCTTACCTCAGTCAACCTCCTTACCTCAGTCAACCTCCTCACCTCAGTCAACCTCCTTACCTCAGTTAACCTCCTTACCTCAGTCAACCACCTTACCTCAGTCAACCTCCTTACCTCAGTCAACCTCTTTACCTCAGTCAACCTCTTTACCTCAGTCAACCTCCTTACCTCAGTCAACCTCTTACCTCAGTCAACCTCCTTACCTCAGTCAACCTCCTTACCTCAGTCAACCTCCTTACCTCAGTCAACCTCCTTACCTCAGTCAACCTTCTTACCTCAGTCAACCTCCTTACCTCAGTCAACCACCTTACCTCAGTCAACCTCTTTACCTCAGTCAACCTCCTTACCTCAGTCAACCTCCTTACCTCAGTCAACCACCTTACCTCAGTCAACCTTCTTACCTCAGTCAACCTCTTTACCTCAGTCAACCTCCTTACCTCAGTCAACCTCCTTACCTCAGTCAACCTCCTTACCTCAGTCAACCTCCTTATCTCAGTCAACCTCCTCACCTCAGTCAACCTCCTCACCTCAGTCAACCACCTAACCTTACCTCACCTTCTCTCATCAATGACATCAATGAGCGGATGTACTTCAAGCAGGTAATCGTTAAGCGGATGTACGTCATGCGGGGGTGTACGTTAAGTGGATGTACGTCAAGCGGGGGTGTACGTTAAGTGGATGTACGTCAAGCAGCGGTGTACGTTAAGCGGATGGACGTTCGTAAAGTGGATATACGTCAAGCGGGTAGTACTATACGTCAAGTGAATGAACGTTTAAGCGGACACTGACTCTACTTACTGAGGATGCATATACACTACCTGCCAGCAAAGCCTCAAAGCCGTCACTCAAAATGTTTTATATTCCAGCCATTTTTTTTCCTCCACTCGTAAGGTTCTGAAGCGAAATACACATAAGATTTATTTTATAGGAGTCACTTGAGATGTTAGGAGAGTGTGACTTGAGTGTGACTTGAGTGTGACTTAGGATACGTTACTACTTCGTGTCAATTAGTGTGTAAACAGTGTGTGTATATTATTTATTTATACACACTTAAAGGATAATTTCATTTGTATTAATTTTTTTTTCAGTAAACACACAATTCATTTCATACAGTTTATGTAAATGAGACCTTGAGAACACGGTATTAAGTCAGGGTTATGATGATTGTGTTGCTGAAGGCATTTTTAGCATTACTGACTCTCCTGATAACCTTTTAACTAACTCCTAAGTGATGTGTATTGACGAACACTTGAGAATCCTTAACACACTTTGGTAGAGTCACTTTGGTAGTCACTTTAGTAGAGTCACTTTGGTAGTCACTTTTGGTTGAGTCATTTTATCAGAGTCACTTTAATCAGTATAGTCTTGTTGTTTTGTTTGAGTCATTGTAAGTAATCCGTGTCATATCAGGGGTTATTTTCCATTGTTTGGTGGGTATTGGTTGAGTTTTCCAGTCTGGTTGACTCTTGTGACTGACTCCTGAGGTTTCCAGCTTTTGTTGACTCTTGTGACTGACTCCTGAGGTTTCCAGCTTTTGTTGACTCTTGTGACTGACTCCTGAGGTTTCCAGCTTTTGTTGACTCTTGTGACTGACTCCTGAGGTTTCCATATTGTCGTTATTCACCAAGACTTTTTGATACTGAAGAAGCTGTCTGCATCGTTCAGGATCTTGAAATCACTTAAGCTATTCTGTCTTAATAGTTGACATCATGTAACTGAGGTCTTGATTTCATGTGCCTTCAATAACCTATACTCTTTAGGTCTCAAGCGTTCGAGGACCTATACACCAGAAGCTGCCAATAGTTGCTTATAGGGCTTGTATTTTTTGAGGATTGAAGTCACTGTGATGTCCACCTGAGGAATTCACTTAAAATGACCTTGGCAGTGAAATTCATTGTTCATTATCGGTTCTCGGTGTCTGTGTGCCCTAACGTAACCATTGGATTCTATGTCTCATGATGTTTCAGATTTTCTTTTGTTTCTCTGTCGTAAGAATTTTAATCGTTGTAGGTCTCCAGGTTTTGATGTTTGTCCCTGCTTGATTCTGACTCGTGAAGTACCTGTGGTGTGTTCTGAAACCTCTTGTTGAACATCGTAGAGGTTTGTTTTTGTTTTTATCTGACGGTGTTTTCTATTCACGTGGTCTCCAAGTATAGAGGAATCCAGGTATCTAACTCACGTGAAGGTTTCTATCAATGAACGTCCTCGACTCAAAATCTCACAAACTTTAAGATCTGGAGATATTAATTCTAAATAAACCCAAGTAATTTCGAATGGTCATTAACCTCTCATGACGAACAACACACTAAGACCTTACAGCCAAGACCAGTCCTCTATGTCTTCTTCACGTCTTTACTGTACATGAGGTCTTTTTGATGTCCCTGCTCCCCGGTCTGTCACCAACTGGCAACACGATCCTCCACACACCCCAATGATCTGTGCACGCCCGACCACCCGCACTCCCCTCCTGAGCCTGTGTTGTCATCCTTGTATGATTATTACTCTTTTGGTTCCTTTCTTTTTCACGGATCAAGGACTTAGTTCAACCCCTCCTTCCCATGACCTCGTTCTCGTTCTTGCGGTACTCTCTCTCTCTCTCTCTCTCTCTCTCTCTCTCTCTCTCTCTCTCTTCAACTTCTAATTTAATTTACGTCGCTATTACCCTCATCATCCTACTCTCTGTGTTATTACCCCCATTCCTTAATAGGTGTGTGGGATAGGTGAAGGAAGGGGAGGGAAGGGGAAAGATTGCATGCTAGAGGTGTGTGTGTGTGTGTGGGGGAGGGGGAGGAGGCACGGCTCATGGTTGAGGGTGGGTAAGTCAGGGTCGGTGGTGGTAGTGGTAGTGGTTGTGCCGATGGTGGTGGTGGTGTAGATTGTGGTTATGGCAGTGTAGATGGTGGTGGTGGTGATGGTGTGATAGTGGTAGTAACTTAACCTAACCTAACACCAGTACTCGTCACGACAAGCAAAAAGTAACGTTAACTTCACTGAGCTGTTGTGTGAGTGTCTGTCAGCTTCAAGAACAAGTTTACTGAAGGACGAGCCAGAGAACTTTAGCAGGGTCGTCCTTGACTCTTGACCATTGAGGGTAACAGTCTACTACTTGATGACAGTCGTCCTTAACACCCGTGATTCTGCAGGTACAGTAAATATTGTATCATTGTATTTAATGTGCAATGATAAGGTGGTAGGATTAGGTTAGGTCAGGTCAGGTCATGTTAGGTCAGGTTAGGTCAGGTTAGGTTAGGTCAGGTTAGGTTAGGCTAGGTTAGGTTAGGTTTATGTTATAATAGGTTGGTCGTGATGGCCGCGGGCAGATGCTGGTGCAGGGGATGTACAAGGTCATATACCCTGTGTGTGTGTGTGTGTGTGTGTGTGTGTGTGTGTGTGTGTGTGTAGAAACGGATATATAAGTGTGCGTGTGTGTGTGTGTGTGTGTGTGTGTGTGTGTGTAGAAACGGATATATAAGTGTGAGTGTGTGTGTGTGTGTAGAAACGGATATATAAGTGTGAGTGTGTGTGTGTGTGTGTATGTATGTATATGTGTGTGTGTGTGTGTGTGTGTGGGTGGGTGTGTGATAGCGTGTTTAAGTGAGTGCGTTAATGGTGATAAATGCTTCCTCTCGTTACCTGCCGCCAGGTGAGGTGAAGAATAATAATGACCAAAGGAATAAATTTAACTCCAGAACAAGACGAGGTAACAGAGAGAGATAAAAAAACTATAATAAAAATAAGAAAATGAATAAACAAATAAGAAAAATGAAAGAATAAAAAAAAGAACAAAACAAAAGGCATGAATGAGGTCTTTAAATAAACAAAAGATGCTGACCACACCTTAAAACGGCTCCCTATTGGCTGGCGTGCATACAAAAGGCTTCATGTTACGACCCTCCAGATGGTTGAGAATTAATTAGGAGTCTCTACCTGAGGCTCTACCTTAATCATTCTCAACAAGAACAACAAGAAGAAGAACAACAAACAACAACAAACAACAACAGTAACAACACAAACTAGACAACACTCCGTTTATAGCATGAGAGAGAGAGAGAGAGAGAGAGAGAGAGAGAGAGAGAGAGAGAGAGAGAGAGAGAGAGAGAGAGAGAGAGAGATAATATCAACTGCCCGTTAGAAGTCATTTTCAGGTATGTTTACGACACTGGTAGGTGTGTGTGTGTGTGTGTATGCGTGTGTGTGTGTACAAATAGCGTGTAGGTACTGGGCTGATTCCTGGAAGTAGGCACATTACATAACACAGGTTAAGGAACACAGGCGTTGACCGGGTTGGGTTTCTTTGAGAGGCACGGACTCCTAAGATTCGATTAAGGGTTCGGATTCGGAAATAAATGAATCCTTCCCATACACACTACCTACCGACACACCTATCTAGATTATAGTAGCCGTAGATAACAAACAAACAAACAAACACTGTGTTTTATATGAGTACATGGTAAGGTACTGTTTTGCTTACTTATTTATTTGTTTCGCTGGTGTTTATTTCCTCTTAGCTGTGTTAGTTAAAGCTGTGATTATCTTTCAGTATTGTAAGTTAAAGCTTGGAGTCTAATTAACAGAATAAAGCTTTTTGTGTGTAATCCTGTGTGTGGCGTAACTCTCCGACACGCTTTATTGTGTTTTATTGTGTTTTTGTTTTTATACACGAGTAATAATTTAATTTATATGTAGACGTCGTGACCCTTGGCTACCAGGCTGACCTTACCCCCCCCCCCCCCCACGCACACCCCACACTTAATCACTAGGTTCTTCCTCCCTCCTTCCATCCCTCCCTTCCTTCCTCCCTCACTGAAAACACACACACACACACACACACACACACAAACACACACACACAGGTAACCTCATGTCTTTGTGTTGACTCTAACTTGAGGATTGAAGGTTAGATTCGGTTAAGGGTTCGGTTTAGGGGTCGGATTCGGAAATAAATGAATCCTGCTTCTATACAGCACCTACCTACACTCGACGCGGCGGAATAGGATACAAAAACGTCACGAATCAGACCTTGAAAGACGAGGGTGTTGTTGACGCAGCCATAGATACCTACAACATGTGTGGAAATATGCGGAAGTGAGGCGCGGCGTAGGAGGTGGTGTTGGAGGAGGTGGTGTTGGAGGTGCAGATGGAGGTGTAGGAGGAGTCCACTGAAGGTCGCGACGCTCCCCAACTCCTAGGTGTAGGGAAGTACTCCAAGGCCCGCCCACCTAGCCTCTACTTAAACCAGATGGCGGACCTAACCTAACTCCTCCTTCTCCTCCTCTCTCTCTCCTCTTCTCTCCTCATCCTTCTCGAATCCCTCTTTACCCCCTCTTTCCCTCTTCCCTTTCCTCTCCCTCTTTCTCCCCTAAACACCTCCCCCACACCGCTCGTAACCACCCCACACACATAATCACTCCCCCGCTTAACCATACCATTACTAGCTCTCTGCTACCTTGGCAAAAAACACACCTTAGGGACACAGGTATGAACGTGACGATAAAACACCCCGAAAGATGGGTTTTATGAGGCTGGTGAGGGGGAAGGGGGTGATGAGGGGGAAGGGGGTGATGAGGGGGAAGGGGGTGATGAGGGGGAGGGGGTGATGAGGGGAATGGGGTTATGAGGGGGGAAGAGTGGGGTGGAGGAGGGGAGGGAGGGGAAGAGTGGGGTAGAGGAGGGAACGCAGGGGCTGAGTTGGGGAGGACATACTACCTTTGCTACCATAAGATATATAAATTCTCACTAATTCTTAAATCTGAAATAATCTTAATGTTTTGGATGGTGAGTGGAGAGTGGTGGTAGTGTAGGTGGTGGTGCTGATTGTGTGATGGTGGTAATGGTGTTGGGTGTTGGTAGTAGTTGTGGTGGTGTAACAAAAATGCAACAAAAGTGAGTGAGAAAAATTTGCAACGATCTCACAACTATTATGGACAACGGGAGGATGCCATATTGTTATCCTAAGACAGACGTACATACATGCAGACAGACAGACAGACAGACAGTGCTTCATACCTTTCTGTCACACTCAAAGACAGAGGGTTTTAGTATAATTAATCCTGTTACGTGATTAAAAGAACTTAGTGGTTGAAACACAGTAAATGCATTGTATAATAGTGACGTCAAATGACTCCTACTATACGTTAAAATATCCCCAGACACTCAGACAGACGAAAGGTGTCCAGTATGTGTGGAAAGATGTCCCTAAACTCTTCCATACACTGAGGGTTAACTATAAATGCCATGAAGAAAAAAAACATTGTTCCTTGAGACCTTCCTGGTGGGAATCAGCCGAGAAGATGTCCCTAGACGGATGTATAACGGAGGTGTAAGGTGTCTCCTGTCACACCACGTAACAGAGGCTCAACCACGGCCTCTTGAGCTGATGTCCCAGGGCGTGAAGGATAATGCTCCCAGGTACCTACACAACTAGAGGTAGAACGAGGAGTAATGTAATTTCAATTGTTGCGTGGCTGTTATGTGACTTATGTGATCTTAACTACCACCTGGAGACCACGAATAAGTAAACACCATACGAGGCGACCCAACACATTCTCACACGACCCTATATTGGAGGATCCTACCCCCCCCCCAAAAAAAAATCAACACTAAACCCGGAGGCGACCCAACACATTCTCACACGACCCTATATTGGAGGATCCTACCCCCCCCCCCCCAAAAAAAAATCAACACTAAACCCGGAAAAGACTCGACTTGTGGCTCTTCCCGGCACGGAGAGGTGAGAGATAAAGGGGTAAAACAAAGCATTACCTATGGAAGGCTATGGTTACCCCCGTGTAGTGTTGCGTCTCTCCACCTGGCAGCATGATGGATAGTTTGTGGGGCTCGGGTTTAGCTGTGTGATATGGAGGTGTTTTATTGGTTTAAGTTTCCTGAGAGTTAGTGGTTTATGCTGGAGAGGAATCTTGTACGTCATGCGTAATGTGTTCCTGTGATCGTTGTTGTGTAAGAAGTGGGTCACTACATACACACACACACACACAGTTGGCCGTGTTAACATACCTTCAGTTCGAGTTAATTTATGACGCCCATTCCTCATCAGATAACATACATACGCCCTTGCAACTGGTGATACCTGGTGATAATGACTGAAGGCATTTCCTCCTCTCACACTACCTTCTAATTCTCAATCAAGATTCACCTCCCCTTCCATTACCTCCCCTTCCATCTACCTCCCCTTCCATTACCTCCCCTTCCATCTACCTCCCCTTCCATTACCCCCTTCCATCCACCCCCTCTTCCATCATCCCCTCTTCCATCTACCTCCCCTTCCATCTACCTCCCCTTCCATTACCCCCCCTTCCATTACCTTCCCTTCACCATCTCTGTAAATTCGACAACTGGAGGATTTCTCTCAACCCAAAACAAATAAGAAAAAATAATCAATTATTTTTGTTTATTTTTTGATGTAAGATAACCATACCAATAGACCTGTCAACGTCACACTAAATTCACACTATTACAAAGTTGATTATGGCGAAAGTATTTTTTTTCTTCCCCTGTGAGTATAAAATATGATGTGCTGATGGTAACTTGTCTATACTCATAAACTCGAGAACAAGCCTTCGATGTATACCTGGGCTGTTCTTACCTTGATGTAGTGGCTATTTCTTATTATTTGCTATTTTTATATATCATATTCTTTATTTACTTATTTAATAGCATTTTCAGTTTTTTTTATTTAATATTTTTTTATTATTTTTTTATTATTTACGAGGAAGTTTATGTATAGTAAGTCAAGTGTGTGTGTGTGTGTGTGTGTGTGTGTGTGTGTGTGTGCTACTAGGTACACCGCCATTGGCGTGAGAGAGTCGTGGGTATAGGGAGAAAAATTGAATCTCAGAGGGTCAGTTAGGAGAGGCTTCATAGAGCTAACTGACGCAGCTAAGAATACCAGAGTTAAGTGGTCTCAGCAGGTAAGTGGAGGAGGAGAAGAGGGTGAGAAGGAAAGTGAGTGGGAGGGAGGAGCAAGGAGAGGGAGGAGAGGGGCAGGTTTAACTCTCATCTCACTTAATCCACAGGGCGTGTAAGGCTCTCCTCCCTGGTGTTTACATAGCGTTAACACGGGATCCCTTGGGTGACTGGTCAAGCGGGCTCCAGTCATAACACACCTCAGTTCTAGTGGTTAGATTATGTCTAATTGGGGCCCCGTTAGAGCTAGTTCCCATTAGGTCTGGGGTCTATTAGATATGGGTTCTATTAAACTTGAGGTCATTACAACTGGAGCCAATATGAGACAGACAGACAGACAGACAGAAAGAAAGACAGACACAACGACGCAAATCTTAAGACAGCGGCGGAAGATTTGAACCTTTGACCTCGGGATAACCAATTAATAAGACGTTTACACCAGCCGTGACGAAGGCGCTGCAGGTGGTCACGTGAAGCACTTGGTACCGTCGACCTTCACTTGAACATTAAATAAAAATCCAAAATTACCCAAATAAGAAGAAAAAAGTATAAACAAATTATTGATATTTCTCATCAATAAAATAACTGAGTGGCCTTAGGTGTGTGTGTGTGTGTGTGTGTGTGTGTGTGTGTGTGTGTGTGTGTGTGTGTGTGTGTGTGTGTGTGTGTGTAGGAAGGTAGGAAGAGGAGGGAAGAGAAGAAGAAGGATGAGGAGGAGGAGGAGGAGTAGGAGGGCCATTTGAAGTAGAATTTAAGAAGCTGGATCTCAACGTGTAGGAGGTGCGGCAATGATCACTTATGACTAACCTAACCTAACCAAACCCCCCCTGACGCTTAGGGTTCCATACTGGTGCCCCCACGTAACCTGACGAAGGTGTGGACGATTATAATATACTGGCCGTTAACGTGCTACAGGTGAGCCAGGTAAGACAGGTATGCCAACACACCTTTACCTGTTTATTATGACACCTGATGTTTGTGTTGTCGGAAAATAAACAACTACAGTATAGGAAGATTATTTGTCAAGTAATATTTATTTTTTTTTCAGTTCACCAAAAATTATATATAGATTGGGGGATGAGGTTTGGTTAGGTTAGGTTAGGTTAGGTTAGGTTAGGTTATTATAGTTTAACGGGTTTATTTAAGTTAAGGAGAATAAGTAGTAGTAGTAGTAGTAGTAGTAGTAGTAGTAGTAGTTTAAAGCACCCTGCCTGCGTTGACCCTTGACACCTGTACTCACCCACTCACCCACCCGTCAACCCGTTAGCTCCTGAAGGCGACACAGTAGACGGTAATGGGTCTATTGGCTGGGGGGGGGGGGGGTGGTGTGTTCCTGTCATATTCACAACACCTCGCAACACCTCCTGTCCACAACACCAGCACTCCACGCGTGACGAAGAAATTCCTGTTACCTAACCTAACCACTGCTACAGCGCCTCTGTAAACAAACCCTCTTATTTCTATTAATATCTCCACTACGTCCTATATAAAAAAAACACCTCCCTACCAAACAACAAACATAGAAACAAAAAACAATAAGTAAATAATCATAAAATATTGGAAAGAGGAATCCTGAATTTTATCCTGTAGTTAAAAAGTCTTACAAAAATATCTTGAAATTTAACAATAATAATAAATAAAATCTAGGTAGGTCTTCCCATCGTCATACAATATTATTACGAATTATACGGATGAAAAATGTATAATTAAAGTATAATAATTGTAGAGATTATTAAGATAAATGTTCATTGTGGAAAATAAATTAAAAATATACGCCAGACGTAGATCTTCATACCTTCTCATCAACCCTACACTACACTACACTACACTACACTACACCACACCACACTACACGTCTGGTGGGTGTTGACGCACTACACTACACTACACCACACTATACTGCACTACACTACACTACACCACACTATACTGCACTACACTACACGTCTGGTGGGTGTTGACGCACTACACTTCACTACACCACATTACACTACACTACACTACACGTCTGGTGGGTGTTGACGTACTGACCTCACCTCTGTTGCAAAATTGAGTTGAATGTAGCGGTTCTAGGACTGGGGTCTACTAGGACTGGGGCCTACTAGGACTGGGGCCTACTAGGACTGGGGTCTACTAGGACTGGGGTCTACATCTTTCTCAACCCAAACAGCGAATTCTCTCAAACTAAAATAAACAGAGAGAATCGAATCCCCCAACAGAGAATCGAACCCCACAAGAAAACAAGTCAAGTAATAATTTATCTCTTTGACAAATGCGATTATCGAACCCGGGAGCCGAACTTCACGTCTCATACACCCATTGCCAAGTCGCCAAATAAATTCATCAGTATTAACAAACACCGTACGACTTAAACTGTCTAACTGGCGACCAAAACACTTATCAATCGAACCTTCGTGACCAGAATATATTAAAATGTGTGTGTGTGTGTGTGTGTGTGTGTGTGTGTGTGTGTGTGTGTGTGTGTGTGTGTGTGTGTGTGTGTTTAATTTCTCTTTTGTTTGTTTACGTCAACCAAACAAGAGAAATTATTTAACAACAAAAACAAAACAAAATGAAATAAAAGAGACAAAGAAAACGTAAATAAATCTGATTGAGTAAATAAATAAACAAATAAATAAATAAAAACAGCATGAAAAACATAAAAAGGAATTTAGTTCTTTTAAAGATTGACAAAAACAAATTATCCGTCCCCTTTCCCTCCCCTCTTCCCTCCCTCCCTCCCTCCCTCCCCCTCTTTCCTTCCCTCTCCTCCCTTCCTTCCCTCCCACTGGTCTCGTGGTCCTGCCAGTAACACCAAGATAAAACCCCCAAGGTTAACTCCCCACCAGACTGATGTTCTTCTCCCCAGGTATAATTCTCCCCCTAATTATTTATCCCTAGATGTCTTTCCCTTTACTCCCCAAACGCGTCTATTCTTCGCTCTAGCTCCCCAGAAAAGATATTAGATATATCTCCCCATGTTTTTATCTCCCCTTCTCCCCAAACGCTCTTAATATATCTCTCATTTCTCTACTATTATCTCCCCTCCTATTCCTCCCCTAGACTATGATGAGTTTGAGTTTGCTCCCTACTTAATCTCCCCATTCTCCACAAGACACCCCACTTCCACGCTTATCTCAACCATCTGTGTGTGTGTGTTTGAGGGTACGATCAAGGATACTGGGAATGAGGTTACACACACACACACACACACACACACACACACATACACACACACACACACACACACACAGCCGTTTCCCTGACCTAGTAAACTCACTCCCTCCCTTCTCTCACCCAATTCACCTCCTTCTCCCCTCCATTTCATCTCCTTCTTCCTCCTTTATCCTCTTCCTTCCATCCTTCTCCTTCTCTCCTCTCCCTAATCCTTATCTCCCCTCCCTTCCCTCTCACATTATCTCTCCTCCTCTCACTAGATACCCAACACATCCTTTTCCCTCCCCCTCCCCTCCCCTATTCCACTTCTCCTCCCCTCCGCCTTTTCCCTACCTTCTCCCCTCTCCCCTCTCCCCTCCCCACACAGGTCCTGGTACATAAAGCCTTGTGGGGAGCGTCCTGGTGACCTGGCTAGGGTCACCTGAGTCAGTTCACGAAGTCGACCTGGTCCCTGCCTTCGAGGTCAGGTCAGGCACAGAGAGAGAGAGAGAGAGAGAGAGAGAGAGAGAGAGAGAGAGAGAGAGAGAGAGAGAGAGAGAGAGAGAGAGAGAGAGAGAGAGAGATAGGCAATAAACTCATTAAGAACTTTACAGCATCAAGTCCTCAGGTAAGTGTTGTATTTACCACCCAGGTGTTGTTGCTACTAGTTGGCTTGATGAGACACAGGTATTTAAGGAGACACGTGTGCTTGTATATGTTTCTTGGTTAGGTTAGTTTTGGCTGGAATTATTTACAGTATGTTAGTTTAAGTTGTGTTATTTCCCTATCTCTGCACACACACACACACACACACACACACACACACACACACACACACACACACACACACACACACACACACACACACACACACACACACACACACACACACACAGGTAGTCAGACAACACATCACGCCACCTGTATCTCACTACCAACACAGGTAAGTCAAGGTAGATTATGGCCCAACCACTCACTCAAGCATGACGCTCACCTGAAGGTCATAGGTGAAACTACAGGTGAATCCCACTCCGGGTCACCTGGAACTGTCCGTAAGAATATTTGTCGAGGGGAAACAAAGAGAAGGTGAGTACAACCCCTCCCCACCGCCCACCCCCCCACTACCCTCCCCCACCCCCCCCCCTCACCACCACCACCGCCCACCCCCCACTACCCTCCCCCACCCCCCCCCCCCCCCACCACCACCACCACCAATTTGATCAACTAATTGGAAGTAATTCTGACACTAGGAGAATATAGTTTCAATTTTATAGTTATTTCTTCTATCTTCTATTGTGAGTATTTTGACAAGTGAATGAATTTACAGTTTATTCATTATTCATCGTTGTATGTTATAACGAACGTATATAACCCGGTGATAAAGAACCAAACGATATGAATTTTGTTGTTAGTTAGTGAACCGCTCGTGAAGGCCAGCCGCTGTACCCGAGTCAGGCTTACTTAGTTTGAGTTCCTCGCCAGTTGTAGTGATGGAAGAGGAGGTGGTAGAGTACTGTGGCCTCTGCTGTAACAAGGGGGGGGGTGGTGGGGGGAGTGGGGGGTGGGGGGAGTGGGGGTGGGGGGAGGGTTTAATTGTAATTGTTTAGTTTTGAGGCGTCAAGTTTTTTTCACTCAAGGTGGTTTACAAGTTGTTTCGTTTTGCAGCTTCATATATTTTTGTTGTCGCTTGGAGTTTTAAGATAGATAGATAGATAGATAGATAGATAGACAGATGGATAGACTAACAACTACACAGACAGACAAACAGGTTGAGGTAGATAGACGTTCCTTATTATGAACAAAAGAGAAGCATTTTGTAATATAATGAAAAGGAATTTAACCCAGAAACTCACACCTGAGAATCTTACCTCACGACAACGCACCTGATAGAGCAATTACCTGGAACACACAAATTATTAACCTTTATGAAAATTTTATACAAAGGTGTGTTGCAGTGTTGATTAAGCCTCCTTTGTGTTCCTCCCGACGTTGCAAGATGCCTGACCAAGGAAGCAGAAGAATAAGAGCAATTTAGGAGTGTGAGAAAGGTGAGGCAGATCACTCTCATTCTCCTACCCAGGTGAGAGAAGTAGGTGAGAGAGAAAGACAGGTGAAGTGGGTCAATCTCACTCTCCTTAAATGGTCAGAACAGGTGAGAGTAATGAGGTGAGGCAAAATCACTCTCACTTTCCTATCCAGGTGAGTAGAGGAGGTGAAGGATAAGGTTAAGGTATATGTTATTCTCACTTTCCTGCTCAGATCAAGTGAGAAAGTGAGAGAGATGAGGCAGATTACTCTCACTTTCTTCCACAGGACTTTCACTGATGTTTCTCGTCTGACAATCATGAGGTTAGGTCAGGTCAGGTTAGGGTAAATTTACTAACATAACATTGAAAATAATACAAACAAATTTATACGAGAAAACTACAATACGACTCAAATACGCAGGTAAATGTTCATATAAATGACTATAATAACTTCAAACAGACAAACGTGAAATAACATCTTCACTACATAACGCTTCTTCTGTTACATATCTTTACTTTTCTATAATATCTTGCAAACATTTCCGATCGAAAGACAAATATAAGAGTTTTAAGACAAATGTTTATATACTCTAGTGGTTCTGGTACATCTGTTTACACTTTTATTTTTCCTCGAGAAGTTCCTGACAAGTTTTCTTTATACTCCAAACACGAGAGCGAGTATTTGAACACACTTGAACAATGGCCAAAAACACTTGGAACAATGGCCAGGTGTAAAGTGCTTGTTCATCCTCAGGTAAATTCTACAACAACGTCCTCAGTAATAAACCTTTCTTAACACAAGAGTGAAATTTTGAAATAAAATATGGATTTCATCTAAAAAAAATTAGATTTTTTATTTAAATTTTGCTGTAATATAAATTTTAGGAAAAACCTATATATTTGTCTCAAAACTGTTACTTTATTAACACTTTATTTATCAATTCTTGTATCGTAAGAATGTAATAGAAATATATATATACTCAAACCACAAAAATCGAAGCCCCCCCCCAAAAAAAAATTAAAAACGAAAATCATCTTTAAATCATTTCTCAACCTTCAATTTCCTTTTTTTTTTGTTACAACAAGAACCTCCTCCTGGGAATCACTTGGCCGGCAGGATCGTGTCTTAGAGACTTCTGGCGTATCCTGGATATTTCAGAGCAACAACTTAACTCCCTCAAGGACGACATGTACTTCTTTTTCTTTCTCGACCACTGCTTGCACCCACACCCGACCTCCCCCAGAATCCCACACGTAACCTAACCTAACCTAACCTAACAAAACCAATTTTTTTTGTATTATTTCTCGCCACTTAAAATCATATAAGACTTCACAATGCATAGTTAGAGCCGAGTTAAGTACCCATGTCTCCCTCCCCCATGTCATGACTTCCGTGTCCTTCGTGTATGTAAAACATTTCCTAGGTGGAGATCAGTGCATGTCATCTCTCGTGTTACATCACCTAGTGTGTTGATATGGGGAGATAATATTTGGGTAACGTGACCTTATTTGGTATACCTGCTTAACCCCTGAGTACGATGACTGAACCCCTTGAGTACGATGACTGAACCCCTTGAGTACGATGACTGAACCCCTTGAGTACGATGATTGAGCCCCTTGAGTACGATGACAACAACACCACCACCACCAACAAGTGCCAGAAGCAACGATCATCACCCCCCCCCCCTTGGCATGATCAACAGGTACTGGGTGTATACAGGTGAAGGTAATAAACCCTCATACACACCTGTTAATTAAATCCCCAATGGTTCAGGGCATAATAGAGAGAGAAGTCACTAATTAAACTATTTGACAACTCCTCAGGTACACATCCGAACACCTACCGAACACCCACCGAATACAGACCGAACACCCACGGACCACCCACCCAACACACACCAAACACATACCGAGCACATACCGAGCACCCACCGATCACCATCCAAACACCCACCGAACACCATCCAAACACCCACCGAACACCATCCAAACACCCACCGATCACCGTCCAAACACCCACCGAACAACGTCCAAGAGGAGTGTGGAAGTCGGTAAGATATTCCGAACACTTTATGATGGAACAGGAACACATATAGACGCGTTCGGATACCTTTAAGGGGAGCCAGCACTATTCCCGAGGTAATCCACATCCGTACGTGTCCGAACACGTTTCACCTCTTCCTCTTACTCCTACGTTTGTTCCTCCTTCTTCTTCTTCTTTTTGCTCCTCCTCTACCTCCTCCTTTTTATCTTCCTTCCCATCCTTTTCCTCTCCCTTATCTCTTCCTCCTCCTACTATTACTCATCCTCTTTTTCATCCTCCTCCTCCTCTTCCTTCCTTCTTCTCTTCCTCTTTCTTCTTCATCCTCCTCCTCCACTTCCTTCCTTCTTCTCCTCTTCTTTCTTCTTCTTCCTCCAACAGCTGCAGATGACACCAGGTCGCCTTCAAGTTCCTACTC
>CAUDMG010003851.1:1580000-1597500 GCA_958450375.1 Homarus gammarus
GCTGATCGTCTGCTTACTGTTTGTTGACATTTTTAATACATATTATCCTCATTCTTTATTTGGCTATTCTCACTTCCCCTTTCATCATTAATATTTCCCTTTCCTCCCACTAGATATTCCCTGCTCCTTCCCCCTTTCCTCCCCTTCCCCCCTTATAAGAATAATTCACCCAATATACTCTCTCCAAGACCCTGAGGGATTTACCGAAGAGGAACATCAGGATTTACTCAAGCAGAAAAAAAAATCCCCCCAAATCCTTAATAACTCACCCAAGACAACTAACTCACTGAAGTAGCTCCAAGTAGTTATTATCCTCCATCCGTCAACATAACTCACAAAATAATTGATGGAAAAACAAAAACTTTAACTCTTATATTTGTCAAGGATTAGGGAAAGCGTGACGTCATTGGTGTATTAAACTCAATGCTAATTCCTGTTATGTATTTGGTGTTTTTCTTTTAAGTGTATTTTTTTTACATTTTTTTTACGTCGTTTTACTAAATAAGGAAAAGTTTCTGAATTAATGTCAAGGTAAAGATTGAGAAAAGAAATTGTTATGTAAATATTAACTATGTGTTTTAAGTCAATTTATTTTTCCGTATTTGGGATTTTTTTCGTCTTAGCTTAAAATGTAAATTAATAAGTCAGTGTAATACAAATTTATACACTGTTGATAATACTTTTCTTTATTCGTTAAATTATGTATATTATCTTAGGGTGTAGAGTGTATGGTAATTATCTTAGAGTGTATGATGTATAGTGTGTATGATGTATAGTGTGTATGATGTATAGTGTGTATGATGTATAGTGTGTATGATGTATAGTGTGTATGATGTATAGTGTGTATGATGATAGTGTGTATGATGTATAGTTAGGTATGAAGTGTAGTCTTAAGTGATACAGGTAAAGAAGATAAATTACTCGTTGGACAGGTAAGGTGGCACCTGTGTCACGAGGGGAGGAGGTGTGAGGAAGGTGAGGTGTGTGAGGAGGATGTGAAGTGTGAGGAGGGTGAGGTGTGAGGAGGGTGAGGTGTGAGGAAGGTGAGGTGTGAGGAGGGTGAGGTGTGAGGAAGGTGAGGTGTGAGGAGGGTGAGGTGTGAGGAGGGTGAGGTGTGAGGAGGGTGAGGTGTGAGGAGGGTGAGGTGTGAGGAGGGTGAGGTGTGAGGAAGGTGAGGTGTGAGGAGGGTGAGGTGTGAGGAGGGTGAGGTGTGAGGAGGGTGAGGTGTGAGGAGGGTGAAGTGTGAGGAAGGTGAGGTGTGAGGAAGGTGAGGTGTGAGGAAGGTGAGGTGTGAGGAAGGTGAGGTGTGAGGAAGGTGAGGTGTGAGGAAGGTGAGGTGTGAGGAAGGTGAGGTGTGAGGAAGGTGAGGTGTGAGGAAGGTGAGGTGTGAGGAGGGTGAGGTGTGAGGAGGGTGAGGTGTGAGGAGGGTGAGGTGTGAGGAGGGTGAGGTGTGAGGAGGGTGAGGTGTGAGGAGGGTGAGGTGTGAGGAAGGTGAGGTGTGAGGAGGGTGAGGTGTGAGGAGGGTGAGGTGTGAGGAGGGTGAGGTGTGAGGAGGGTGAGGTGTGAGGAAGGTGAGGTGTGAGGAAGGTGAGGTGTGAGGAAGGTGAGGTGTGAGGAGGGTGAGGTGTGAGGAGGTGAGGTGTGAGGAGGGTGAGGTGTGAGGAAGGTGAGGTGTGAGGAGGGTGAGGTGTGAAGAAGGTGAGGTGTGAGGAGGGTGAGGTGTGAGGAGGGTGAGGTGTGAGGAGGGTGAGGTGTGAGGAGGGTGAGGTGTGAGGAAGGTGAGGTGTGAGGAGGGTGAGGTGTGAGGAGGGTGAGGTGTGAGGAGGGTGAGGTGTGAGGAGGGTGAGGTGTGAGGAAGGTGAGGTGTGAGGAGGGTGAGGTGTGAAGAAGGTGAGGTGTGAGGAGGGTGAGGTGTGAGGAGGGTGAGGTGTGAGGAGGGTGAGGTGTGAGGAGGGTGAGGTGTGAGGAGGGAGGGTGTGTGGGGAGGGAGGATGTGTGAGGAGGAAGAGGTGTGAGTAGGAGGCGAGATATGAGGTGGAGATGAGGTGTGAGGAGGAGGAGGAGGTGAGGGAAGAGAAGGAAGACGACCTCAAATTGCATTATTTAAGACTTTTCTTCCATAAAACACACACACACACACACACACACACAATAGCTCATTAACACAGGTAATTCATATCATCATTGCCACAGGTAAGCTATTACACCTGAGCCCACTTAACATGGTAATAATAACTACTGTACGAGGCGATTCAGAGGTGAGTACAATCTTCACGTGAATCACCCCTTAATGCTTGTAGATGATGATGGGGGTAATAACATGCTACCCTTAACACCTGGATTACTAATTAGATTCTGGTGTTATTCTTTACCTGTTCCTGTACCTGTATGTGTGGTGGTGGTGGTTTTTGTATCTGTACTGTATTTCACTTGGACAGACAGACAGACAGACAGACAGGCAGACAGACAGACAAATGCCCACAAGGTCGTATAGCTCCTAGAGAGGGAGGGAGGGGGAGAGGGAGGGAGGGAGGGAGGGAGGGAGGGAGGGAGGGAGGGAAGGAAGGAGAGAGGGAGGGAAGGAAGGAAGGAGGGAGGGAGGGAGGGAGGGAGGGAGGGATGGAAGGAAGGAAGGAGAGAGGGAGGGAGGGAGAGATTTATCTACCTCACCATTCATCTCGGTAATGTACACCTGCTGATGAATCCTCCCGGCCATGCTGAAGATGCAAATTATAATCAATATGCAAATGAGCGACACACCTTGATGGCTGTTCCTGGTGGGTTATTATCTATCCATCTATCTATCTATCTATCTATCTATCTATCTATCCATCTATCTATCTATCTATCTATCTATCTATCTATCTATCTATTTATCTATCCATCTATCTATCTATCTATCTATCTATCTATTTATCTATCTATGGATCTGTCTGTGTGTCTGATGCCCAAGATTCCTAAACAAGGAAGTAATGAGTCACTGTCACACCCTCACCCCTCCCTGACCCTCACCCCTCCCTCACCGCCCCCTTCACCCCCTCCTACAAGAATACATGGGCGGAGAAGTCAACAACCACCTTGACTTCAGCTGCCTGGGGGGTCATCATTGATCAGAGCAGGTCAAAGAGTCACCAGGAGGGCGTTGTGCCGTATGGTCTGGGTCACGTGATAGGTCAGGTTAGGTCAGAGTGTCCTGTATGAGTTATTTGTCCATAGGTAAAGTAATAAGTAATGAAGTAATTAGTTTTTAGTTACTTTTCAATGGTGAGTTTATGAAGAGATTTTTTATAAACTTTGTAATAATAATAATAATAATAATGAAAATACTGCATCTTCCAACCATGACACACACACACACACACACACACACACACAACATGTCATTTCCTTTCCTTGTGAACGCTAGGAGATTTAACACCAATTAAGGAAACTAACAGCATGAATTAAAGCCGCAGGGATTCCATTACCACCAAGAGTGAAAACAATAGAATTTTTGTGTCATTGTAAAAATATAAGGGATTCAGTAGCTTATATCCACGTCTTTATTAAGGAATCTAAGACGGGTTTAAAATCTATTGTTTGTGTAAAAGAGTGTTAGGTTAGGTTAGGTTAGGTTAGGTAATTTGAGTTTAACAGTAATAAATAACATTATATATGGCTGGAATATTCTCAGATCCTTTTCCTTGTTCACTGAAGCCTTTAAAAAATGTTCCTTGATCCTCCGTTATGGGTTCAGGGTAACTGGGGAAACCTATTTGGACACACACACACACACACACACACACACGTAGGACGGAAATGATTTGCATGAGAAGGTGTATGTGTGTGTGGTATTTGTATGTAAGTATATATGTATGTATGTATGTACAGTATGTATGTATGTATGTATGTATGTATGTATGCATGTATGTATATGTATGTATGTATGTATGTTTGTATGTATATATGTATGTATGTATGTATGTATGTATGTATGTATGTATGCATGTATGTATATGTATGTATGTATGTACGGAAGAGTAAAGGATGGGAAAAAAGAGAGACGAAAGAGGAGGAAGAGAAGGAAGGGGAGGAGGAGTACACGGAATACTATGACTACTTACCTGTTGAGTACAATGACTTAAACACCTGAGTACGACGATTTGATTCCTTGAGTACAATGACTTAATTCCTTGACTTAGTTTTTTTGAGAAATGTGAATCATTCCCCGAGTACAATGCCATCGTACTCAAGGTATCACGTCATCGTACTCAAAGGCTTAAAATAATGAAACAAACACACACACTCACACACAAACATATAACGCACATGAACAGTACGCACACGTAGGTTCTTCACACACACACACACACACACACACACGAAGATATCCAGTAACCTCCCACACAAACTCACACACATATATTGCCAATTCCTTCGCAGGTGTGTGTGTGTGTGTGTGTGTGTGTGTGTGTGTGTATAATCAAACACACTCGATCCATCACATTCTTGGTGGAGATGCTGACAGCCTAAAGACCTCCTTCCTCCTCCTCCTCTCCTCCTCCTCCTCTTCCCTCTCCTCCTCCTCTTCTCTCTCCTCCTCCTCCTATTCATACAACGAAGATGATACTAAGAGATAACACAATGATACACAACCCACTCCCCCCTTCCCTCCTCTCCCCCACCCCCTCTCTCCCCCCACCCCCTCACTCCCCCCACCCCCCTCCTCTCCCCCACCCCGTCTCTCCCCCACCCCCTCTCTCACCCACCCCCCCTCTCCCCCCACCCCTCACTCCCCCCTCCTCTTCCCCTTCCCCCCTCTCCCCCATAGGTGTATTACGTAAGGCCCCTCACCATATTTGTTCCTTACCTTGACCTCTCAACTCTGTGACCTCCAGGTAAATATAGTACTAGTGAGTCTTAGTATATCTAGAGGGTATTAATTACAGCTAAAGGTGTAATGTTTTGTTTGTTTGTGTGTTTGTATGAGTTGTTTGAGGGTAGTACATACATTCATACATACATACATATATACATACATTACATACATACATACATACATACATCCATACATAATTACCAAACACGTCATTTTAACAGGGCTTCCAACCTCCCCGTATCACCACATACTGACCTGGTGACTATAGGGCAAGAGAGGAGCACCAACCTGGGTATATAACCTGGTGACTATAGGGCAAGAGAGGAGCACCAACCTGGGTATATAACCTGGTGACTATAGGGCAAGGGAGGAGCACCAACCTGGGTATATAACCTGGTGACTATAGGGCAAGAGAGGAGCACCAACCTGGGTATATAACCTGGTGACTATAGGGCAAGAGAGGAGCACCAACCTGGGTATATAACCTGGTGACTATAGGGCAAGGGAGGAGCACCAACCTGGGTATATAACCTGGTGACTATAGGGCAAGAGAGGAGCACCAACCTGGGTATATAATCTGGTGACTATAGGGCAAGAGAGGAGCACCAACCTGGGTATATAACCTGGTGACTATAGGGCAAGGGAGGAGCACCAACCTGGGTATATAACCTGGTGACTATAGGGCAAGAGAGGAGCACCAACCTGGGTATATAACCTGGTGACTGTTGTGGGAGGTCTATATCATGTCGTGGTTGATAATGGTAGAGTCTCACGCACTTAACATTGATAAAACAAAGTGTAAAGAGGTGGGCGGAAGAGGGAGGGGAAGAGGAGGGGGAAGGAGAGGAGGAAGGGAAGAGGAGGGGGAAGAGGAGGAGGAAGGGAAGAGGAGGGGGAAGAGGAGGAGGAAGGGAAGAGGAAGGGGAAGGAGAGGAGGAATGGGAGGAGGAAGGGAAGAGGAGAGGAAAGAGGAGGAGAAAGAGGAAGGAGGGGAGGAAGAGGAGGAGGAAGAAGAGAAGGAAGAGGATGGAGAGGGCGAGTGAAGAAGAGAAGAGGGAGAAAGAAGAGAAAAGAGATGGAGAGGAGGAGATTCATTAATTCATTTAAGAGAATCATAACATTACTGAATAATTGTCGTGGGTACAGGTGAGATGCAGTGGCTGAGTGGCTATAAAACTCACCTCCAATACTAATGGTTGATGGTTCGATCCCACGAGGTAGTATTAACCAATTTGTCTTCTTATGTATCTAATATTAATAACCAATGATAGATGCTAGTGACCCGAGTGACGTCATAACAATCAGGCTTATGACGTCACGTTTACCCATCGGCAGGATCACGAAAAACCGGGTCCTAAAAGGTGGTTAATAAAGGTCCTTCAACTCCTTCCCGGATCCTGTACACTCAGCCTTGGAGGACCAGGAATAGGTGTAGGAGGGTTAGGTTAGGTTAGGTTGGGTTAGGTTAGGTTAGGTTAGGTTAGGTTAGGTTAGGTTGGGTTAGGTTAGGTTAGGTTAGGTTGGGTTAGGTTAGGTTAGGTTAGGTTGGGTTAGGTTAGGTTAGGTTGGGTTAGGTTAGGTTAGGTTAGGTTGGGTTAGGTTAAATGAGAACGATAACTAAACACACACACACACACACACACACACACACACACACACACACACTGTATATTTGTACTACAGGTAAAAATTACAGGTGTATTTATACATAATGACTTACATACAGGTAGTTTAAATACAGGTATCGGTAAAGTACACGTAATAAAATACATAAAGATACAGTTAAATACATAGTTACAGGTATAAATACAGATACATTTACAGGTACATAAGCAGAGAGAAGTACAGGTAACGATAGGCGAAATATATGCAAATTAGGCAGGTAGGTGTGAGCATCTCTCGTCCACAGGTGAGTCAAGCGTGAAGGTTCAACATCAGCTCCAGGCAGAACCTTCCTCCCTTGAACCTTACGATCACTCATGGTTAAGGAATCCGGTATGGTTCTGGGGGGTTCTGGAGGGTTCTGTATGGTTCTGGATGGTCCTAGAGTACTCTGGATAGTATTGGATAGTTCTGAATGGTTCTGGGGAGTATCTGGAGGGTTCTGGATGGTTCTGGATGGTCCTAGAGTACTCTGGATAGTATTGGATAGTTCTGTCTGGTTTTGGAGAGTCACGGGTGGTTCAGAAAGAGAGAGAGAGAGAGAGAGAGAGAGAGAGTAGAACATGTCCACTCTGACAGATAACCAGTGTTAACGTTGGTCAGCTGGTGGGGGGGGGGGGGGTCACTCTGGCAGGTGGTTACGGGTCACTAGCCACGTGTCAATACATTTGTTACACCTGTTCGCTCCTTCTCCTCTCGTCCACAGAGGCTTCTTCAACATGTGAGTCAAGAGAGAAGAAAAATTAGTGTTTTTTATATCTAATGGTAAGAGTATTATTGTTGTTGTTGTTGTTGTTGTTGTTATTGTTGTAGTTGCTGTTATTGTTATTGTTGTTGTTGTCATTGTTGTTGTTATTTTTATTGTTGTTGTTGTTGTTAGGTCTGTGGTCACACCTTCGATGCTAAGACTGGTACGTGGGTTAGTCTTGATGCTTATATCCTGAATAGTGTTTTTTATAGTAAGTATGTCCCCATACTCATAACCTAACCTAACCTAACCAATTTCGTCTCCTTGTCAGCGAAATGAGATTAACCCAAGAGATATGACGCAACAGATGAGGTTTTACCTTAACAAAAGGAGTCAATTAGATCTCTCTTTCACATTCCGGATTACACCTGTGATAATGTGCGTCAAAGCTGACCCCCGTGTAGGAATGTCAGGTGCTAGTTACGTCCATTGATTGTGGTGTGTGTATGTGTGTGTGTGTGTGTGTGTGTGTGTGTGTGTGTGTGTGTGTGTGTGTGTGTGTGAACAAGTACGCTGGACTGGCCATGTTACCCACATGGACGACAGTAGACTGCCAATGCAGCTACTTTGCAGTCACCTAACGAATGGTAAACGTAACGCCGGCGGGCAACTGAAGAGGTATAAGGAAAGTCTTAAGGCAAAACTGAAAAAGTGCCAAATCGACCCCCTCACCTAGGAGTCGATCACTTCACACCGTAACGCTTGGAGGAGCACCACACGAGGTGTCAATACTTTCGAGGCAGACAAGCGCCAGCGCCGGAAAGACGCTGACCCCCCCCCCCCCCCCAGCACTAGATGTAGCCCTCCACACGTGCAACATCTGTGGACGACTCTGCCGGTCCCGTATCGGCCTCTCTAGTCACCTCAAAACTCACCAACCTAGGTGACATCCTTAATAACTCGTATCATTATATCATAGCTGGATGATCGTTATACTCGATTCTTAATGACAGCAAAGTAGTAGTAGTAGTAGAAGTGTGTGTGTGTGTGTGTAAAGAGAGAAAGGTTTAACATAAACATTAAAATATATACAATATAATGTTCACCATCATCATCCACCCGTCCACACTCCTCTTAACCAACCCCTTCCATCTGTCTGTTTACCTGTCATGCACGCCCAGTGGTCATCAGGCAGGTGTTACTGTGTATGTTTCTCTTGTTGGTACGTGTGTGTGTGTGTGTGCGTGTGTGTGCGTGTGTGTGTGCGTGCGTGTGTGTGTGTGTGTGTGTGTGTGCGTGTGCGTGTGCGTGTGTGTGTGTTTCCATCATGAACCACACAAACATATCAGGTAAATCTCACTATAATGCATCACCTGACCTCATTATCACCACAAGGTAAGATGCAGGTAAGGCACTCAAGGTTGACACAGGAGTTGAGATGAAGGTAGAATATTTAAATGACAAGGAGAGGAAAAAGGGAAGCATTAGTTAGAACAGGAGATATGGGAAAGAATGCCACAAGGTAAGGGAGAAAATGCCGCAGGATAAGGTAAAAAAATGTCGCATAAGGGTAAAAATGCCACAAGGTAAGGGAGAAAATGCCGCAGGGTAAAGAGAGAGAGAAAGAGAAATGCCTCACGGTAATCCATTGAGAAACCAGGGACTGTGTGTGTGTGTGTGTGTGTGTGTGTGTGTGTTGGACTGGACCACTCCATTGTCCACACTCTGTACAAATGGGAACCAATACTTTCTAATTCACCCATATGTTTGTGTGTCGAGTCAGTGAATTAGTGTAATGGGCGGGAGAGGTATTGTGCGGTAGAGTTAACATGCGGTAGAGTTAACATGCGGTAGAGCTAATGTGTGGTAGAGTTAACATGCGGTAGAGTTAACATGCGGTAGAGCTAATGTGCGGTAGAGCTAACATGCGGGATTTACACTCAATAGCTGATCCTCTGACAAGAAAAAAAGGAACTGAATTCATGAAGGCGTGACGGAATTAATGTCACATCTTAAACTTCTTAGATTATTTCGCTACTCTTGGGTCATTCATCTTGCGTCATGTATACCTTGCGTCATGTATATCTTGTGTCATGTATCTTGCGTCATGTATATCTTGCGTTACTAACACTCGACTATCAACAACCTGTCCCTGTGTTTGTATCATTCACTCCATGACTCGATAAGTATACAGTCCTGATGATGGTAAGTGAAAGGGCAGGAATTATTCTCTATATAAACCTAATGTTATGTTATTTTAGTAAATTATTTTGTTTTATGTTATTTAAGTGTTATTTAGCGTAAAGAATTAGGTTAGTTTAGGTTAGGTTAGGTTGGTTAGGTTAGGTTAGATTAGGTTAAGGTAAAGGTAGGTCAAATTAGGTTAATTAAGACACTAATTGGTTAGGTTAGGTTAGCATTAGTATGGTTAGCTTAGGTTTTGTTAGGTTAGGTTAGATTAAGTTAGCATTAGTATGGTTAATCTTAAAGTGAGACAGGATTATAATAAACTGTTCTCGTGATCAGAGTTTTAAGGTAGAGGTCTGGCCAAGTTACCTTTGGGGCACATAATGGCACAAAAACACACGACTTACCGCTATTTCCCTCACTGCCGGGGAATACCTGTCGAGGTGATTACGTCATTCAGTCATTAAGGTAATACTGCTTTGCTTTTTACCTTGGGATGGGAAGCTACTGTTAGAGAGAGAGAGAGAGAGAGAGAGAGAGAGAGAGAGAGAGCATCACACAGGTAGAGTCTTGCATCTTGTGTGTTATGGGTCACCTTGTTGAACTCCTGTGATCATTAACATTCACGTTATAGTTCCAGCAAAGAAATGTATAATAAATTAATAAATAAATAAATGAATAGCGAATAGAGATAAACGGTGTGTAAATAGATAAATGAATGAATGAATGAATTAATAGATAGATAGATAGATAGATTAAGACAATAAAAACAGCGACAACACAAAAACATCGCCTTGAGGAACGCCGCCACACAAGACGTTCATCAACACAGACCTTCACTGAACGAACAAAAAAAATTCGTTCCAAACTCTTAAAACTTTCCTGACACTAACACAGTAGTCACTCAATTATTCATCTTTCGTTAATGTATTTTACTAAACATTGTGGCTTTTGTTTAAATATATTTACTTTTCAAATATGTTTCTGTTTTTTTTAATTTCTTTTGTTTGTATTCGTTTTCTATTATAAATATCATCAGCTAATTAAATTTCTCCTTGATTCTATGTTATAAAATTCTTTCAACTTATTATTATTTTCTATCGTTAAATTCGTCTCATATCGTTATATAATTAGTATTTCTTCCTCGGTATAACTATAATCTATCCCAAGATCCTATAGGTTTACTTCACAACGACGTAAGTTAATTAGATGTCTATCTTCAATGATATTTTAATAATCTTTCCTAACTAATTATACGCTAGATTATAATTAAGTAATTAGCTGTGTTTCTTGGTCGATAATTTTAATAATAATTCCCAAGAAATTATAGGTTTTGTTATTATAAGTTAAACTCAGTTGAGAGTATGCCAGGGTTAATGATCTCCCCAGTGATAGTTTGACCTCTAACTATGTCACCGTGACCTTGAATTTGACCCCTCGTTGACCCCTAAATGTACGTCACTAGGCCCTTCATTTTGGTATTTATTTATTGGTTTTAACTTCAAATGTTTTTTGGTTAATGTTAGGTTAGGTTAGGTTAGGTTAGGTTAGGTTAGGTTAGGTTAGGTTAGGTCACAACTTGAGCTTCTTCCTAATATTTTCCTAATATATCATAAGATTTTTTCCTTATATTTTCCCCAACAAATCATGAATATTCCCTTGTATTTACCTCAACATACCAGGGTTACCCACTAGTAAGATTACCTGTGTACGATTCTAATCAAATTCCTTTCTTACCAGAGCTTACCTGAGTATATTTTTGGTGGTGGCGGTGAAGCAACAAGGTAGCTGTTTGTACTCTGAGTGTTGAGTTGTTTAAGCTGAGTCATCCCGCTGTGTATCTGAGAGAGAGAGAGAGAGAGAGAGAGAGAGAGAGAGAGAGAGAGAGAGAGAGAGAGAGAGAGAGAGAGAGAGAGACATACACTCACCTTACCCCTCTCCCTCCTCCTCCTCCCCATCACCTGTGTCACCAAGGCTACCAACCACCAACAGTACACATCTCCCCCACCCCTCTCCCTCACACCTCTCTCCCTCACACACCTCTCCCCCCACACCTCTCCCCCCACACCTCTCCCCCAACACCTCTCCCCCAACACCTCTCCCTCACACCTCTCTCCCTCACACACCTCTCCCTCACACCTCTCCCCCCACACCTCCCCCCCCACACCTCTCCCCCACACACCTCTCCCTCACACACCTAACCTGTAACTCACCACAACCTCTTATTGCTAACGTAAGATCAATTTACCATGAGAACTTACGATTATTTTTTTTTATATATTATTATCATCTGTTCCTTCCATTACACAGACAGGCTCGGTAAAGGGAAGGAGTAAGGGTTAGTGGGGAAGGATGGCTTATAGAGTCATTGTCGGGAGAAATTATACAAGTGACAGGAGTTAGTCTTGTTTTATCGTGTTGTTTAGGAATTTGTGTTAATGTGTGTGTTAAAGGAAAAAGATACTTAGTAGGTGAATGCTTGAATGTCTGGGGGTGGGTTGGGTGGGTTGGGTGGGTTTGTTGGGGTGGGTGGGGTGGGTGGGGTGGTTGGGTGGGTTGGTGGGTTGTGTTTGAGGCTTTTTGAGTACGATGGTTTTATTGAGTACGATGAGTAAGGGTTTTAACTACAATTATTTATTAACCTTTTGAGTACAATGATTTAAACCTCTGTATGTGATATCCGAGTCCTTTGAATAAGACGAAATTGTACTCAGTTGTATAAATCATCACAGTTAATGGGTTAAGTTACTGTACTCAATTAGTTATGTCATCGTACTCTACAGGTTAAGTCATAGTACTCAACAGGATAACTCATCATACTCACAAGGAAAAGTAATCGGACTCAACACATTATCGTACTCAATGGACCAACTCATCATAATCACAGGGTGTAAACTTGTTTGGTCTACTTACTTAAACTACCTTGTTAACAGAGGGATTTATTATGCTACCAAAGCCTTATAATTATTAGGTTAGGTTAGGTTAGGTTAGCTTTACGTCAAGCAAAATACCTGGTAGCTGGTGGTGCGTCATAATCACCTCCGGTAATTTACTCACCTGGGAACAACACACACACACACACACACACACACACACACACACAGGTTCTGCTCTGTGAGGGATAGCGTTCCTCAGGGTTAACTGCATCACTAAGGCTGCTCATCCGTGGTCACGAAAACTTGAAAATGAACATTACAAAACGACACATTAAAACACCGTAAAATATACCTGCAGGTGACTATACCTGTTGGTAGGGACTGGTATACTCCTAGTGAAGGTATACCTGTAATTTACGGCAGAAATACTTGTGAATATACGTCACAAGTTTGAACAATATATCAGTGAAATTATAACCTGTTTGTGGCTGTGTATATATAAATCCGCACAATGTATATAGATGAGGATGTGTTTATATATTCAAATTGTGTATATTTATACATTCGTGTATCAGTGTATGTCCACAGCGTATTTCAATATTGCAATAAATCCTAAAACCAAATTACCCTCACTCTCCCCTCATCTCATATTCAGATAAGAGGTTGTAGTGTGTTACAGAGGCGAAGGAAGCAGTAAACACCTCGTATTGCGAGAGTCTTAACCAGTAATTACTAAACAGGTAAGTTCTTGTTTACGTCTCAAGAAAGAAGAAGAAAATATATTCATGTGGCCTTTCCCCCATAATGATTTTTCTGGTGAATTTATAATTTTTTCTCGGTTTTAATTTTACAGCAATAACGTTTTTACTACTACTACCACTACTACTACTACTATTACTATTACTACCTGTGAGAGAGACCTGGAGTGATAGGTATGTCTCCAGGTATCTCTCTCAGGTCATATGTGTCTCCAGGTACTTTACTAACTCACTATGAGGATCTCCCTTCTTATAATGATACTACTTTAAGTCCTTCATATCCTCCTCAAGATGGAGTGAGACCTGGGACCTGGGGACCTCCATGTTAAGGCTTACAGGTCCTCCTCAATACAAGAAGCAAATCACGAGAAGGTTCCACTACCGAGGGACACTCCCCCATCATCATCATCATCATCATGTAAGGAAGCCACAAGACCTTGCCTACTGTGTCATTATGTTAAACTAAAGCCAGAAATTATTGTACGAAAGACACCAGAATATTGACTGTATCTTTGAGGTCATAACTGTTGATCATCTTTGGTTAATTCAGGTCATGTGTGTGTGTGTGTGTGTGTGTGAATGACTAACGAGAATCCCTACACCACAGCCCACCCTCAATGACAGTGGCACTTCAGGAGGTCACCTACGGCTCAGTCATCCCCTCCAGGAAGGCACTGAGAGAGGCGGAAACATCGACGAACGCCTCTACTGCCTCACCAAGGTCCTGTTGCTCTGGGAGACGTAGCGGATGTGGTTAATGCACCTTTATTATTAAGGGTAATGAGTAGAGTATTGGCACGTGACTCACAAGGAGGAAGACCGACAGTGAAGGAGAGGGAAGGATGGGAAGAGTGTAGGGAGGGGAAGAGATGAAGAAGGAAGGACGTAGGGAGGAGATGAAAAGAAGATAAGGAAGGAGACGAGTGAGGGAGGATGGAGGTGAGGTAAGCAAATTATATAAGACTATTTTAAACGGTAATGATCATCCAGGTGAGACACAAATTACATAAGCAGGGACAGGTGTGTGTGTGTGTGTGTGTGTGTGGACCAACCAATACAACACCTGTATGCCACCTGATATATAATTACTACTTTCAACAACGACAAAACATGTAAGGGTTGGAACACACACAAACACACACACACAAACACACACACACACACACACACACACACACACACACACACACACAACTATCTATCAGCATTAACGCCACATCTCTGAGTATAATCACCTGTGAAGCTCATTAAGTATAATTAGTGTGACGCTACCGTGTACTGAAGGTTGATGTCAGCTTAACACCACATGGACAAGTTAAATCTATCTATCATTCTATCTATCTATCCATCTATCTATCTATCTATCCATCTATCTATCTATCTCTATCTATCTATCAACACACTTATTTTTATACACAACAGACCTTAACTAAACAGAGTATTTGTACAATAGACGAAACTTTCACTACAGACAGATCCCATGGTCAACTCTCCCGTGTATTGACCTGGGTGTGTGTGTATTTCTCACGAGTTATATCACCAAAAATATACATGGATAAAGAAGATTCAATTGGGTATAGGTTAGGATAGGTTAGGATAGGTTAGGTTAGGTTATGAATAGAGAGTTGTATGTTCATAAAATGTGTGTTTTTTTCTGGCTTATTTATAGTATTTGTGTTTGTTGAGCAGCTTGTTTGTGTGAATGTTTGACTGTGTGTGTGTGTGTGTGTGTGTGTGTGAGTGTGTGTGTGTGTGTGTGTGTGTGTGTGTGTGTGTGTGTGTGTGTGTCAAACCATCACTATTTGGCTCACTCAGAATACGACTCACTGACTATATGACTCACTGACTATATGACTCAGTGACTATATGACTCATTTACAATGCGTGAAGGTCCCTGAATTTGGGGCGTTGGGCGTGACAACATTACAAGCCCGTCCACTCATGTCGTGTCCCGCCCACCGCCCACCACCATACTGCATCTTATGTGTAGATGAGTGTAGGTGACTGTGTAGGTGACTGTGTAGATGACTGTGTAGGTGACTGTGTAGGTGACTGTGTAGGTAAGTTTAAACCACAAAACATAAACAAATCCTAATAAATAAAACAAATACACAAAAAATTATCTAAACAAAAACAAAAAGAGAAAGATAATAATAATAATAATAATAATAATAATAAGGTATATAATTTGTACACAATTACCATGACGAACAGCACAAGATATTACTGCAGAACACTATATTGGGCCAGAGAGAGAGAGAGAGAGAGAGAGAGAGAGAGAGAGAGAGAGAGAGAGAGAGAGAGAGAGAGAGAGAGAGACAGAGCTTTTCACATTATCTCTTCTCGAAAATTAAAACATTAAACATCTTTATCATAATACAAAAAAAAAACACATGTTAATTAATATGTGTGTGTGTGTGTGTTTGTTCTCACTTAATGCTGTATGTTTGACACTTAATTTGTGTTTAGAGATAAGACTGAAGTAATTATTATCGTGTTAACAGGATACAGTAGTGATGATATTATAATTACCTGTGTGTGTGTGTGTGTGTGTGTGTGTGTGTGTAAACTTAATTTGATAATTATTTAATTCCTAATCTTCTTTTATTTCCAATTCTTCTTCATTTTAACATCCCTTTTCTCTTATCTCCAACATCTTTTCCTCCTCCTCCTCCTCCTCCTCCTCCTACTCTTCCTCCTCCTCGTCCTCCTTCTCCTCGTCCTCCTCCTCCTCCTCCTCCTACTCTTCCTCCTACTCCTCCTCCTCCTCCTCCTACTCTTCCTCCTCCTCGTCCTCCTTCTCCTCGTCCTCCTCCTCCTCCTCCTACTCTTCCTCCTCCTCCTCCTCCTCCTCCAAACATACACTCCCCAGTATGTAAACCTCTCCCGGATATAGGCCCCTGGTGACGTCATCGTGTATGCCACATGACTGTATAACCGAACACGTCCCATCTGTCACGCCGTTACCATGGTTACCACCCACGTGACTTTGTTTATGTTTACATTCTGTCAGCTGACTGTCTAATCACCTGGATTAATTGGATGGGGGGGGGGGTTAGATAAGGTGTGAAATGATGTTCTTTTGTTTGTCGGGTTAATAGATTTATACACAGGGGTTATATTAGCGAGTTAATAGTCTCTTTTAAGGGATAATTAATTGGTGATTTGTTGTGGTTTGTTGATAAAAGGTTAAAGGTGTTGACGTGAGGGGTTAAAGTGTTTCCTTGTGGTTGGTTACTCTCTCTCTCTCTCTCTCTCTCTCTCTCTCTCTCTCTCTCTCTCTCTCTTTACTTTATGGCACTCCACACCAGCTGTAGAGATCACCATGCACCCTCTAATTACTTTACTGACTCTCATTATATCTCTACATGGTTAACCTTTGACCTTTAATGACCAACAGTATCAAATATATCAGGAGGTGGTTGATAATATTGTCATGAGGAGTTAGTGATTATAGAAAAACACACACACACACACACACACACACACACACACACACACACACACTCCTCACACACACACACACACACACACACACACACACACACACACGCACACACTCCTCACAGGTGCAAGTACATGGATGACTGCACTGTGGGGGTTACAGTGGACAACACCTCACCGGACTACTCATCGCTACAAGGCACCCTGGACAGGCTACAGGCATGGACTACGGAGAACAAGGTCACCATCAACCACACCAAAACCGTAGTCATGCACATCAATACCGCCACCACTCCAGTGCAAGCCCCAGCAGTCACAGTGGGTGCCCATCCTCTCCAGTTAGTGCAGTCTGCCAAACTCCTGGGTGCTACCATAGACCACAAACTGGACTGGAAGGCCCACGTAAACAACACAATCAAGGCAGCCTCGTACTGACTCTACATGCTACGCCGACTCAGGTCACTTGGGGCACCCACACCAGAGCTGAGAATTATCTACAACGCATTTATACTCTCCAAATTAACGTATGCGTCATCAGCCTGGTCGTCTTCCCTCAACTCCACCCAACAACGTCAGCTAGAGAAGGTACAGAAGAGGGCCTGCAGAATCATGCTCGGCGCAGACTACTCCGGCTACACCAACGCTCTCTCCACCCTGGAAATACCATCCCTCAGTGACCTCCACCACCACGCACTAGCAAGGTTTGGCAGTTGACTACTGCACCATCCTCGTCATCTCCACCTCCTGCCACCGGCAGTCCCCCGCCCACCTCACGCAGTCCCCACTACAACAAAATTCAGCCCATAAGAGCCCGCACTGATAGACATAAGCACAGCACCATCCCATCTATTGTTAAAACAATAAACAACGCCTGATTTATGTACTGTACAGCCCTGTAAATGTATTGAACACATATCATTATGTCTAAATCACATGTTAGTTTGCATATTTTCAGCCACCGGCTACAACTCTAGTAATAAACCGTTTATTATTATTATTTTTTATTATTACACACGCGTCACTAACG